>JAULUF010000001.1:6110000-6710000 GCA_031834385.1 Semotilus atromaculatus
AGCTCTCTGCGTCTACCGTCGACAACTGGCCGAGTCTCTTACCCTAACTTCTCTGGTTCCCTAAACGGACCTGCTGCTCAGCAGTAAATGACAGACAGACTTCAGCAATTGTCCTCTAATGCTCTTTATTACGGCCAGGAGTTCTCGAGCAGTTCTCAGAGAATCTCCCAAGAATAAACAAGGCCGTAGGATCTCAGACAATTGCCATTGAGAATCCCACCGAAAACACGGATACAACAGTTTTGATAGAATAGGGAGGTATAGCAAATCTTGAGAGGTTCTTCATAGGCAGACTCTTCTGTTTCTAGGTAGAGAAGGCTTTGTTTTAATGATTACTTCATTTTGATCACAAGTTCTAACCTAGTCATCTGTCTAGTTTCATTTCCCATATATGTTATTTTTACACACAGTCATGGGTTTTCTTGAAAGAGACACACACACACACACACACACACACACACACACATACATCCAAAGTACAGGATGACTTAGTACATTGTTTCAGAGTGTTAGCATGTTAAATAAGGTCAAATGTTAAAACATGGTTAGCTTAATATTCAGTTTAAAATTTCCACCACAATTCCCTAGTTGATTATAAGAGTATTTTCAGACATAATTACTTGTGTTAGGTTTTGTGTATATGTTTAGACATTATCAAAGCTAATCCATTGTGACTGATTTGTCGATTGTACCCCAGAATTGCTGTGTATTTTTGTATTTTTTTCATATATTTCTCACTTATTTTCTGTGGCAGTCATTAATCACCTCAAATATCACAAGTGGGACAATTTTTAAGACCATTTAGCCTTTTCTAATCATGTTCACATTTTGTGTGTGTGTGTGCTCATATTAGGGGTTGAACCGACTAATCGATTAGTCAACCTTAAAGGTACAATATGTAGCTTTTTTGGCCACAAGAGGGCGCAGTTTCCAACAATAACAAAGGCGTATGTTTATGACGCAGTGACGAGCTGAAAGATGGGACTTGCTGTCAAGCTGATGGATCTAATAATGTTTATGGATGAGTGAAAACATTCATGTCCCGCGGATATAAAGGAATAAGGACATTTCATCCTATCGAACTACACGCAAGTGCTAGATTACTCACACAGGTCAGTTTATTAGATGAATTAAACTTGTGAGAGAACGCAGCGCTGTTTCACTTGGTATAAAGTTACACTATCACACTAAACGGCATTTAAATGTGTGTTGAAAGTTATGTTATTCTACGTGTTAGTTTGTTTGCTATACGAAACTAGCAGCTAGATCAACATTAGAATAACATACTGACCATATTCTAACATTTCATCATGTCGAGCTAACGTTATAACATTGATTTGTTTTTTTGTACATTTGCTCACCTGTCTAATAAAGCTGTCAAGTCGTGACTCGTGAAGCTCTGTCAAGTCCAAATTAGTCACGGACGCTAGCTCTCTGTCGAGTGGAAGTCAGTCTCGGACGCTAGCTCTCGGCATCTCAAAAACGCCACGCTGATACTGATCCTCATTTTAGTTCTCCTTGTTTGTCCCAAAGTCTGCTTGCCATGGTCTGTGTTTGAACGAAACAAGAACTGCGTGCTGCTAAACGTTACGCACTACGCAGTTGTCCACACGTCTGTCGCCATTTTTACGTCATGGCTATGGCAGTACAAGCGGTAACCAAGGATAGCGCGGATATTGCGTCATTGACAGGCAACATTTTTTTCCGGGACGGCCACTTATTTAAAATTGGAATTTCTCTGAAATAAAAAATCTTTGGAGACTTTTGGGATATTGTAAGAACACAACTGCAGGAAATATATCACACTTTGCAAGTGATTTTTGAATATTTTATTACAAAATTCCTACATATTGTATCTTTAATGCAATGCCGTGACGCTTTAAGCTTGACGTCGACTAGTCGCGTCGATCATGTGACACTATGATTTCACTAATTTTGATACTAACAACATGGCCGCGTTGCAGACGACAACAGATGAAGAGCCCAGACCCCAGAGGGTCATTGCAGCAAGAAAGCAGCAGTGGTACATCAAGTGTGTGGAAATACTTAACTTAACAGCGGGCTGTTTACACCTGGCCACTTCATGCGTTTCTGTGATGGGATATAGCTATCCGATCGTGAAAAGACCAGCTGTAAATGCCCTCTGAAACGCATTCGAGACGGATTTAAATCCTATCGCTCAAACCACTTCAGGAGGAGGTCTGGGCCGCATTTCAGATGAAACTGGACAAGTGTAAATGCATCTGGTTGCTGAAACCACATATGTACATTGGACTCCTCCCAACACTGCTAAAAATAAACATGTGAGAGGTTGTTTAGGCTATATGTCATGTTATAGTCATTATATGACGAAACTATGGCAACACGCAACACCGCAAATGAGCAGCTGAGCATCTGAGCATTCATCAAGCTAACGAGCAAACTATCGCAAATCAAAGTGAAAGTAAGTCGCGGACGTTAACACACAATCATCTTCATTAAAAGTAAAGAAACATTGATCTTACCAGTGCTGTTGCCGCTCTCTCTTATTGCGGTCTTTGATTTTGAAATTAGCTGATGATTAATAAAATGCAGCTCGAACTGTTGCTTTCGGTGACGTGAACTCTGTTTAATCTGCACATAGCACAGGGTTTGAAAATCTGATATCCATTTTGCGAAAACACATTTATGCGACCAGGTGTAAATGGAATCGTTTTGATAAATCAGACAGCTATCCGATCTGAGAAAACGCATGAAGTGGCCAGGTGTAAACAGCCCCATCCCTAGCTGTCTTTCAGCATCTGTATAATTTTCTGTTAATAAATTGCAAATTGTGGCATGTTGCAAAGCAGTCCCATCTCTTGTGTTTTTATGAATGACGTGAGCGACTAGTCAACGTCGACTCGACTTTGATGTCATAACAGTCGACTTAAAAAAAATCTAAAGTCGTTCAACCCCTAGCTCATATACAGTAGCAAGGTGCCACAAACGTCACCAAGTTTCTGCACATATTTTTGACCTCTTTGGTCACACCGTCTTTTAAGGAGGCTGCAGTGGAAGCAAAGGGGCAAGAAACCGCCCATTGCTCAGTCAGCAGAACGCAATCAAGTGTATAACAGCAAGCACCACGTTAAATGTGAGAGCTGCCCATAGTGATCTGTTAAATTATTCTGGACATACAGAAAAGCCTCCCTTTTTACAGAACCTCAACTATCATGCTGAATTAGGCTGTTTGGGTTGCTGGGACAGGATATTTGTCCTCAACACTGGCTGGGGTAAGTGGAGCTAAATGATAAACGTAACAATACCAGTGTTATACATATTCAGAGGAATACGTTTTAACCACTATTGGGGGTTGAAATGAATTTTCTTTCAACGTTCTTCTTATGCTTCCCAGGCAAAGAGCTAAAAATAAATGTGCGACTTTGTGGAGAGGGGGAGTTGGAAATATATTTTTTTCAAAAGCAGCTGTGTGTGTGTGTGTGTGTGTGTGTGTGTGTGTGTGTGTGTGTGTGTGTGTGTGTGTGTGTGTGTCTCACATTTCTCTTTCAGACTGTGCTGCAGTCCATGAGGTTTGGATCCATCCATTGGATCCAGCATTCTGCTACAGACAGCTAGCTATCATTTCAGAGTCTGCGGTTTCTGTCTTGCTATGGTTGTGTCTTTTATTTTGCAACCCCTCCAATTTTTTTTTCCGGTTGGTGTCGAGTTATATTACACTGATGTTGTTTTCCTGAAGTCCTTGACAAACATAGGTTTATTTCCCAACAGATGCTGTAGTTTATACCCCTTCCTCTTGCCAAAGTATCATCATTGCTTCTACCCTCTCTCCAGGGCTTTTGAATGATAAAAAGTGGCATTTAAAGCAAAAAAATCTCCTGGACTGCAGATATTGTAACGTACAGATGGCCATTACTCCAATTAGCATGCTAAATGTTTGCGTGTACAGACAACTTCTCTCCACACTTAGAGTGCCCAGTGTGGCATTTAATCTCCCCATGCAATCATCACAACTGCTCTTTGATGTAGCTGAAGGGATCAACAGTGTGACGCAAGGCTTCTTTTTAAACCAGCACTTCCCTGGAGTGCTAATGAAACAGCAGGTCTGCTCCACCCCGCCGAACCCTCCGTGGGAGCTCTTTTTGTTCGGTTCTAGGGCTGTGGTAGAATCTAAACCGAAGTGACACTTATAGGCACGGCCAAATGGAGAGATGGAGGAACTGGCTCTCACAGGGCGAGGTAAATCTTTGAATAGGTAGATTGACAGGTGTGCTCTGCTCTGCAGAAATGGAAAGCGTGTGTACTTCTTTTGTGGCACCGAGGGTCAGGAGTAGAGCGTTGCAGCGTCGGCAGAATGGCCGTGGTTAGATGTGACACACTGTCAAGCGTTTCGTTGCACCTCTGTGGCGACAGCAAACACAGCTGGCACCTCGCTCAGGGTGCTAATTCCTAGAAGCGCGGGGCCTTTTTTCCCAATGTTTGTTTTTATTTGGATGGCATGTTTGACTTGAACAGTAAATGGCAGGGTGGAATTGCTACCACTTTTACAACTGCATTAACAAGCAGACATTGTAGAAAACACATTCTACATTCTTTTCATACAGTGGATCATTCCTGTTACGCAGTACCTTTTGAACTCTGAAACTTAAAACATTCACGAGTTCACGCTTGCAAATAATCAGATAGAATAAAAGAGTGTGCGTGTTTGGCGTGCTGTCCGAGGGGAGGCCTCGAGCCTGGAATTTGGCCCGAACCCAGAGTCCTGGGATAGGAACCAGCTGAGATTGAGGAGTTGGTGTGATGGAGGAATGCAGAAAAACTCTCAAGGAACATATAGGTGAGTCGGCTATGTATAAATAGGCCTCCTCTCGTGCTGATTGAATGTGTTCCTCCCAAACTTTGTTAAATAAAACATCATAAGATGAAAATGTTTGTGTTGCTAAATGACATTTTAATATAAAAATACGTTTTCTCTGCAAGTTTGGGCACTTAAACTATTTGTAACTTGATTTTTACATTTAGATGATGGAAATTAACAAGATGAGTAACAGGATAGAACCTAATGGGATTTTACGTCTTATATACACTCACCGGCCACTTTATTAGGTACACCTGTCCAACTGCTCCTTAACACTTAATTTCTAAGCAGCCAATCACATGGCGGCAACTCAGTGCATTTAGGCATGTAGACATGGTCAAGACAATCTCCTGCAGTTCAAACCGAGCATCAGTATGGGGAATAAAGGTGATTTGAGTGACTTTGAACGTGGCATGATTGTTGGTGCCAGAAGGGCTGGTCTGAGTATTTCAGAAACTGCTAATCTACTGGGATTTTCACGCACAACCATCTCTAGGGTTTACAGAGAATGGTCCGAAAAAGAAAAAACATCCAGTGAGCGTCAGTTCTGTGGGCGGAAATGCCTTGTTGATGCCAGAGGTCAGAGGAGAATGGCCAGACTGGTTCGAGCTGATAGAAGGGCAACAGTGACTCAAATAACCACCCGTTACAACCAAGGTGGGCAGAAGAGCATCTCTGAACGCACAGTACGTCGAACTTTGAGGCAGATGGGCTACAGCAGCAGAAGACCACACCGGGTGCCACTCCTTTCAGCTAAGAACAGGAAACTGAGGCTACAATTTGCACAAGCTCATCGAAATTGGACAATAGAAGATTGGAAAAACGTTGCCTGGTCTGATGAGTCTCGATTTCTGCTGCGACATTCGGATGGTAGGGTCAGAATTTGGCGTCTACAACATGAAAGCATGGATCCATCCTGCCTTGTATCAACGGTTCAGGCTGGTGGTGGTGGTGTCATGGTGTGGGGAATATTTTCTTGGCACTCTTTGGGCCCCTTGGTACCAATTGAGCATCGTTGCAACGCCACAGCCTACCTGAGTATTGTTGCTGACCATGTCCATCCCTTTATGACCACAATGTACCCAACTTCTGATGGCTACTTTCAGCAGGATAATGCGCCATGTCATAAAGCTGGAATCATCTCAGACTGGTTTCTTGAACATGACAATGAGTTCGCTGTACTCAAATGGCCTCCACAGTCACCAGATCTCAATCCAATAGAGCATCTTTGGGATGTGGTGGAACGGGAGATTCGCATCATGGATGTGCAGCCGACAAATCTGCGGCAACTGTGTGATGCCATCATGTCAATATGGACCAAACTCCCTGAGGAATGCTTCCAGCACCTTGTTGAATCTATGCCACGAAGAATTGAGGCAGTTCTGAAGCAAAAGGGGGTCCAATCCGTTACTAGCATGGGGTACCTAATAAAGTGGCCGGTGAGTGTATATATATATATATATTTAGCTGTATCTAGAAAGGGATGCACCATATATCTGTACCATATCAGTTATCGTTAATGGTTATTTAGTTGTCCATTATCATTTGACCCCTTTTCAAACATTTTTTGCATTTTTCAGTGATTTCGCTTTTAGTGTTTTTACTTTAATTTATTCTGACAAAACAGGATAGATTATTGTGTCAGCCATTTATCGCTTTTTGGCCATAACTCAAAAATAGTCTTCGGCTTATCAGTATGGAATAAGAGAAAATTAATATGATTTTAGATCTTTAAGAAGAATCTATTGTGTATATTAATACATCAAGAGATATATGCTATATAATGAGGACATAAAAAAACAACAACTTCATATTAGGAATCCATGCCTGAAGGAATGACCACAATTTTTACCTTGCATGTAATAAACACATCATGCAGTTATTCATTTATCTAGAAAGCTTTATTTGTCCGGGACCCCAGCCAAAGCCATTAGGAATCATGAAAGCGTTGGTTTTTTTTTGTTGTTGTTGTTTTTTTTGTATTTCCACTCATTTAACATTTGGTTATTGATGCCCACAGAGCGGTGTAATACAAACCCATCGCTTTATGCCACATAATCAGTTCTCCACTGAGATTAATTACTGTGGATGTCCTGATTAATTAAGCATGGAAGAGAAGAATGGTTGTTTGGAAGCAACAATTCCAGGTCAATTATTTGAAATAATTGTGCTGAGGATGACCCAGTGATCGTTAAAGAAGATACTGGTAAAAAAAAAAAATGAGAGAGATATTGTTGGCACAACAATGCTTCTTGCAGGTTTGTGTTCCTGTAGCTCAATGGGGTAAAGCATGGTTGTGGCAACGGCCCAGTCACCGGTTCGGTTGAGTTCCCAGCAATGTGCACACTGAAATAGGTTTGGAAATTGTAAGGTTAAACGCACAAAAATGCACATATGTTGTAAAGGACATTGATTTTTTTCTATGAAGTGAAAGGATAATACTTCTGAATAGTAGAACTCAGATAATCCTTTTTTTTTTTTATCAGTCACTTTTTTTCATGCCAGAATTGAATTGTGAACGTCTTTAAAGTTCTCTTTCAATTCCTGATTTTAAACTGAGGGAGTAAATAGGATTCAGAATTGCAAATCAGATTCAAATGTAAGGATGTAGGTTAAAATTAATTATTATGTCGAGACACAATTTCAATGTTGACGAAGTTAACTTTTGCGGACCTGGGTGGAGAAACACTTAGTTTCCCCAAATTGTTCAAATGTGGAATTTCTTTGTATTGCAATTCAGTAAATTCCTCTTCCTGTTCCAATTCAACTTGCTGTCAAGCATGGCCACTTTAATTCAAATTCACACTCATGAACTGAAAGGGAGCCAGTTCAATTCTGAATTTTGCCCGACCGTGGCTCATGCAATTTCCTCATCCTATTTTGATGTGTTACACCCTAATGGCAGACGCAGATGCATTCATAAAATCCGCCACAGGAAGACAATTCTGCCACAGTGAAGAATGAGTCATTTATATTTACAAAGCATAGCTAAATACCATCTCTTGTTTGCAGTGAGCATGTGTGCTCATGCTCTTCTGTGTGTTGTCCCTGTGTGACAGACAGTTTGTGAGAGGGCATGGTCCTGTCAATGCTCAACACTGTTATCAGTCCAGCTGCCACCAAATAATATTTTCATTCAAATGACAAAATCCATTACCCGAACCTGGGGCTCTAGCGAGTGCATTTAATGGCACAATTAAACTCCAACAGCCTAGTATCTATTGAGCAATTAACCTTTGATAAACCAATTAATGTCTAGCATTTGATGACAGAAGTTGGGCCTGGAGGAGTCATATTTGAGTTTAATGGAACGACTCCCAGTCCTAGATTAGCTTAGCGCAGCTATAAAATTGTCAGAATTCCTTGTTTTCTGCCGTATTGATTCTTTTGTGCTGAGCCATCGCTCACTTTTGCAGATGAGAAAAGAGAAATTACCGAAAAGCATACGGGAGAACAGAGGAGCTGTCAGTTATTATAAAGCCGAGATCGAAGAATTATTGATAGCAGTGTGAACATGTCTCCAGACACTGCTTGATTATTTCCTACATGATGTGCAAATGCTAGTTTCCTTTGATGTTTGATGCTTCATTGTCTCTGGCAACTTCCTCTAAAAGATGCTGCCTCTCAGGTCACCATGGAGACCGTCATCACACAAATATAGGCAGACTTGCTGAAATACTGGCTCTCCAGCTGCCGTCCTTTAATGTGGTTGTTGTGGCTATAAAATAAGTATAAACACGTCAAGAGGATTTACCACCTGTCTGGAGGGCTGGTTAATGTGCTTTTCCTGAGATCCCAGGGGATCTCGACCGAGGAAACGGTTTCATATCTGTTCTTGCTATCATGCTACCTTTGAATATTGTCACTTTGTCAACAGAGGCACACCGCGGGTCATCGCCGGCCTGTCATTCATCATCAGTAACGTGACTCGGACAAACCGGACAGTGCCTGATCCCATTCGCCATTAGCAAAAGCTCCACTCGTGAATTTATCTTCTCTTAGTCTCCAGCAATATCATTTTCCCCAGCTTGACAGCCCTCAAGCCTCCCGAATGCAATAATAAAGAATTGATTATATTCTTTATGGAGCGCAGAGGGCCCAAATGTGTTTTGTGTTCCTTCTCCTATCAGCTGTAATGAAAAAGGGAAAAAAAGGACGGAGGTGAGTTGATGAATGTGTGGAAGTGATTGCGAATAGTTTGCGAAAGGTTTACATTACCACCGAATATCATCAGTCTTCTTGCTGAAATATCCTCACTGACAGACACTAAAACACTTGGTGGATTTTGTCACTCGTTCATCGATAAAAAACGGAATAGAAAAACATTCGGCCGTACATGTTTTGCACTGTAGCATTTAATGAATTGAAAGTCTTGCTGAAAATGTGTTATTGTGGAAGGCCTCTCACGTATTGATGTAGGTTTTAATTTCCTGCTCTCCCCACGTTTGCCATTAGCATCTGATACAAGCGTTTAATGAAAAACACCCCCCTCCCTGCTCCAGACTAAAATGTCACGCCGAAATAATGAAGCACACAAAGCACCAGGAAACTAATAAACCTCATATTTCTTTTGACATCAACATGAAATCATATGAAAATAATACTTGCAAGAACAGACTCTCGCCGTAATGCCTACTCCGTATTGTATTTCTGAGCGAGATGGCGAAAAACGATTGTGAGGCAGTATACAGGACCTGTATTATCCTTGAAATGAGCTTAATTTTGTGAGTGTGGGACATTTTATCAGACCTAATGAACAATGGCTGTCATGTGTGTCAGCTACCTCAGTGGGTTAAGATGACATATCATCATTTATATCATTAGGGATGAGATTTGAGGAGGTGGTGTGAATTATGATATTTTGCCAGTTCGTCATAATCATTACACGCTAGAACATTTGTCATCAAAACCCATCCCATGAAAATCCATGAACCATTTTTATAATTTATGCCAGTTCATTTTTAATAATCCGTCAGTCCTTGAGAACAAATTGAGAAACCTGATTTGGATTTAGTGAGGTGCGATAAATTCCAACGGACTGGAGTGTGATATATGCTCTGAGATCTTGTTAATTTGACGGTAGTCCTTCACGCACAGACGTTGTGCAGAATCAATAATCGCTGTATGTCAAGTTGTTGAGTGATGTGCATTTTGAAGTGAATTCGATTATGGAATGATTTCAGAGAGACAACAATACAGTTGTAGGTTGTCTTAGCAACTAAAATTAACGAGCATACAATGGTTGTCATCACGATCATGTTCTGTCAAATGATTACCTCACATTTACATACAGTAATACCACTTACAGTGCCAAATGCAAATTCAGTGTGAGAAAGCTGTATGAAAACATGAGGGGAAATGAAATCAGCTACTATAAAAAAAAATAACAACAGAAGTATAAGATGGATGTTGCTGTCAGCGATATCTGATATTTACACAATTAGAACATGTTTTTGTGACAAAATTTTGTGGCAAATTCCTGGTGTGCCAACATGCAATGGCTAAAAGCTCCCACTCAACATCTTTGCAATCTGGCAGGCTGTCCTGCTTAGGGAACGCTTTTCTGAGCTGTTTAAATCTACCATGTCCTGTTTGGCCAGAAACTCATTATGGGCCACCATCTGCAAGTGATGAAAAAAATCCAGATTCTCATCTCCTGGCACCTTCCGTTGGTCCTCTGGGATGGGGAAAGAGTTTAGGCAGACCGATCTGTGTCTTTTCAATGTGGATTCAGATCTTTTATACCAAAGATATGGCATGTTTGCATTATGCATTCTGAAACTGGTAGCGGCTGACACCATAAATGACAAATTCTCATGTAAGGTTGTTTAAGGAGCTCTCGTGGAACAAGCTGGAAGTCGACACTTAAATGGGCCTGTTATGCATGCATCATCATCTGTTTCATACAGTAACATACAGAAGAGTCAAATCCGAAGATAATTTCCCAAATGTATTTTCATTGGTCGCTTTTAGCAACTGTGTGATATAATTCTCTACTTTTTTGTCCCCTTGGTTGGTTGCGCTTAGCTGGTGAAACTCGTGGGATTGGACCGTAGAGAGGGACTGGAGGGGAGGACACCCCTCAGCAGATAAGCAGGATTTGTGTCTGGGAAACTGGAGATTGCAGGCCTGTCTCTCTGAGAATTACAACAGCCACTCAATGCAGACCTCAAACCTTTATATGGATCTGAGGGACTTGAGGCACTGACGCATTCCAGTGCTGTTATCACAGACATTGGCTTGGGTCAACCACGCTTTTCATGTTATTGCTTTTCTTCTAGAAAGAACACAGTAATCTGAATGAGAAATTCAGAACATAAAAAATGTATGAACATGAACAAAGTTGAAAGTGTAAATACTGTTCTTGTTGTGGAAAGTAACTGAATCTGACGGTACTGATGCATTGGCTACTTACAGTGAAGACTTCATGCTTTGAAGACTTTTATACATACAGTCAGCTTCGCGAATACAGGCAGAAGCCATCTTTGAAAAACAGTCTCTACCAGTTGATCTACGAACGCAGATCCAAGTGCGCTGGTGAGATGTGATTAAATTATTTTTATTTATTTATTTTCTCTGTTGCGTTCAGTGCTTCTCTTATGCGCTCAGTGCTTTCTTCCGGAAACAACGGACCATATGAGATTCTACACAATTCAGCGCACTTGGATCGGCGTTCGTAGATTGACTGGTAGAGACTGTGTTTCAAAGATGGCTTCTGCCTGTATTCGCGAAGCTGACTCTATGTATAAAATATCTTCTTATTAAACTGTCTGGACACTGACAAAGTTCTCAATGCTTCGGTTTGAAGGTAGGGACCCTTATTATGCTACCGTGTTAGTGTGGGGCTATTTTGAGCCTTGTTAGTGGTATTAACAAGCGATTTTTATTTGTCATTACTCTGTGCCCTATATACTAGCGTTATACTAGCGTTATAGTCTAAACTGTTTTTAGAGATAAAACTATTTACATTCGATAATCATGAAAACAAATCTCAGATAACGGTTGACTAGGTAACAATGTGTAATTAGACCAAAGGTTCATTTTGCGCTGGAGTTCTCCTTTAACATCATTGTTGCATCACAGTAACTTTTAATATACAATACTTGCATCGAATTCTGTCATCATTTACTCACCATCAAGTTGTTCCAAACCTGTATCAATTTCTTTCTTCTGCTGAAAACAAAATAAGATATTTTGAAGAATATGGGTAACCAATTGATGGGCCCCATTGACTTCCATAGTATGTCGGAAAAATACTATGGAAATCAATGGAGCCCATCAACTGTTTTGGTTAGACATTATGACAGAATTTAAAGTTTTGGGTGAACTGTCCCTTTAAGCTCATATATGTATTGTTAATGTTTTCAGCTTGAAATGTGGATATATACATATACTGAAAAATTTTAACATTTTTGGAAAATCCTAGTATGTACAGTGTATATATATATATATATATATATATATATTAATTTCTATCAGCATCAATTTAACGATTTAATTATCATTATCATCATGCTTTTTTTGCATGTTGCCCTTGTTAACGAAAAGAAAAAGTTTATCAAACACTTTCATCTGTAATTTTAGTAAAGATGAGATTGCGACTGTTTGGAAGCACATATGAACTGGCCACTGAGCAATAGAGGGCCGGCAGTCTCTTGATATAATCTAACCAGCAGAATGGAGTTTGCTGAGGGCCTATTTTACATTGAGCAGGGTTGTCTTGAGGCAGAGAGGATGTGACAGGGTGCATTAACTTGATCTGTCTCTGTTCTGAAGGATTAAATGGCTATCCTTATACATTAGCCTTGAGCTAAATGGCCATCAACCCGCTCACATATTGTTCAGTCCTCACTGTCAGAGTTACACACGCACATGGACTCCACGCCTGGTAACCGTTCATGGTTTGTTTCTCGACGAATTAAAAAAGAAACAGCTTTCCACACTGTAAATCGATCGTGCCGTGCGAGCGGTAAGACCCTCTCAGATGCTGAGGGGGGGCGACCGGATCGATCCCTCTCCCTCCGCTCAGCGAAAACAGGGAGACACAAATCTAAATTGAAGTCCAGGGTGATTTACAAAAGGGGAAAAGAAAATGAATCACTGCAGATGTCAGGGCGAACACAGAGATATAATTCAATTACCTAAGTGTGGAATGACATTTGATTTAATCTGAACTATTAATGCCAGTGAGGTCAAGCCAAAAGAAAGGGCACTTGTCTAGTTAGTCGCAATTAGAGTGTAAATCTCAAATGTCTGTAAGGCGGGGGAAAATGTCATTTGCAGAATAACTGGCTAATAACGTGGTTCCCCTCACCTTTGAGTAACCAGGCGGCACGGAGTGAATCTAAATCATGCAAGACTAACAGTAGAGTCATTCGAGAAATTTGTCTGCCTTTTGTCATGGTTGGAAAAGAATTAGTGGGAGCACTCGATGAGTCGGTACAGAGTGCCGAGCACCCACTAATCCTTGTGAACAAACACTGGGAATTAGGAATCTTGGCAAGGGCTTAGGGACATACTATATGCACATTGTCATGTTGTTCCCTTTTCGCCTAATCATCCGTGTCACTTCAGGCGTCTTAAAGTGGCAGATCGCTTATAACACCTCAGGTTATATTAAGATTGTGTTGTGGATGGTGCGCTGCAGCTAAATTACATCACCATATCAACCTATAAAATCCCTGAGGATATTTGGATAAGTATGCATTATATATGCAGTTCGATTGGTTATTGATTTTGCAGCCGTGTGCTACGCAAAACAGGACACGCATTAGACGGCTTTTATCTGCATGCATCAGACTCCATTAGGCACGCTTGTACTGCCACCTCAAACGGGCCCCATGCATGTTATTGTCTTCTATTTTAAGTGACTGCCCACTGGGTGATGCAGAGAATGAAATGAGGAGAAGTTTGAAGTCGTCGGTCTCCTACAGCGCTGACAGCGCGGGTGTGACTGATATTGTGAATTTAGTTGTCTCTCCAGAAAAAATTCTTCTCCCCCTGCACACACAGAATACCCCCAATTGTCAGATCTGTCACATGTTATGGCAGTTCTCTCCACCAGGGTGAAATACCCTGCAAATTGTGACAACTTCTTTCATGTTAGTTAGTTATAATTGGCTGTAAACTAACAGATCTGGACTGTGTTTGCTTTTCTTTCTTTTTTCTTTTTTGCGTTTATTCATCTCATAAATTATGCATGATTAGATTCATGGCATCTCGAGTTAGTCATCTAGGCTTGTTATTGCCATCTTTTCTACTGGTTGGTGTTGTAAATGACTTCAAGTAGTCAGAAATTGGAATTCACTTCAGCCAGCCAGTTGTCCCCACAAAGATGGCAATATCCGAAATCCTTGGGGATATTAGGTCCCCATGAGCAAAACAGCTTATAAATCATACTATGTGATTATTTTTGAAAATTAAAAAATGCATAGTTTTCTGTGATGGGTAGGTTTAGGGGAAGGGGTAGTATAAAAATCATTATGTCTATGGAAAGTAAAACATTTACACACAACAAATGTCCCGTTCACACAGCAACTTACAGTAGCGTCTCGAATGCTGTCTGTATGAACGTGCCACAAGAGTCAAGCCTGTATTCTCTTAACAGTAACCATAGTGACAGTGACCGTAATACCAAAGATGGCGACGTCCATAAAACTAAAGTCTTATCACATTTGACAAGACAAGAGTCCAATTAAGCCCAGAGTTCATCTGTTAAGACAGAAGCTTCAATGTAACAAGTGCTAGCCGGATGCCTTTAACCGCCGCATTCATGTCTCACGTCTTGTGTAGTATCTCGATCATGACACGGCAAAAACACAAAACTGACGGGAGCCACTCCTGTGGAAAGCAGTAACTGGATCTAGAACCTTCAGATCATATTGCCATCACTGTTACTGGATGCAAAGCCACACACAAAACCCCTTAGCACAGCGGCTCTCTCACACTGTCTGACATGACAACTTGTCCACTGCGGATCCGGTCACACAGCGGAGTTCTGAAAATGTACGGGTCGGATAAAGAATGCGGTTGTCACTCCTGTAAATAACCGTGTGAACATAACCGTATTAAAGGTTTAGTTCACCCAAAAATTTAATTTCTGTCATTAATAATTACTCACCCTCATGTCATTCAAAACCCGTAAGACCTTCGTTCATCTTCGGAACACAAATTAAGATATTTTTAATGAAATCTGAGAGCTGTCTGACCTCCATATAGACAGCAACACCATTACCACTTTCAAGGGACAGAAAGGTAGTAAAGACTATCAATCTTAATGTTATGAAGCGACGAGAATACTTTTTTTTGTGCAAAAAAAGAAACAAAAATAACGACTTTATTCAACAATTTCTTCTCTTCAATGACAGTCTCTTACGCTGTTCACGTGCAGCGCTTCCAGGTTCTAAGCCAGAACACTGGCTCATTATTGATGCGTCGTGGCATGCGTTGTGGTGCTCACGTGAAAAGCATCGTCCAATCGTTCAAATACAGGACTGACAACTGTATTCTGCTGCTTTGTGAATGTTGTGGCCTAACTGTGGTTCATTCCTTTTTAACCGAATACTGAAGTTTCGGTGTGAAATGTAATATCGCTACTCTTTTATTTGTATGTAATTTTCTTTGTAACGTATTTGAGACGGTTTTATTTTTCAAATCTCCTCAGCCTGATATCATACTTGGATATTACTTCAAAGAATACATGACCACAATCCCTAATATATAGAAGATATAAATTCTCTCAAAAATGGTAGATTCCCTCAACGTGAATAACAATGGTTCCACTGCACTGCAAATCTCTAGTATCTTTTCTTTGATGTTCCTCTCTGTAAATCCCATCATTAGGCATTGATTCATGCCATGAATCATAGTGACAATACGCAGCCACATCCACCCTCTCTTAAGACTGGGAGGCGTTTTGACAGTGCATACAAAGGGAGAGATGGAGGTCATTCTCACTCATCCTGAACACAGCACAATACTCGCTGATGCGTTCACAATCTATTCCAGAAATAAAGCAACAAGACAAACTGAAAGCCACTGTTATGTGCCCCCTGTGAGGGCAAGTAGCAAAGCTGTCAGTCAGTGAGGCAGTTCGAGATTCAGCCTTATGGTTTTCACAGGGCTGAAAGGGGGCTTCATAGACAACACTGGGTAAGAAGAGCACCAGGAATTTGCTCTGTGAAAAGCGATAGTACAATGACGCCTGGCACTTATGAAATCAATGCACATGCAGTACACAATTTATGTAAATATGATTTAAATCAATTACAGTAGTACAGACCCCATAGCTTTCACACATACTGATTTACCCATGGGCTTGCATAGTTTGTTTATTATATATTCAGACACGTAATTCAAAGGTACAGATACAGTAAGGAATGTTTCACAATATCTATGAGCTCTTATGGTTCTCTTATTATGAAGTATGATTATCTCTTATCGTAAACATGAATAAACATTATCTTATTTGCGTTAATGAAGTGTGAAGCATGAGTGTAATAATGATTTAAAAAAAAAAAACCACATTGTTTAAAATGACAATTCAAGTAGTCATTTAGCTGAATACCACAGGAGATAATATATTACAATCCTTCACTGCATTATTAATGCCATTTTATTTTTATTTACCATTTATTATTTATGCAGAAACAGATGGGACTTATTTAAAATGTTAGATTAAAGATATATTTCCTAAAATGATTATAAATAAATCATTATTTACTCAGAAGCAATCACATTTGATGAGATGCATTGAAAAGTGTCAAAGTTGATTTAAAAGCTAGAGAGGAGAGCAGTGCATAATGACTTAAACTTGACAGATATGACCACTATTTGCATTTCATGAAAAAGAGCTAAGGTTCCACATAAAAATAACTGCAAATAGGTTTTGAAATAAAAAAATAATAATGCCAACTTTTTTCTTGGGTGAACTATCCCTTTAACAGCACCAATCATAAGTCAATGCTTGCTATCAAAATCATTTTCATCTGTATAAATGGAGGTTAAAGACTTCACTCTCAATGCAATCATGTTCATCAGTTTAAACATTATAGTGTTAAGCACTACATTGTATGGGTCATAAAGGAAATGGGCAGGACTGCGCTTCAGAAATGATTGGAGTTGTTTAGTCCATCTGTTCTGAATTCCTCAGGGTGGCTGTTGATTGTAGGGTGAACAAGAGTGCTGAAGAAAATGTGATGAAATAAGGCCATGAGTGACGGCTTGATTGACTGTAATCAGTCCCAGGTTGAGCCTTCCACCTCCTGTTGTCTTCGCCTCATGATCTCCTGTAGCTCTGTATCCCCACGACCCCTCTGAGAGAAAGAAAGACATTCAAGCTCCATTTTGTACTGCATTTGAACATTTAATCTGCACAAATTCAGATTAACATAAGTGATATTGCTCTGTGACAGACCTCTAATTGAGCTTTCTGCACACTTAGCTGACTGAAGACACGGGAACCCTCGTCCCCGCACACAGCTTTCAGCTCATCCTTGCTGAGAGAAAATAGTTGAGCCCCGTTCAGAATACCCAGACATTCCACAACCCTGAAATGTGGAGAGAATATTGCATCATATTCATCATGTTTTTTAAAGGAGTCATATCACGAGGAATCAAATTTTATTTGATCTTTTGAGATAAATTGCCACATATACTGTGAAAATGTACTGGGGCAAATTACTAAACAGTTGCACAACCTATTTGTTACTGTTTCCAGGCACTAAATGAGCTGAAATATTGGCTTGAATATTGAAATTCTCTCAGCACAAACACGCCTCCTCCTGTAAATTAGGCTAATTTAAGACTCCCCCCCCCCCCCTATCTTTATCATAGTCCCCCTGGAGCAACCTGAGGGTAAGTACTTTGCTCAAGGTTACATGGTTCATCACTTGCAGGGTTTGAACTTGCAACCTCAGTTAACAGCCCATATGTTTAACCACTAGGTTACAAAACCAATAAATCATCTGAAGTGTCACATGTCGCAGCTCATGTGTCACTCACGGTCTGGAGAATCCCTTTGCGTTGAGCCAAGCATTGACCTCAAAGGGCTGGGATTCATTTGTGATGGTTACGGATGAACTTGAGCGCTCCACCCGAAAGTTTCGAGCTGGTGGCTGGGCCTTGTTGTCAGTTATCCTCTTCAACAGTTCATCATTTACCTCCTTCTGTTGGTTGCGGTCTAGAGATATAGGCAGAAGAAGCGAGAGATAGAGAAACAAGCACTGGGACAGAGACACAGTGAATGAGATTGCCCAAGACAGGAGCAATGAGCTCTGGTGGGAATCTGCAATCTATGTACATAAGAGCACTCTCACACCAAATTCATTTCCCACTTCTCTGCATTTGCTTTTTTTGGCAGACTCTCCCCACTCAGTATAAAATAAAGCATCTCACAGCGAATACAGCAAGCAGATAAGAGGTACGTACTATCTTTATCCCGGGAGGATTTATTCATCTCCAAAACCTCTACGTGATTTACAGGGCCAGCAGAGGTACCTTTGTAAGGATTCACAGCCTGTAGAGATGGGGAAAACAGAGGGGCAGAAAAAGAAAAGAGTCAATGCCTGCCATGTATGAGAATATATGTGTGCACATTTCACGTATAGTATAAGGTACAAAAAAAGTATTTTTCTATTTTTCCACAAGTGATCGGTAAAACGAAGTGCTTAACCTTCAGGAAATAGTCTGATATATTATATTAGCCTATTTCTATTTATTTTCTATGAGGTGTGCAATTTTTTCAACCCTGTTAACACATTTGATGACATGTCTAAATACAGTTTAAAGCTTCAATGTGATATTCTCACAGTAAACATAAAAAAATTTAATACATTTGTTATGCAATAGAAAAAAGAAAAAAAAATGGGACAAGCCAATCTAATTTATCTAATAGTTTTCACGGTAACACTTTAGAATACAGTTTATTTTGTTAGCGTTAGTTAACTACATTAGTTAACATGAACTAACAATGAACAATACTTCTACAACATTAAATGATCTTAGTTCATGTTAATTTAAGCATTTAATTATAAAAATAAAATTATCAAAATATCTGTTTAACATTAGTTAATGCACTATGAACTAACATGAACAAACATTGAACAATAGTTTTTTTAGTTCAATAGTTCAAAAAATGTTGTAAAACACATATTGCTCACTGATAGTTCATGTTAGCTATATGTATTAACCAACGTTAACGAATGAGACCTTATTGTAAAGTATTATTGTTTTCACTACAAAAAACATGGCATATGGGACTTGTTTAATGCTTAAACAAAAAGTAATAAGACACTAAAGTGTAACATATATTCATGAAATGTGCCTTGTAGAATTCAAATTATAAACCAGAATGGTGGGTGAACATTTTGACAGTGAAGTAGCTTAGACTGCAAGCTAACCTGGCTGTTGAAGAGAGCAGCACGGTTGTACTGTGGCTCTCCTGGTTTGACCTCTTCTAGCACATTACACGGCACGTAGCCTGACTGACCGCTGCGGTTCCTCAGCAGCCACCACTGTTTATTGTTTTCCAAGGCCTAGAAGAACATGACAGTCTAGTATTAGTAATTGCATGACTGTGCATGGATCAATGTTTTTTTTTTATTTCTGTGACAAATCTATTTTAGAGACTGTTCCTCGTTCATTCAACATGTTGTCTAATTTTAGCTAAAATATTTTGGTGAAGCGGTTGTGTAATACTGTGTCCCATTGATGCATCCTACCATTGGGATCCTAGAATTAAATCCCAGTGATACCAGGCTCAGGCCGGGCATGTCTAGAAACACGATTATCCGTGTTTCCAGATGGATTAGCCAATCGGGGGTAATCCCTCTTGATCACTTCAGTAGTTCTCATGTAAATAGAGTTCCTCAGGGTTGGATGCTGTTCTGAGGGAAACTGCAGACATCTGAAAGTGACAGGTTGAAAGGACGCCTTCCTACATGCTGGATTGTTGTGGGTATTGTGCATTTGCAAGGGTTTACTTGTGTTCCAATAACTTGTGTTGCATATGGTCTCATTGTATGCATTATAAAGTAGGCAAAGCTAGATTCATGTGTCTTTTGGCCCTATATACTCCTGGCGCAATGCAGCGCCAGGCGATACACAAGTGTTTTTTGCTAGTTTCAGCCCGACGCAGTTATCATTTTCACTTCCTGCGCCACGTTGTTTAAATAGCTAATGCATTTGCACTCATTTGTGCGCCTATGGGCATGCTGGTCTGAAAACAAGCTGTGTTCAGGCGCATTGTTGGCGTGTTGCTATTTTGAGGCAACTGCACCATTGACCAACTGAAACCTGGTCTTATGGCTTTAGTATTTTTTGTTATTTAAAGAGCGCGTTAGTAATGTGTGCCTATACGACATGCACAGCACATGTAGACTCTGCTTGTTACACACAGAGGGACGCGCAGCAGCACACAAACATGTCAAATATTACAAAATAAAAGGATTACAATGTACAATATTAATATTGCGTTCATAAAGGAATTGTGGAATCCGCTTGTCCCGTAGATAGTCTGCTCGCGCACTTTAAACTTGTGCACAAGAAGATCTGTTTGCTCTCTGGAGACGAGGTCAGATTTTCCGCTTGCAAATTCCGCCATGTTAATAGCGAATCCGCCATGGTGTGAGCGCAACTGGTTTTTAAAGGGAATAGGATATTGCACTGTTTTTTTTTTTTTTTTTTGCACGTTACACCCAAAACACCAATTACTCACTAAGAGAATAGGGACAAACCTTTAGACCATGGACTGGGCGACCATTTTTCCCGTCATTAAACTAGCAAAAGTGGATCCTCACAAGCCCTAACTGCACTTGCGCCGTTTACTTTAGACCATGAGCTTAGATCGTAGGTCCCTATGTGTTATAGGTATCTTTAAGTTTCAATTTAGTTTTCATCAGGTTTCCCACAAACTTTTGATGTTTTTTTTTTTTTTTTCATTTATGTTCAAACATCAGCCTACAGAGTCTTCTAGACGTTGAGCTCTGCATGAGCTGTAGTCGTGTTTTCTCTCCTTCTATCCTCCCACACGCTGTAATTCAGACCTATTCTGCCCTGTTCCCCATCCTCCTCCTCCACCTCCTCACAGAGGGTCATCCGTACCTCCAGCACCTCGCCCTGCTGCACGGAGAGCTCATTGGCATTGCGCGCCACGAAGTGATAACGGATCCTGACATGTTGGAGATCGCTGTTAGACCTGTGTGGTAGAAATAGCAACACAGCACAATACTTGGAAGTTCATTCTAGGTGAGGCTACAGCTACTGCAGTTCGTTACCACTTGACAATATTTTTAGAAGTTAGATTTAGATGTGTTAATGTGTTATCTGCACCCTCATTTAGTTTTTTTATTTGTTGTAGATACTTAAAAGTCAACATGAAGCCCTGTTTGCAACCCTTTCTTCTTCTGTAATATGGAGTGTTCAAAGTGAAACTGGGTTTTCAATGTGAAACATTTATGAATTTTATCCATCTGCAATTGATTGGATAAAAAGTTGATATTTTATACCAGAATGGAGCCAGATTTGTGCTAGTTTGATGAAGCATATAGCTGTTTCACTGTTGGTTAACATTATCGGTTACACTTTAATTTGAAGGTCCCTTTTTTCTGTTGAGTATAAGTAATATTGTACCTACATGTCAACTAACTCTTAATATTGGAGTATTGGTGGTAGGGTTAGGGTTAGTAGAACAAATTGACATGTAGGTGCAATTTTACTTATAGTCAGTAGAATGTCTAAAGGGGACCATCACAATAAAGTCTTAGCAGATATTAAGCAGACAGCATACTAATACTCTGAACCTACATGTCAACTTACTCTCATTAGAGTATTAGTAGAGTATTAGTATGCTGTCTGCTTAATATCTGCTAAGACTTTGTGATGGTCCCCTTGAGACATTAGGTTGACTATAAGTAAAATTGCACCTACATGTCAACTTACTCTCATTAGACTATTAGTAATGTTATTTATAGTCAACCTAATGTCTAAAGGGGACCATCAAAATAAAGTGTTACTACATTATCTAATAGCCAGCACAACCTGCCAGTGATTACGTAGTAGTTTAAAGGGATGAGTTATTTCATTTTAAACTTATTTGGAAAACCGTGCAGCAATGAATTGTTCAAAATAAGACAATGCAGAAAGAAAGTAAACAAACCGGGTCAATTTGGGTTTCATGTTGACTTTCAAGGAAATCCAGCAGACCAAACAACTTTGTCTAGAGGCCAGTCCATGAACAAACAACTCATTATAACTAACAAGCCAGCATAACAAGCTACTTTGAAAATCATATTTTTTCCCCCCTTTAAATCTGTTAGAAATAAAGCAAACTTTTTGTTTTAATGATATGTTGACAAATTCTGCAACTTTTATTAAAGTGGCAAAATCTTCCCAAAGCGTCTATATGGACAGAACATATGTTATCTCAACAAGGTGCATTTTACTATGAAAAGTATGGTTTCTTACCTTATAAGTCTACTTTAAGACAAAAACAAGCTATAAAACACTCAAGAACTCTACACGATGAACACAAACATGCAGAAACCGGTCTATTATAATGGACAACTTACGACTCGAGCATCCTTTTTCAGAAGAGCCTGGGGTTGCTTTGCTGCAAGCGTGCCGTGAGCCGCTGCACCCTCCGCCAAGGTGGAAAGTAACTTGACGTGCTGCAGCCTGCACATGTGGTGTAACTCATGCATATTTCAGTGGGCCTGCACAGAGCATGGAGAACTTTAAACTGAACGTACTGGTCCCCATGCATCATTAATGCGCTGGCCTACCTCTCTCCTCCTCGTCCAGTGATAGAGCATTGAGGATAACCGCAGTGGCCCAGTGTCCAGCCTGTGCCAAGACCTTCTTTCTTGAAGCCCATAAATAAATAAACATGCTGAACGCTGGAAACTGGCACTCCACTACACAACAGGCAGATTTGTTTTCGCCTGCAATCGCAATTTGTTTTACACGCTCCAGATAACTGACCATATATTTTAACTGTCTAATAATTGTAGCCATTCAGCCTGTCACTCTTAATAAATTGCCTCAGTAAAAATGTAATTATCCACTTTATATATTTATATACTTCTAAAACAACAGTATAATAAATTATCTTTATACAAATTATTAAAGGTTGAAAACCATAATTCATGGCAGTTTAGATGCAAACTTACAGCCTGCATACTTAAAAATGGCATTTCAAGTTTTGTCCATTCTAGTGAAAACCATCAGAAGGTAAATATGGCAAAGAAATATACATTCAGGTTCACATGTTGTCAGTGTGACAGTATTTGTGACTTACTGTTGATTACCACCAAAAAATTCAATAAACTTTCATATTGTTTGAGCTGTAAAGCTGTTTACATGTTTTTACACTTAAAATATGTTAACCCTCATACTGTTTTTCCATAATAAGTGCCTTACTGTAACACAGATGTTTTGCTTCTTTTTTTTAAGAAAAGGTTGAAAATATGGCAAGGTACGTTTAATTATAAAGCACATTTTATACACTATAATTCAAAGTGCTTTACACAGAAATTAATTAAAATAATCACACAATAAAAGTAAGGAATTAAAATGGTTATAAAAGGAATTAAAACAGTTATAAAAGGAATTAAAGAGATATAAAGATGATACATAGATAAACGTTCATCTGGCTTAACACCGGTGTATCATATTTTTCACAGCTGCTTGTTTTACTGTGAGATTTTCCCATGTTCATTGTACTGTGCCTGTGGTGTCAGCGTGCCTAAGTTATCTGTAATCAACATTATGCCACCAATGCTGTCAATTGGGCTTGACTTGTGCTGAATATGTAATATTCCTTTACATTCTACTACCTACAGTACTTTTTGAAATGGCATGTTGATTGACAGTCTACCAGAAAATCACTATCAGTACATCAAGCATTTTCTGTAGCAGAGAACAGTACACATCTTAGCCTGAAGAATCTGTAACCTTTTCGCAAATCCTTAGTTGTCGACCCAGTCTGTGACCTGTAATAGTATAATAACGTTGGAAGATGTTATCAGCCCAGAGCCGGTCGTAGGAGGACCCTGTTTTCACCTACAATTGGATAACACAAACATGATGACACCATGCTTCTAGAACATGGACTGGTGTTTCTATTGGTGATGTGTTTGGTTTATTCTGCAGGCTCAGTGTAATCCTTTGCCAAAAGTGTCTACTCCCACATTTCCATGTTCACCTTGCTGTACAGCATAGCCTGAATGCCAAACATGTGAATCCATTTTCTCGTTTGAAATGCATTTGTATCTGTAAACATTATTTTATTTTTTTTCTTTCTGAATGCATATCTGTTTGATAGTGTTAATCGAGTGTTGTTGCTAGCAATTTGTCTCATTTTGTGTGGATTTTAGCATGTGCAGTACTTTTCTAGAGGGTTTATTTCAGATAAATAAGTGATTGGTTATATTCCAATAAACAACATTCTGTTTACTTTTACTTTTATGTCATCAAACAAATGAACAATGGTGTTTACCACCTTTGCTAAACTGTCTTTCTTGTACAACATACGCAGTTATTAAAATGGCATCTAATTAGAGGCATTGAGCAGGCGTTTTACATAAGATTAATTGCATTTTTGAGAGCACTTTTTCTTCATTATTATTCTGCCGTGCAAATGGATTCACTGCAACTGTAATGCATATTCATTTTCAGGAAGCTTGGAAATTGTGGGAAATTAGCCAAAGGTGGATCTAGGCTGCTGTGGGGGTACAAGCAGAATGTGTAATAGAGGAGCTCTACTTCTGCTCCCTGAAGTCTGGGCCTCCTTAACTTCCATCATGAACTATGGTGGGCTTTGCCTCAAGACAGAGCCAGTGCAGGTTGTTATTCTGGGATATTTAAAGGGGACATAATCTTGAAAAAGAATATTTCCTTGCTCTTATGAAGAGTTAAGACCTATAATAGCATGCGTTCACGGGTTCTCTCTTTTTTTCCATCAATCAATTAGAGAACAACCTTCCAACATTTCAAAACTCTTTAAGCATATTTCATACAATATTTAAAAAATATTCTGAAGCACAGTATAAAAAACTTGAGACATTTGTGAAAGAACAATTAAAATTGGAGAACACTTTCGGATACCCCTGCTGAACAATAGAGCATAAACCAGCATGAATTCCATGAAATATTGTAGTCAATAGTGATAGCATGCAGTTTTTTCAACAATTGCTGAAAGATAATTAATTCAACCAAATTCGAGAGCCAAGTGCCTAACTAAAAGTCACATGATAAATCATTAAGTCACCATTATGGAAGGAGAGTGGACCAAGATCACAACAGAGAAATGTGAGAATCATCTAGATTACGCATGTAACCCCGGTTCCCTTCCGAGGGAACTCCACGCTGCGTTGAATGATGCTATGGGGACACGTCTCGCAGTGGAGGGGCGCCTAATACTGTCCAGTTAGTAACCAACCTCTGCGAATGCCGAAAAGTCCAGAGGGCGAAACAGGAGAATAGAGGATGGTCTTGTCACACTCTTATGAGCAGGCTGCCTGCTTGGTGGCACGGAGGGCTAGATCTGTGGCCATACGCATCTCTGCCACCGCTTCAGGAATAATCCCTTGCCCTGATCCAGGTCTTTCAATAGGTCTGCTGGTAAGCTTGCAATACAAGGACAATACCTGTCCTGCCGGTGCATATGCTTTGCCAACTAGCATTGATGTTGTTTGACTTGGCTTCAATGGAATAACGGCAGCCTTTAATGATAAGGAGAGATCCCCCTGAGGAGAGATCCCTTCAACCCTAGGCGCCTTCCCATTCCCCTGCTCGCAGGGCCCTCTACGTTTGAATAACTCAAGGGTGTATTCGTCACCCAAGCAGAATATCGGTCTCCAAGAGCCCGCCACCTTAGTGTGCATATCTGAGATCTGTCTCAACTGACTCCACATCTAGTTCAGCTGAACTGGTGGTGAGCAGCATGTCATCGTCCATATTGGGAGAACCTGCTCCCAAATCAGACACTAGAACCACAGAGCCAGAAGAAGCAAGGTAGTCACCCTCAAAACCCATCGAACCCATGAGAACCCTAGGATCTCAGCCTGTGCACTGCCTTGGCAGACATGGAGCCAGAGCCACAGGGTTCAGATGCTTGGCTCCCTTCACTCGTGAAGAGAGCCAGTCGGGAGCAGAGCTTCTTCAATGAGAATTTATCACAGTGCGCACATCCAACTCCCTCAAAGGCTGAACACGGGTGCTCCGCTCCTTGGCAAATCCCTCAGAGCTTGTGTTCATCGCCAGGCTTTATAAAACGCAGGCATGGTGGAACACATTGTTTGAATTGCCCTTTACTCGCAATTATATTCTATGTCTTTTCCCAATTTTTGTTATATCTCCATTTCATTTTTTTTTTTTTTTATTGACTTTTTTTCTTTTTCTCACACGACAAGCTGCTTCCTCATGACAAAGTAGCGAAGTACGTGTTTACATACACCCTCCTTTATACACTTGGGCACACCTTGTCATCGCACTGCATTGGGCAATGGCTTAGTTTCACACGTGCTTCAGACTCAGAGTTCCGTGGGACGTGTCCCCATAGCGTCATTCGACACAGCGTGGAGTTCTCTCAAAAGGGAACCAGTCATGTCCTTTGGCCACAGATGTGCTGAAGTCAGTCAAAGCACCTCTACACTTCCTGCTAATTTTTGACGCCAGTGACCAGTACTGTGGGAAGTAGGGGTGCTGAGGCAAAAATAAAGGGGTGCGGTTAAACATAAATAAATACAAAATGTCTTAAAAAAAAAAGAAATAAGAAATAGAAATAAAATTCATGTTATGAATTCGTCTATTAATTAAAATTAGTTTGAAACATGAAAGCAAGAAGCCTAGGCCACAATTTTATTTATTTATTACTACGCATTATAGTTCAGAGTTCTTCACGTTTATCATTTTAGAATTTGTCAACGCGCAACACTCTAGTCACGTGATACAGATATGAACATGTATAAAAGAACAGCGAAATGAGAGCTAGAGAGGTCTTATGTGCATGAGAGTGTCTAAATACAACAAGCAGTTATCTCCACCTTCCAATTCCTTTCTGTTATCATCAATAATGAAAGAACCTTTGCTTTTACAGCTATCTGATTCAATATTCTGTTGTGCTCACAATAGAACAGGCCATTGTTCTTCTATTCCACCATGTGGAAGAGCAGTTCTGAAAGGCTGGAAGACTATGCACCAAATTGATTCTTAGAGCAACCGGGGAACATGTGCTGCGTGTGCTAAACATCAGAAAGATGCCAAGTGTGAGCTCTTCCTCTGGTTTGAAACTCTGCTGAAAGTTTACCTTTGTTAAGTAAGAAAAAAAGTTTGCCATTTTATTTTACCTCAGGCTTGCTGGGAAACTTCAAAGGCGACAGAGAGACTGCAAGCCAAAAGAAGAGGCAGCAGCAGGTTTATTCTGAAATGTTTGTTTATTCTTTTCTCTCTTTTTTTTCAAGAAAGTTGCAATGTTACAATTCACCATAGTGTCGTTGACAGTACATCCATTCAAACCTCTCCACAATAAATGCATATCAAACAATGATTGATTGTTTTCAATCATTATATTGGCAAATTTAAAGGCAACGCTTCCTAAATATAAGTTAAAAATGGTTAAAAATGTGTTACTTACCTTTCTGGTTGGATTAGTTCTACCAGAAAGACTCGGGAAAATAATATTGTAACAATAAACCATTTATTAACAGCCCAGCAAGCAATATATGCAAAAGAGTTCTTTGGCTTAGGCCCCGTCCGTAACTCGCGATCCGAGGGTACCGATTCTGCATTTCCTGCCTGAAGATGAAGGCAGGGGCGCAGCCGACCCCCCCGTGAGGTATGGGAAGGGACCATCCTGGTGGTGGTGGGGAGGATGGATGGAAAGGAACCATCTTTGTGGTGGGGAGGGTGGAGGTGAATGTAAGCGTCACCATCTGCGAACTCAGACATGTGTAAGTACCCATCTTTTATACCACAAAATATTAGAACGCAATTGGATAGATGAGAAGGTAATGAATGACGTAACAATTGAGTCTTCCCGGCAGAACTTGCGCTAAAGCTTTCATTTCCCTGCAAATGCACAAGCTATCCTGGAGTTTTGTTACATTTATTTTAGCCTTCCCCTGCAGAAATAAGTTTTTTTAAAAATGAGCTGACGCATTGTTTGGGACCATTTATGCTGCAGTCGAAAAGAAGTCTTAAGACCAGACTAGCGATTAATAACGGTCTTGCCTTGCCTGTGACTTTTTGTGTAAGGTTGTGATGTGACTGTTCATTTTAAAAGTGTGATTGGGGAATTTAACTGTAAATGGCTGAACTATTGTGTGGAGGTCAGAAAGTTATTCCGCACAGCTACAAGCATAAATGTCAGTGAACAGAGTTGGGCTCGTTAATTAAGGACTGATTGCGTTACAAATGGCTTAGAGCCTCATTTGACTCCATATGAACATCTCCCTAAGCTGAAGGAGATCAAATTTATATTTCTACAGCAGCTGGAAAACGTATATTGCAGTTTGTGCAATATACCCTCCAATTAGTTTCGCTAAATTGCACAAATTTACAGTTTGTAAAGCATTCTGTATCATTTCTAATTTCCTTATATTTCCATCACTCTCACAATTAAAATGAAATGAAATGAAATCCATCAATGTAGTTATTTTAAATAAGTTATTGAGAAAAATAATGTAAATAATGAAAAGTAATGGATTAGTGTGAATAATTATGTTGCATAAAGCTAGGTCATAATTCAGGTATGTGGAGAATGAATACTAAATGAATTCCCACTGTGATGTGAAGATGTTTTTCTTGCAGTTAATTTGGTTCAGCAGCTGAAAAAGCTTCCTGAGCTAATAAGAACTTTTACCTATTCATTTGTGTCCAGATTTATGCTAATTTCAATTTAATTAGTCACTTTATGCTAATGACTTAAGCCATCATTTTACCTGCAAGCAACATAACACGTAAGTTATGTAAAAACACAGCTCTTTTATACAGTTGAACTATCGAGCGTTCACACAGGAGCAGAATGTGATTGTGTGTCCTTTATTGATTTATGCTTAATCACTCGCAGTTCGATTATTCATGAAAGTTCTGCATTCTAAATCTCTTGCGATTCTGATTGGTCAAATGCAGGACCCAGCAGTCTGATATTTCCATATACTCACCGTTGAATCAAACTGAAAGCACTTTCGTATTTCTGATAGCATACATATGCTAATAACTGCATCTCAGTCATTGATTATATTGAAATCCCCTCAGAGAACATCAGTATTAATATTACTGTAATATTACCGTATTTATCTTTTGCTATAGGCTGATTGTTTTGTACGTTGTATTGGACCATTTTTGTTTACTGGAAGACTTTTTTTCACATACAGGTACTGCAGCCATTGATCCATAAATGAAATCAACAACATTTTTCTTGTGCACATATTTATTTATATAACAACCCCGCTCTGTGTCTGGGGTCAGTACTCACCTGCTTGTTTATCATGTTGTAAACTTACCATTGTAACGGTACTCCTGTTCCTCTCGTTTCTGTGTCTGTGCTATTTCCTGGCAGTGTCAAGGTTTATTTTACAATAACTGTATATTAACTGTACATTATTCATGTTACAGTTCTATTTAATGTTTGCACATTTTCCAGGTTAACGGTCATATTTTTTACTCTGATGTTTATTATATCTATAAATGTCATGAGAATGTTGGCTGCTTACACATGGCACATATTTTCTTTTTACTTTTTTTTTCAAGCTTGTAAATAAAAAAATTCAAGAGGGTCTAATTAGACCTTCCTTTTTGCAAATGAATCGTGCCAAAAAGGAAACATTGTTGAGCCCCTTTAGAGCATTTCTTTTGATTTTGATGCACAGTATCTATTGTAATAAATAAACAATGAACTGTCCATCATTTCAGAAAGAGAGACAGAGAGCAAGAAACAGTTTTGGTTTCGAATGCATTGGATTTTCTTCTTTGCAAAAAAATGTGCAGAGAGGAGATAGTGCTTTCTCATGTTATCTGCTACTGGACGCACACCCCACAGCCATTTTCCCATTTCTCACTTGTGACCCAGCGGTCACCTTGGCTTTTTACAGAGCTTTTAGGAAAGAGTGCTGTCCCACCATTCCTCTCTCATAAATGGAGAGGGAGGGGAGTTTTGCACAATGGTTTGGCTTTCACAGTCATTCTCCCCTTGGAGCCATCGGATCAAGCAGCTTGTGATGTCAAGATGTAGCCTTTCTGCCTGGGAAAAAAGCAAAAAAGAAAGCATGTAATCACCTTAGTTTTGAATGATAATTTACGTTATTTTTATTTTTTTTTCATTGGGGTGCTAAAGTGTGGCATGTAATATGGGTACATTTAATGTGAAAAATCAGCCAGAATGGTTGAAAACGTTTTAAATGGATAAATGTCACTACTTTTGTTCATATATGAATTTAAATGCACTTGAAATGATGATATACAAAGTTCTGTCATGAAACTTTAGATGGCACAATCTGATTTACTGTCCGTAACTCAATCTGCTTGCAATCACATCATTCTCTATAGACCTTATTCAGACCAGTGCCATGACAGGTATGAAAGTGAGGCTGTGAGGGATAGACTTACTGTGTTTTCAATGGGATCCGATGTAAAAAGCTGTATAAAGCTCCTAGATCACTTATAATTTTAAACGGATCATATTGTCTAGATTATTTGGTCTACTGGAATTTCTCAGAAACATATTTTTGCATGGTTTCGTGAGCAGAACAATCCACAAACACATTTAATAGCAGTACAACCCACTGAAGAGATGGAGGTCTATCCCTCACAGCCTCGCTTTCATTCCTGTTAAAAATGGTGTCAAAGATGGCGCTGCTGTGAATAAGGTCTATAGGGCACAGCTGATTGGTTCCTGTTATATCAGTAGCCAATGAGCTCGCTGCTCAACCTTGAAGTACTTGGTCAGGATTGGCTGTAGTGTTTGCAGTGTGCTTTCATAAACCCTCCACCTTTTGCAGCTCCACCTGTATAGATCTGCTACTTTATGTATACTATTGTGCAGCAGCAGCATGTCTTAGTTGCTCACAGAAGCGTTGTGTGTGTGTTAGCAGTAGCAATTCCTGCACTTGCTCTGCAGCAGCAACAGCAGTGTAGCAGATCTAATTTGCCAAGACCAAAGATATCATGCCAAACACTTAGAGAGTTGGTATGACAGAACAATAATAGAGCTGGCCTTTTCCGAGCAATCAGCAAAATGAAAGGTTCATCTTCGTATCTGCCGTCTTCATGACACCTGCCGTGTTTACTGTTGATTTGTTGTCTAATGGTCCAAAAAGAAGGTGAGCTTTAAAAATAATAGCCATGCAAACATGCACTGGAATTGGAACATGAATTTATACTGAACTAAAAACTCAAATTCTCATTTCAGAGGTCCACATGGCACTAACCACACACATACTGTTTTTAGTGGCCAGGATCTTTTATGTTCAAGGAAAAGGAGAAACGGTGCAGTTTTGTTTGAGTGTGCTTGAGGAAAAAGGAAGCGCAGTGAGGAAGACAAGGAAGAAAGCAGGTAAAAGAAAATGATAATATTGAACAAGAGAATAAGAAAGATTGTACTGTGTATTTGTGCTTTTTATAGTAGTAAGAGGGAAGTTATATCACTGAGGTCCATCTCCAGAGCTCCCCTTTGAGGTTTGGGTTGGTGCTATAATCTGGGTCAAAGTGCTAACTGCTAAGAGGCGCCTGTGAGAGGCTCGCTCGCACATGAATCATTTCTCATGCCTCTCTTCCTCATTACACTCTCTGCTGATAGAATTTCAAAGGCCTCTGTGTCTTCGACTGACCTTAAAGGTAAAATTCTGCCTTACGGCAATGACAGAGCCTTGCTCAACAGGCTAACCTTGTAAGATCCACCACATAACTAAAGGCACAGAGAGGTAGAGATTCGAGTAAGCATTAGTCACTCGTATTAAGCAAGAAGCCATACTGTGATTTAAAAAAAGTGTGAATGTCAGACAACATAGACCAGAATAGTTTGCACATGTTGCGAGGTCAGTGGCTTAGTTCCAAAATTTACATTTTAAAGGCATCACTGATATGCTCACTGATAAGCTGCTCCGCAAGCATAATTACGCTGCCTCTTTAACCTTGTTTTTTAACACGGATGTGAGTTGTTTCCTGTGAATGTGGGAGACTTCTGATTCATTAGCCACCCATAGGTAAATGTGTTTATGATTATGAAAATACAATAAATGTCGCAGATAAGACAATCCAGAATGCATTGTGCCGAGCTTGGTGAAATCAAATCCATTCAAGATGATGGTCAAGATCAGAGAAATGTGCACAAATCTTTTTTTTTCTATCATACTTTTTTACTGACACTAAGTATTAATGTTTATAATAAAATGCATGTGCATATATATTTAATACTAAAAGTATCAATTAAAATGTATGAAATATAAATAAAAAATTATGCACAATAACATAATCGTATTTGTGCTTGATGAATTTTAAGTCAATAAACTCACCCTCAAGTTGTTTCAAACCTGTATGAATTTCTTTCTTCTGCTAAACACAGAGGAAAATATTTTGAAGAATGTCGGTTAACCAGACAGACTTCCATAGTAAGAAAAAAAAAATATTATGGAAGTCTATGGGGACCATCAACTGTTTGGTGACCCGACATTCTTCAAAATATCTTCTTCTGTGTTCAGCAGAAGAAAGAAATTCATACAGGTTTGAAACAACTTCAGGGTGAGTAAATGAATTTTTAAGTGAACTATTCCTTTAATAGAACTTTAACGTGAACTAGAAAGTGATTGATTTATGGATTGATTGATTTACATTTACATAACATTTATTTCTTGAATCTGTTTCTATTCTTTGAGAAGCAAAAAGCTTGTAATACAACGGAAAGGGAATAAGGAATCATGCAATCTCTCCCTTTTGCTCAGTAATGCAATTCTATTCTATTAGCATATTTGGATCCTTTATTGTTACAATCACGGAAACTGGCATGTGTAAGCCATTATAGAATATGCTTTGTATTCAGCTTCAATCCAGCTCTTCACACAGCTTCCAACTTGAAGCTAAGCCACCTGTACAGCTGGTGCCTGCTGCAGCCTGATGGACTGCGCCCAAATCCAAGCGGGGTGCTGGATTTATTCATACATCAAAACATAGAGACATTCGGCAGATCCTCACAGTAAAGCACCACCATGGCTTCTGTGCAGGAGAGTCGCTAAAAATAGGCTGCCACCAAGATTTGGGACGGGGATATAAACAAATATCATCTTTTATCTCACAGGAACTTGATAAAATGAAACTTCATGCAACACTGAGAAATGTCACGTGCTTTAGATGGTTTCAGGCCCAGATGTGGGGAAAGCGATCCTTCTTTGTGTTGTCATCAGGTTCTAGACAACAAGTGTCCGCGCTGTTTACGAATTGTCACTTACACAGTTCTAGCAGAAACAGATATCCCACCTCAGCTTTCCCAGCCTTCTGTGAAGGTACAAAAGAATTATTTTAACTAAGCAGGGTTTAGTGACTTGATACTTCTTGTCTACTAGAATTGTGCATGTGTGTGGCTCTCTGAGTGTGTTCAGTGTCAGCAGTTGAACAATGTTTTTCATGTGTTTTAGTGAAGATTCTGCAGTTACAAGCTTGCAATCCCTCCAGTGAACTATCGTATTATGCCTTAAGAATGTGTTGAGCAAAAACCGATGTCAGGAGTTGCCATTTCAGCAGCATGTACAAACACTGGAATACACACAGGCACAACCCTAAGAGATTTACCAGCAGTCAGACTACTGAGATACGAAGATGTGCTGTGTTAGACAGTGCTATAATAGAAGCATACTGACATACTGCTAAAGATGGGGATTTTTTTTTTTTTGTATATAAATTTTCTGTTAATTAACTAAACAAAAATGGCTATTTTTTAACAAATTAGTTTTTATTTAACGGATGTTTAATCAAACTCTTAATTATTATTTTTTTTTTTTACAAAGTACATTGATTTGGCCAAAGTTCACTTCATTAGTGGATATTCAGAGTTTGGTTTGAACTACTTTGTAGACAGTAGTTAGCTAGTATAGCTGGTTTGCTATTAATTAGTCAAGTTCAAACTGGTGAAAATCAATTTGCTTTGTAATGAGAAAAAAAATCTGATATTCATAGTTTGGTACTTTTGTTTAATCTAGTTGCAAATTTAATCAGGACAGAGCAGAACTGTACAATAGTCATTATTTTTATTTAAAAAAAAAAAATTATCCTATAAAACTGTTGGCATTATTAAACTTTTTTTTTATCATTGTGGTAATACGTTTATAAACAATATATTTATACAAAATACATTTTAGATGAACCTGTTCTAAAAGGCACACTAAAAGAAAACAAGCTATGGTCACTTTATGTAGGTCAGATGGTCTGAATACACAATTCATATATAAACTTTATTAAGCAACCTACTTTTTACTTTGATGAACCATAATGTGAGATTAATCTGACCTGCAACTTTTAAGCATTTAAGATAATTAACCATTAACCTGGTAATGTACCATGTTGTGAACGTGTATGTCGTGAATTGCCAGTCAATAAAATATAATTTATTCAGTTCTTCTAACATCTTGACACTATAATCATTTACAGAATAAATTTCAGTTTGCACATTTTAATTTCCATTATCAAAATAGAATTTTGGGCTTGTACTACTATATATGCTCTGGATTCATTATATTTAGTTATCGTTATTTTAATTCAGTAATTTGTGCTCATAGGGGGTTAACAGTGAACTGTAGAGAATCATAATTATAGCTTTAATTGCACTTACATTTGTTTATTTAGAACTAATAAAATGATTAATAAGTGCTTTCATATAAGCAGTCAAATACATTAGTCATAAATCATAATCTTTTATTTTCTACCAGCACAAACATGATGAACCAGGCGAAATTTGTTTTGTGGATTGCACATTTTTTCAGAGATCTATTATCCTTTACATAATTATTATATATATACACTCACCGGCCACTTTATTAGGTACCCCATGCTAGTAACGGGTTGGACCCCCTTTTGCCTTCAGAACTGCCTCAATTCTTCGTGGCATAGATTCAACAAGGTGCTGGAAGCATTCCTCAGGGAGTTTGGTCCATATTGACATCATGGCATCACACAGTTGCCGCAGATTTGTCGGCTGCACATCCATGATGCGAATCTCCCGTTCCACCACATCCCAAAGATGCTCTATTGGATTGAGATCTGGTGACTGTGGAGGCCATTTGAGTACAGCAAACTCATTGTCATGTTCAAGAAACCAGTCTGAGATGATTCCAGCTTTATGACATGGCGCATTATCCTGCTGAAAGTAGCCATCAGAAGTTGGGTACATTGTGGTCATAAAGGGATGGACATGGTCAGCAACAATACTCAGGTAGGCTGTGGCGTTGCAACGATGCTCAATTGGTACCAAGGGGCCCAAAGAGTGGCAAGAAAATATTCCCCACACCATGACACCACCACCACCAGCCTGAACCGTTGATACAAGGCAGGATGGATCCATGCTTTCATGTTGTAGACGCCAAATTCTGACCCTACCATCCGAATGTCGCAGCAGAAATCAGACCAGGCAACGTTTTTCCAATCTTCTATTGTCCAATTTCAATGAGCTTGTGCAAATTGTAGCCTCAGTTTCCTGTTCTTAGCTGAAAGGAGTGGCACCCGGTGTGGTCTTCTGCTGCTGTAGCCCATCTGCCTCAAAGTTCGACATACTGTGCGTTCAGAGATGCTCTTCTGCCCACCTTGGTTGTAACGGGTGGTTATTTGAGTCACTGTTGCCCTTCTATCAGCTCGAACCAGTCTGGCCATTCTCCTCTGACCTCTGGCATCAACAAGGCATTTCCGCCCACAGAACTGCCGCTCACTGGATGTTTTTTCTTTTTCGGACCATTCTCTGTAAACCCTAGAGATGGTTGTGCGTGAAAATCCCAGTAGATTAGCAGTTTCTGAAATACTCAGACCAGCCCTTCTGGCACCAACAATCATGCCACGTTCAAAGTCACTCAAATCACCTTTCTTCCCCATACTGATGCTCGGTTTGAACTGCAGGAGATTGTCTTGACCATGTCTACATGCCTAAATGCACTGAGTTGCCGCCATGTGATTGGCTGCTTAGAAATTAAGTGTTAACGAGCAGTTGGACAGGTATACCTAATAAAGTGGCCGGTGAGTGTATATATATATATATATATATATATATGTGTGTGTATGTATATATATATATATATATATATACACTCACCGGCCACTTTATTAGGTACACCTGTCCAACTGCTCGTTAACACTTAATTTCTAAGCAGCCAATCACATGGCGGCAACTCAGTGCATTTAGGCATGTAGACATGGTCAAGACAATCTCCTGCAGTTCAAACCGAGCATCAGTATGGGGAAGAAAGGTGATTTGAGTGACTTTGAACGTGGCATGATTGTTGGTGCCAGAAGGGCTGGTCTGAGTATTTCAGAAACTGCTAATCTACTGGGATTTTCACGCACAACCATCTCTAGGGTTTACAGAGAATGGTCCGAAAAAGAAAAAACATCCAGTGAGCGGCAGTTCTGTGGGCGGAAATGCCTTGTTGATGCCAGAGGTCAGAGGAGAATGGCCAGACTGGTTCGAGCTGATAGAAGGGCAACAGTGACTCAAATAACCACCCGTTACAACCAAGGTGGGCAGAAGAGCATCTCTGAACGCACAGTACGTCGAACTTTGAGGCAGATGGGCTACAGCAGCAGAAGACCACACCGGGTGCCACTCCTTTCAGCTAAGAACAGGAAACTGAGGCTACAATTTGCACAAGCTCATCGAAATTGGACAATAGAAGATTGGAAAAACGTTGCCTGGTCTGATGAGTCTCGATTTCTGCTGCGACATTCGGATGGTAGGGTCAGAATTTAGCGTCTACAACATGAAAGCATGGATCCATCCTGCCTTGTATCAACGGTTCAGGCTGGTGGTGGTGGTGTCATGGTGTGGGTAATATTTTCTTGGCACTCTTTGGGCCCCTTGGTACCAATTGAGCATCGTTGCAACGCCACAGCCTACCTGAGTATTGTTGCTGACCATGTCCATCCCTTTATGACCACAATGTACCCAACTTCTGATGGCTACTTTCAGCAGGATAATGCGCCATGTCATAAAGCTGGAATCATCTCAGACTGGTTTCTTGAACATGACAATGAGTTCGCTGTACTCAAATGGCCTCCACAGTCACCAGATCTCAATCCAATAGAGCATCTTTGGGATGTGGTGGAACGGGAGATTCGCATCATGGATGTGCAGCCGACAAATCTGCGGCAACTGTGTGATGCCATCATGTCAATATGGACCAAACTCCCTGAGGAATGCTTCCAGCACCTTGTTGAATCTATGCCACGAAGAATTGAGGCAGTTCTGAAGGCAAAAGGGGGTCCAACCCGTTACTAGCATGGGGTACCTAATAAAGTGGCCGGTGAGTGTATATATAGATAGATAGATAGATAAAATCAAATTTTATTATTGTATTTTTATTTTATTTTATGACTAATGGCAAATTTCAATAAGGCTGCAGTGAACAAATTGATTAACACAAAGGAATTCATTTAATTAACAAAAGTTCATTCACAGAGCTGAGGCCCACAGTGTTCATCTAGAGGCAGTGTTTCTTATCGTCTTCAGCCGGTACTCTTTTTCTGCTTTTCAGCCCTTTTGTTGAGGAGAAAAATCTATTTAAGTGGCTGAAGCTCTGACACAAAGCAAGAGCAGAAAGCTGTAGAATCTGCTGGCTTAATTGATTATTTGCGCAGAGCTGTATATCAGCGAGGTGCAGCATACCCTTGGGAAATAATGTAAAACAGATAACAAGATCAAATGTGGAAGAATTGCTTTCTACTGCCAGCTTTATTAATCTGTTTCTCTCTTAGTCAAAATGGCTTTTTTTCCCTCTCCTCTATGCAGGTTTTCGCATTAAGGCAAGGTACGCCTCTGCGTCCCAAGTAGCATATAAAAGCTACAGCTGACGGAGGTTTTATGAAGCGGTTTTGATTTCAAAGAATATGGGTGGCTCACGATTTCAACATTAGCTTAGCATTCGAGTTTCAAGCGTCTGTGTGGCAGGGAAATATAAAGGGTTCAGCTTCGTTTTGGCTTGCTTTTTAAGAATTAGAATTGGAATTATTCAGCGACAAGATGCTTTAGAGACTTAATTTACTTTAAAACTGAGCTGTAAGGAAATTTGCTGACTTACACGTGTTTGCATTTTGGCCTTAAAGAATCAGGCTTTTAGAAGATACACAAGACTTGCTTGCTTGCTTCAGTAAATCTTTGATTGCAGATTTACACCAATGAATCAGCCACAATACCCTCATGTATGGCCTTGTAGATTCACTCTTTATAGTCGAATTGCTGTTGAATGCAGGGAGTGTTTGCATAAAATCCAAATCAAACCAAGTGTTCTCTAATTCCACATTCTCTCATAGTGCATTTACATAATAAAAATTGCATAGCAGTCTCCCAATCTACTAGACATCCTTCCTCAAACATCTCTCTAAGCCATTTCCAACTCTGTAAACTGATTTGTTTTTCTTATTCATGGGGTCTTGCGGCACATCAGACATGACTGTAATTGCCTTCTTCTCACCAGGGAGCTTCTTGTTTCTCATTCTGAAGTTTATTCTCTATTTCATGTCACTAAGGCAGAGAGAGAGAGATGGCACCCTGGGAGAAATGACACTCCCTCCGTCACCAAGAGGAGAGTGAAAAGATAAGAACGCTAGATAAATATCTGCAAATGCGCAGCTCAAAATGATGCTAGCACAATGTCCTCGCTTTGAAATGAATGGGTGTTTATAAGTATACTTCCTATGAGTGTGGCAGTCCGCATTAGTGTACGCAAAGTAATGCACAAACAAGCTGATGTTAGACAGAGGGACCATCTGGAATTTCTGTGTTTTTAGGAAATCAACTCTTTGGATTACTTCTCTCGTTCTCTAATTGAGCCGTTTCGTTTAGCACGGCGGTAGCGCTCTAAATGCCCAGTTTATATCGACTGCTAAAAAGGCTGCTCTCCCCGGGAGGTGATGATCTACAGAGTGGCAGGAAGTGGGAATGAACTTAAGCTTTTTTTTTTACGTCAGCACTCCCTCAAATGAGACCTCTGCAAAAGCGAGATCCCTGGCAGCCGAACGCGGCTCTGCCGTCTGCCTGTAATTTCAGCTCTTCCAGAATCAGACCCTGTCAGGTGTAATTACGCAACATATGAAGGAACCAGGCTGGTGGTTTTCCCTTTTTAACAAACTAAATCTGCGGCTTTAGCCTAGGAAGAAATGCAGTCATTATTAAATCTTTGTTTTTCAACCATTTTTGAGGAGTTTTGGGTTTCAAAGCTCAGAATTGATTTTGTGTGTATGTCAACAAGCGCCGCTCTCTGAATTCATGAAAGGAGGAGGGATAATGTCAGCTCAGCTTAATACATTTCTAATGGATGTTTTATTTTCAGCCTGAGGGTGCGTCTGAAGTGTTTGGACACTTTGAGATTTAAGGGGGTGGAAGAATACCTGGCAAATGCAGGCAGCTTGCAGCAAGATATTTGAAACATTTATAATGCCATTTTAACTTTCTCTCTCTGTGCTTCATTCATTCTTTTTTGTATGATTTTATATGAGCTCATAGATGGTACTTGCAAGGTATGCTACTGAAAATCAAAGGGAAAAATTCACCTAAAAATGAAACGATTCTGTTGTCATTTACTCTCTTTATTAGAAAATCTTGAAAAGACTTGAAATGACTTTCTTTGTTATGTGGAACACAATAGAACATGTTTTAAAAAAACATCTCTGTTTTTTGTCCGTACAATGAAAGTCAATGGGATCTAAAGTTGTTTATTCCCCAACGTTCTTCAAAATATCTTCTTTTGTGTTCTGCAGAAGAAAGAAAGTCATAAGGGTAAGTAAATGATGACCGTTTTTTATTTTGGGGTCAACAATCCTTTTAATTCATCTTTAAGAGGGCATTACAGTAGTTTTAGCGACTCAGCCTCAATGTGTTTTTATCATTGTCATTAATAAAAAAATTATTAAAAAAACTTTTATTAGCTAAATTCAAATTCACATGTCTTATGTGATCGTATCCGTCAGTTTGCAAGTTTTAGAGGTACCGTGTGATGTTATGCAAAAGCATCAGTGGTCTCCTCACTTCACCGCCAGTGAAGGATGAAGCAGGTTTTGTAGGCTGAATCAATCCAGCATTGGTATTATCCTGCATTAACATTACATGAGTCCACCTGCATGTATCAAAATGCAAAATGGTTTGAACTGGAAAATGTAAAAGCCAGCCACTTGTGTAATTAAATGGCCAAGAAAATTGATTGTGCGGTATATGGATATCGGTTTGGCAATATGATTTTTCTGCTGTCTACATTCTGTTGTCTTATGATAATTAATTGGTTTTAAAAAAGGTTAAAGTTGTCTCTGAATGATAAGTACATATTATATATGTAAGAACTGACATTTTCTGCAATCGATGGTACTGTTACAATATTTGTACAAGCACCAAGAATGCAATGTGTCATTGTGAATGCAAGACACTATCCAATGAAATATATTAAAGTGTGTATAAAAAAAAAGTACCTCTGAATGCCATTAAAAACTTTGGGGTAAAGTTTTGAGTGGGGTTCTGTAAAAAAACGTATTAATGTTTTTGAAAGATGTCTCTTATGCTCACCAAGGCTGCATTCATTTGATCAAAAATGCTGTAAAAATAGTCATATTTTGAAATATTATTACAATCTAAAATAACTTTTCTATATTAATTTAATGTAATTTCTTCCTGCAAAGATGAATTTTCAGCATCATTACTCCAGTCTTCAGTGTCACATGATCCTTCAGAAATCATTCTAATGATTTATTTGGTGCTCAAGAATCATTTATTATTATGAAAACAGATGTACTGCTTAATATTTCGGATTCTTTAATGAATAGAAATTCCAAAAGAACTGCATTTATTTTAAACCGATAGAACAATGCAAAAGTTTTTACTGTCACCAACCTTTCACCAACCTTGCTGAATTAAAGTATTAATTTATTTTAATAGTGTAAAGTGTAAGAGTAGTGTAAAACCATATATGCGTATAGTCTCACTATTTTCACTTTTTAAGTACAAGCAAGAGCTCATAGAATATCGACCTGACAATCCCCATTTGAAACAGGTTGGCAGTGGGCAGAATCGATACACATCTGGTCAAGGGATCCTCTGGAAGGTATTTTTGTATTCCATTAGTGGTTTAAGGTGCTTAACAGGAGCCATCAAAAAGGCTGTTACACGTACGCTTTCCAAAACACTTGCGTCCTTCGTTCTATTCTTAGATAACTGTGTAATTTGAGGTCAAAAATAAAAGAACGCCTGGGGCCTATTTCATGCACATATCTGAACTCTTTTTTTTTTTTTTTTTTTTCAAAGACAGTCACTCCAACTATGCATCATCAGATGAAGACAGCTGAAATTGAAATGCCCTTTCGCAGTATAGCTTTTAAGAACCATACTTTGTACTTGACGCACATACCTCAAAATGGGCAAAACAAAAGGACTTAAAGGCACAGAGTTCTGTACTTATACTTTGCTATTGCCTGGTGAGTAGGGTCAGGATATTAACCTCAAAGCGTGTTCTTCGGCTGCTTCAAGTCTGCATTATACCTACATCGTTGTCGAGTTAATTACCGGGCTTAGAAGCACACAAAGCATCCACTTCTTTTAAGTGTGACCTTAAAGTGAATGTCCTGTCTTTTATACAAAAAGAAGTGCTTCTCTGATGGCTGCACAGCAAGAAATTGGTGGCAGTTTCTCCTGAATAGTAAAGACATCATCATTTTAGTGAGCTCTTGCTGTGCCATTTCTGTGAATTTCTGTGCACTCTTAAAGGTTCTAGGGGTCCATCTATCTAAACTTCAAGGCTTTTAAAAACTTTTATCACAATTTATCAACCCAACACTTGGACTTTGTTGCCGATTGTGATAACTGATTAGTTATGTGAATTTCAGTTCATTTTAAATCTACAACATCCTCCTTACATTGCAATTATACATCCTAAATTCAATTCAAATTCATCCTAAATTCAATTCGTATTCAGGAATTTAAAGTCCCCCTGTAGTCAATCATTTTATCCTTTAAAACTCATCTTTGGTCACCAAAATGACATTTTTAAATGTCTTCATGTCTTAAAATAGAATGTAACTCTACACCCTTGTCTCATTTAGTATACGCGGTTCTATGAATATGCAAATTAGCCCCGCCTCCCCTCACTCAACCAACGTGATCGGTTACAGTTAGTTTGTGGCGTCAGAAACACCAGCGATTTTCAAGACTGTCTTTGGTTCACTTCAGTTTTAAAGAGAAAATACTCAACAATGGTGTTGACTTATGAATTCACATGGTTTATCTTAAAACACCACATAGACATTTAAACAACATTAAACGCTTGATTTTCACCACAGGGGGTCTTTTCGATTCAGTTTTGAATGGTGTAAAACTGACTTCACTGCTTTTAACCCTGTGGTTTGATTTTTTTGGTGCATGTTTTTTTATTTAGGCTTTGTATAAGACTATTAAGCTCCAAAAAGCGCAATAAATTAGCAATACGTATTCCATGCTCCACCTCTTGCCCTTTATCTATCAAATTTAGTGTATCAATGATGCATCCTGATGCAGTATTTTCTCTGTTTTCTATCAGATCACACCAGTAGTATTTCCATCATGAGACTGGTGTTAAAATACCTGGACAAGATGAGGTGTTTCCGGAAACGTTCCACCATTCCTTTTCTGGTGGCTCTCATTACTTTCCTGCTCTTTATAAACCTCTACATGGAGGATGGATACGTGCTGGTGAGTTTGTTTACCTGTTGAAATCCAGCAGGTAAATTACAGAGGTCAATTTATTTACAACATCAGTGGAGCAGATAACAAGACAATAGTGGGCTTCACAACAACTTGACTACTGTTGTTGCATGTGATTTAGCATTAATTATCTCCTTGCTGAAAAGTTATTTTGTTTATATGCTTTAATTACCAAATGTTGCGTGTAAGGCTGCCGGTGCTGTGTTATGCATGTATAATTATCAGAGCTCACGATGCAGCCTATTTAAAATTTCATGATGTAGAGGCAGTCCAAATGCAAGAGACACATTTATTATTCATGAGGCCAACTTCATGATCAAAACTTTGTGATCATAACATGTCGTGTGTGTTTGTCTGTTGAATTATTCAAAAGTTGTACCCATTTTGATTAAGTAACTTTTCTAAATAACCCCCATTTAATTGAAATACAAACACCATCACGACCAGCAAAGATTTAATAAAGTGTGAACAGTCATGTGTGGTAAAAAGACATTGAAGCCTAGCAACAGTGTTAATTTTAATACTAGATTATATAAATTTGAGCGAGTAAAATTGTGTGTGCAATTCATTTTTCAAAGACCTTCATTTACAATTGAATTAAATTATAGAAGAGTGTGCAAGCATATTACCAAATAAAAAAATAATGACCTGCAGCGCTAACATTTAAAGATGCAAAAGACATCTAATGGTGCGTTCAAGTCCTTCTGGGAAGTCGTGTTTACAGGGTCAGGTGTGTTCAAGTCACTTTCGTCGCAGCAAAATGGCTGTGTACCTTCTTTTAATGAACTACACAAGGTTTTTAAACACTACTTTTAGAAAATGAAGAACAAAGAATGTGCATCAGATGTGTTTTGCTTTTTACCGTTTTTTTATTCATTTCTGAAGCCACTGTAAACTTTATCGTATTGTGTTGTATTACAATACCATTATATTTTGTACAGGGAATTAGCTTATTTTGTTGTAAATAAAAAAGCCTGACAATGTCTAGCCTTAAAGGCGCATAGAGAATGCTGTGGCAAACTTGGACTTATAGACATGTCTGTCTTGGATGTTATTTGTTTCAGGAGGAAGACAAACGTCAGTTGCGAGAAACCTCAATGCATCCGCTGAACTCGGAGCGATATGTTCATACCTTTAAAGATATCACCAATTTTTCTGGAACAATCAATGTGACTTATCGGTACCTTGCTGGAACACCTTTACCTCGAAAGAGTAAGACTGCTTTCCTTTGTACACTTAGTATTAGCGGTATACACCGGTGTCAAATATTTCTAAACAAATAAGTAAATAATGTAACTGGACAACTCTATCTCAAACTCTGCAAGTTGTGCATTCATTCAATATACATAGTTAATGGATATTATTTCACATATTTTAACAGACTATACGATACTATTCACATTATAAACAATGCTGTTCAAATCAGACATTTTGATTCACTTCATGATTTTCCATGTTATTTTGTAGAGTATCTCACGATTGGATTGTCATCTGTGAAAAGAAAACGAGGAAACTACCTGTTGGAGACTATCAAGTCTATATTTGACCAATCAAGCTACGAGGAGCTCAAGGAGATTGTTGTGGTTGTCCACTTGGCAGACTTCGACCTGGCATGGTGCGAGAGCCTAGTTCAGGAAATCTCAAGGAAATTTGGTCACCATATCATTGCAGGACGGCTGCTAGTTATCCATGCACCTGAGGAGTACTACCCGTCCCTGGATGGGTTGAAGAGAAATTATAATGATCCGGATGATCGAGTACGCTTCCGCTCCAAACAGAATGTAGATTACGCGTTTCTTCTCAACTTCTGCACCAACCTGTCAGACTTCTACATGATGTTGGAGGATGATGTGCGCTGCTCCCGAAACTTCCTCACTGCCTTGAAGAAAGTAGTTTCATCTAGGGAGGGATCGTATTGGGTGATGCTGGAATTCTCCAAACTGGGATACATCGGGAAGCTGTACCACTCACGAGACCTTCCCAGACTTGCCCATTTCCTGCTCATGTTCTATCAGGAGATGCCTTGCGATTGGCTTCTTATCCATTTCCGAGGCCTACTGGCCCAGAAGGATGCGATCCGCTTCAAGCCTTCCCTTTTCCAACACATGGGCTACTATTCCTCTTATAAGGGTGCAGAAAATAAACTTAAGGATGATGACTTTGAGGAAGACTCCCTTGATATCCCAGACAATCCACCTGCCAGTTTGTACACAAATATAAATGTGTTTGAGAGCTATGATGCTGCCAAAGCTTACAGTAGCGTGGACGAGTACTTTTGGGGCAAGGCCCCGTCCACTGGGGACTTTTATGTTATAGTGTTCAACAAGGCAACAAAAATCAGCAAAATCAAGATCATCACAGGAACAGATGATCGCCAGAATGACATTTTGCATCATGGAGCTCTGGAAGTGGGAGAGAAATTAATAGGAACCAAAAAGGGAAGGCAGTGCTCCTCCTATATAACTTTAGGGGAGTTTAAAAATGGAAACATTGAGGTTTATGATGTGGACCACAAGATAGCGTTTGATATTGAGTGTGTTCGCATCGTGGTGACGGCAAGTCAGAAAGAATGGCTTATCATTAGAAGCATAAGCCTCTGGACTACACAAGGTGCCAGTCAATGAGAACTTTTTTGAACCGTAGCTCAAGGCACATGTATCTGTTTATTTATCTATTTATTTATTTATTTATGCAATTATTTATTCACTCTCACGTGATAAATCTTTATTTATTCATAAAGGAAAATTGAACGGCAGTATAAGATTTCACACATCAGAAGGAGTGTACTCCCTTCTACCATTATTACTCCGAAATGTGTTCTCCTCATCAAAGAGCTTTGTCTTAGTTGTTTTTGCCTTATTTTCCAGTGAAGATTCCTAGACATCTTTAAAATTAGATTTATTTATTTGAGAAACAAAATTAATATATTTTTTAATTAAAACTTTTTCTTACTTGAATCATAAATCTATTAAGGTCTGGTGGGTTTATACTTCAAATAAGAAAGAAATATTGCCAGTGGAGTACGAAGATAAACTTATTTGAAATATTCTTTAAGAACAACTCTTAGTACTGTTTCTTTACTAAATGTGTCATGGTTTTAAGAATGTTTATATATTTTAACTGGAAAACAAGACAAATACAGTTTAAGTGATTTTTTTTGCAGTATAGCTATTTCCCAAATGTTTTCAGACACAATATCCTAGTGTAGTCTTTAAGAAGTTGCTTGAAGCTGAATTGTAAGCATTTCATTTCGATAAAGTTTTTTTTTAATTATTATTATTTTCTTTGATGCATCTAAAAATGTGCTTATCCTTCTCTCCTTTCTGCCAACACAGGGTCAATATTGCCTTGAATATACAATGTATTGTGGCATGAATCTACTCAGCAACATTTCATACTATCTCCCCACTGAATGATAACAGAAATGTTATAAAATCAACCTTGGGCCAAAAAGATGGTGTAGTATTGGTTTGTTTGTGCATTTCTTCAAAGGCATGAACTGGAACAGTGTGGATATTCGCCCATCTTCTGAAGTGTTCTGATTGGACAGTACAGTGAAAAATGAGGTAAACCTCCTTCCCCTTTTCAGTATTTTTCTCCTATCTTTTGCTCCGCGCAATTTTACCTGGGTAAATTGGATTTTGTTTGGCTCATTCCCCCATAAAATTACACCAGCAACAACCACCCTAGTGAAGACCGTTCTCATAGCAAACCCCTTGCTGGAATTGTTAGACGCTCCATCTAAATGAAGTTTTATGTCATTGTGTAGGTCTACCTACTATAAACCATATCTATCAGTATGAGAATTTGTTTACTCTGTTTTGAGAGACGTTAAAACGTTTCACAACCATCTAATTATGCCGCTACACTGAACATGTCACATAAACAATGCAATAATAAGACAACTGTTTACATGACTCTGTAATGTTGTAGAATGTGTTTATCTCCTGTTTTTACTTATTTATTTTAAGACATAGCATCTCTTTCACATTATTATCATAATGCAGTTCATGTGTAGTAGTTCATACAAACCTAAAATCATAAAAATACTCTGTACTTTGCATGATTTTTGCAGTCGTCTTTGCCAACACCCAAGATACAAAATTGACGTTAATTAAGAAGTGCTTCGCACCAACATATTATGTCAAAAAATGTATTTGCCATGATTATCGAGAAGCCATTACTAGCACTATTTCTCAGGCTAGAAATGTGTTAAATTGCTGTATACATTTATTTTTATCCCAGGTCAGAACTGCATTGTTTCCTTGTCCGTTTTTTATTCAGTTTACTGGAAGTGAACACCTCTTGCCCAATTGTATTTGTGAATGGTCTTTTGGATGCATTTCTGACTTCTATGGCTATTTAATGTCACAGTATGTTTTCAATAGTTTTGTAATGCTTTCTTGTGAGCAAAGCACAGGTCATTTTTTTAAACAGCCAGCTACATTTTAGGGCTGGGTGTGTAATAAAATGTTACAAACAAAAATATTGGAAGGTTTTGTCTTCCTAATAAAACAGTTAAATACATAATTGTTCATGCATGAGCTAAGAAAGAATGCCGTCGTGTTAGTACGCCTGTCGGTTTTAGGCTTTGACTTGTTTCCAAGTGTCTACTCTAAACTTGACTGGCATTGTACTGTACTTGATTTGTAATTTAACTGTACTAATACTACATTGCAACAATGGACATCTCACATATTGTGCTGCATAGTTGAAGAGAATGTGTTATGATGTAGAGTTATGTTGTATTTCTCCCACACTGTTTGTCACAATGGTACTGTATCTATATTGTAAAATGACATATATTTTTTTACATTTATCATTAGAACTGTTTGCCTTGTATATTGTACCTAAATATACTTTGACTCAAGTGCTGAGTTGACAAAAATGAATGCCATTTCGTCATTGGAAATCCAGAGATTGTAAAGTAAAACACATTTGGGGAAAACAAATCTTTATATAATTTTTTTAATACTATTCTAAATACACAAATACACACACTGGCTGGACACACATTAGCCAGCATGGATCCACCTGAATATTTTCTGCCTTATATGTTCATAGGCCTGCATTTGTGTAAATAGTACAGGTTAAAACAAAACAGGTTTTGAAATGATCACGTATGTCATTGGATTCTATCTAACCATGGCCCAAAGTAGTGGCTGCTTCATGCAGTATTTATTTGTTTATTCATATGCATTGTGTCATGTTAATACATTCATAATGATTTTACATTGTAGGCTATTTGTGTGGGTTTTCCATTTCTAGCTTACTATATTTTGTAAAAAAACAAAACAAACAAAAAAGCACAGTATATTATTTTCTCTCGAAATTATTCTGGTCGTTGCACAAGTTAAAAAAGAATGGAAAAAAAATATCAAATATAAATTATACACACATTGCAACAAATATTTCCTTGAGGTTGTACAATTGCTGTTTTCCCTCTGAGTAAGTCTTGAAGTGATGCTATAAGGATGCACTGATGACAAGCGTCAAGGATTTTGCAACAAAATTGCTGATAATTGTGTGATTTTTGATGGCTGTGATTGTGCAGTTCCTAGGTTGCATAAATTGGGTTGCTGGTCTGTTTGAAGGTCCGTGAAAAAAACTACAATAAATTAAAATAATATAATAACTAACTCTATAATTCTGCACAGGAAACTTAGGATAACAAACATAATTTAAAAAGGAGAAAATACTTTTCATATATAGGCTATTTGTTTTTGATATAAAAGGTTTGACATAAAAAAAAAAATGAAAACATATATAAGTTGCATGATTTTTTCGAAAACCATGAAAAAAAATCAAGGTAACCTTCAACTTATTTTCCTGATCTTGGATGGAGTCAGTCCATGGAGTCACAGCCTTTATAACAATTTTTTTTACTTGATTCTTGTATTTAAAAAAATGTAAGCCTCACTTCCTGTCTCCTGAGATACCTTCATCTGATCGATTTTTAAAGCCAGCATAGATGTGTATATATTTATTTATATGGCTTGATAAAATATATATCAGTGTATGTCTCCTAGTTTCCTCCTGTTCAGCCTTTACTGTTGCATCTGTCCAGTTCAGTGGTAGCAGAAATTTTTTTTGTGTGTGTTTTAAAATTATTGATTGTATTACCCACTTTGTGAAATCTGGGTCTTAATACAAAACCAGTTACGATTTGTTTTGTGCACTTCATAGATAATGGTGGAATATTCTACAGTAATTGTTTTCCCCCTTCTTTTTACTTCTTACAACAAGAAAAAGCATATTATGCTTTTTCAGAGATACTCAAATATATTTCAAATGTTTTTTAAGCTTGGTAAAATGCCAGTCGTTCTAATAAACGCTACTCTGAATCACCCTACCAGCAAAGCAGGCTTTCAATAAGTAGTGCACATTTTATTGAGATTTCACCAACGTTATTACTTTTTACTATCGCATTTTGATCAAGTACTACAATACAGGCATTGGTTTTTAAAAGAGAAAGGAAGGGAGAAGGGAACAAGACGCTGCGTCGAGAATCGACACATTGGGAAACGCCTTCAGTGTGATGCGTCTGGGACACTTCTCTGGGAACGAGGGTTATAGTCGTAACCCGAGACGTTCCCTTTCGAGGGAACTCACGCTGTGTAGAGAATTGACACATTGGGGAACGAAATGCCCACTGCGCCACACTGACTAGTACCCGCCCTGCGCCATACTGAGTAGTACCCACCCTGGTGTGAAGCAATCTGGCACACTTAAGACAAGAGAACTTGTGAACCCGCTGTAGAGGGCAGATCCAGACTATAATGTTTTATGAAGGTGTGTGGGGAGGCCCAGCCGGCGGCATCACAGAACTCTTGAAGGGAGACCCCTGCTAGCAGGGCTTTAGAGGATGCCACTCCTCTAGCTGAGTGGGCTCTTATCAGGAGAGGCGAAGGCAAATGACGCGCCTCATAAGCTGAAGAAATGGCTTCTACTATCCATCTGCTAATACAGTAGTTTGTTCAGAGAAAGAGGAACCCTTCTTAGGTGACCCAAAACACACAAGGAGCTGGTCCGACTTCCTCCAGCCTGAAGACCTGTGTAAGTAGGCCTCCAGAGCTCGGACCGGGCATAATAGATCAGCTTAGCTTGATCAGCCGACACATGCGGTGGAGGATGGAATGCCTGGAAGATTACAGACTGTGCCACATTTGCAGGCACCTTAGTCACATAGCCGAGTCTAGGGTGGAGAATGGCTCTCACTCTGCCAGGAGCGAACTCAAGACAAGAGGGAGCAACGGATAGCGCCTGCAGATCCCCGACTCTTATTAGGGACGTGATAGCAGGAATGCTACCTTCAGGGTTAGATATTTCTCGGACACCTCGTCCAAAGGTTCAAAGGGTGCCAGGCATAGCCCTTCAAGAACCACTGCCAGGTCCCACGTGGGGACCCTGGTCTAGATGACAGGTCTCATCCTCCTAGCTCCACGAAGGAAACATACTATAAATGGATGTCTCCTTAAAGTGCCCTCCGCTAGAGGCATGTGGAAGGCAGCTATGGCCACCACATAGACCATAAGCATGGACGGGGAGAGCCCGTTAGAAAAGCAACTCTGGAGGAACTCCAGCAGAGTGTGTCGCCCTCGCTCAAATAGCGTGGGCAAGGGGACACACACTGTATTGTTTCTCCTTATTCACCTTTTACATAAGTGGTGATATATTGCTTATTTCAGACAGACAACACCAAATAAGGCAGTACAGTCACACAGAACGCTTGCTGAAGACCAGAAAGCTGACGCTGTTGTGATCCAGCGTCCTTTTATAGACGTCGCGAGTGACGCAATGACGCAATACCAGAGATTGGACTAGTTCCATACAGGCTTCAGACGCATCGCGCTGAAGGCGTTTCCCAATGTGTCGATTCTCAACGCATCACGAATTCCCTCGAAAGGGAACCAGAGTGATGAAACTTATTCAGCTCATAATTTGTAAAATTCTCTTTCTCAAAAACTTTCAAATGTGTTTTGTTCATGTTTTTTATAGTGGCAAATAATTTTGGATGCTGTTGAATTTACTCTTATTGTATTACATTACATTACATTATGATCAAATAATCCCCTATTTATTCCATGTGGTCCTGTTTTTTTTTGTTTTTTTTACTGTTGAAATTACCTTTGGGACATATAAATGTTTCTTATAGCAAAAGATGACAGGTAAATTTGCAATAATCTGTGCTTTATGAAGGACAGCACTACAGTTATCTTTCCATACAGCAGAGCAATGGTCATACCTTGCCATATTTCATATACTTGCATAATCATTACAGTTAACACATACTCAGGTTATTAACATTAACTGAAATGACAGATCATTACATTCATTAGATAAACACATAGACAGAGACAGGACATTTTTATTGCAGACCCAGCGATTTTCACATTTTCAGTGCAGGTAGCGAAAAGCTGAGGCCACAGCAGCACTGCCCTTCAAAGTGGAGTGGAACTAATGCTGAGGTGAGTCCATATGGCAGGCGAGATATGTGGGAAACCGTAGCTAATGTGCATTTTAAAAGGTGTCAGAATGGTCCAGAAAAACCAATATACCATAATAACTCCTGGCCCCGCACGGAGCATCACCAAATCGATTCGAGTTTCCATGGCAGCCAGTCTGCGTAAATAAGGGAGCAAACCATACAATCAGATGATGTGAATCTGAGGCGGAGAGGCTTCTCTTATCCTATTCCCAAATGATCCACCGCGCTCAGGATCTCTCACACCATCAGATTCCCAAGAAAAATCATTATGGATGTTAATACCCTCAGAGAGGCAGGCAGAAGATAATAGCCAGGGAGTGGGAACCAATCGATTGTTTTTTTACTCAAAAAGTTCACCCAAGTTTCATATGAAAGTAATTCCGCTTCGATCTGTCTCAAACTGCAAGCTGATTAAGCCCGTGAGCAATACAGTGAAACTATAGATTTATCTGTACCTCAATATTACACCGTTAATGTGACAGCATGGGGGTTGAATTTGCAACGAAAGCAACAGAACTTTAGCCTGAAAAATAAATATGTCACTTAGATAGAAATAAGACTGCATTTGCCTCAGGAACATCACAGTAGTGGAGCTAATAAAAGTTTTAAATAGTTGACCCCTTTAGGGATTATAAAAGCATGTGAGTCAAAGCACCTAAACATTTGTGATTGAGCTATAAGGAGGACAGTAACTCTGCAAGGTTGTTCAAAATTGATAACCAAATGAATGCATGGAATCATTAAACACCTTTTTAGTGTGTTACTGCAGTTGTCTATTGATTTAATGTAATATGCTGCAATATAAAACTGTGAATGACAACAAAAAGAGTATTTAACAGTTTGACTGCATTGATAACATTTCCAAGTAAAATGCCTGCAGTGTCTGAGGTTTATTATTGCTTGCCAGCCAGTAATTTTCTCAAATACTGTGGTGGCAAAAAATAGATTGAAACATGTGTGAATTGTGTGTTTTTATTGAATTTTTTGAATCTCTCGGCTGGCTTGGATTACCACCAATCTGTGAATATATTCAGTTATTTATTACAATGGCAGTTGCAGTAAACCAGAGCTTATATATTAACAAATGCATTAACACTTACTATACTATTACTGAAAAAAAAAAAAAAAAGTTAATCTGGTGGCCCTTAACTTCAAGAAAGTCGGTAAAATTTTGAAGCAGTCCTGATTTTGAAGTGCAAAAAAATGCATCTATCCATCATAAACGTATAATCAATACAACTCCAGGGGGTTGATAAAGGTCTTCTGAAGAAAAGCAATGTTTTTTTTGTAAGAAAAATATATGTATTTGAAATCTGGTGGCCCTTAACTTTAATATAGCAAGTCTGTAAAATATATTCTCCGCTTAATAGCTGTCATGCCTCTGGAAGAGCAATCAAGGCATGATTGTACTTGTATTTGATATGTTTTGTGGTGCAACATCCAAAACCAACAAAGAAACTTACTGGCATGTATATGGGTTTTTGAATGGTTTAAGGGCCTAGTGATATGGATGTCAGGGAAAGGCGTGATGAAGAGGATGGAAAAGAAAAGCATGAACAGATTGATGGGTAAACAAAGGGCCATAAAAAGCTGTTCCCCAAGGAGCAGAGGAGCTCAAAACAGAGATGTGGGTGATGAATGGCTTGTAATAAGCCGGCGACTGTCTGACGGCCACTGATCTAAGGTCCCTTTGCGATTAGACGCTCTCACGCTCACAGGGAGGCTGCGATGACAAGGATGTGATCTGTGTGTTGATGTGTTTGTGGGTGGGTGTGTCATTGTGAAATAAACAGTCACTGAGACAGAAGGGCCACGTTTCGTCAAACCACCTCTGCAAACTGTTTTAAAGAACAAACATGTGCTACATAAACTTTCTGGCCCAAAGCGGCCCACAACATCCCACATCATAACACATTGTGTAGAACACCACTTATAGCATAAAAATATAACACAATACACAAATAAATGCTATTTAAACATTTATTTTAAGTAACACAACATATATTGGTAGACAAACAGAAGAACATTAAGACACAACATCATTAATATAAAACAAGACAGCATATCAGCTAGTCAGGGGTTATCATCTTGGTGCAGTGTAAGATACACCACTCAGCAGTGTAGGCCGCACCACTCAGCTGTACAACTGAATCAAGATTGAAAATATTTTGCATTAACATGAATCCTCATGGCATACTATTAGGCTATCATGTGACATTAAACTTGCTTGATGACCACAGGCTTCAGGGCATCTTCTAGCAGCAGGTCAGCAGAGTTGTATTCTTCTAGCAGCAGGTCAGCAGAGTTGTATGAGGAGGAGGAGATGGCTTGTGTGTGTACATTTGAAAGAGCTTGACAGAGTCTGTGCCCGGTCTCATGAAACTTTGTATCTATACCACGAATTAAATTTCTCGTGGCATCAAAGTCCAAATCACAGTCTTTGCTGTCCCAACTTAATTGATATAAGTACCAATGTAGAACATTATATAGAAACTGTGTCTATTCCTCGTTTAGTAAGGCCAAATAATATATATAATGTAGGATCTAGGAAAAATTTAATTGTAATTAAACCAGAAAATCTCAATATCAGTGATAAACAATTTCTAAAGCTAGGTCTTCTAAACATTAGATCGCTCACACCTAAGGCGGTTATTGTAAATGAAATGGTCACAGATAATAGTTTCGATGTACTTTGCCTTACTGAAACCTGGCTTAAAACAAATGATTATTTCGGTCTAAATGAGTCTACTCCGCCAGGATACTGTTATAAGCATGAGCCCCGTCTGATTGGTCGTGGCGGCGGTGTTGCAACAATCTATAAAGATATTCTTAATGTTACTCAGAAAACAGGTCACAGGTTTAATTCGTTTGAGGTACTTGTGCTAAATGTTACACTCTTAGATTTAAGAAAGAAATCCCTATTATCTCTATATAGCCTTGGCTACTGTATATAGACCTCCAGGGCCTTACGCCGTTTTCCTAAAAGAGTTTGCAGACTTTCTATCAAATCTATTGGTCAATGTCGATAAAGCAATAATTGTTGGAGATTTTAACATACACGTAGATAACTCAAATGATGCGTTAGGGGTGGCGTTTACAGATTTATTAAACTCCTTTGGGGTCACGCAAAACGTCAGTGGTCCCACTCATCGCCTAAATCATACACTAGATTTAATTATATCATATGGAACCAATCCAACCGATATAGATATTGTACCGCAAAGCGATGATGTAACTGATCATTACATGGTAACTTGCATGTTACGTACTGCTGAAATTTGTCATGTTGCGCCACGTTATCGACCAGGCAGAACAATCCTTCCAAACACTATAGATAGATTCTCAAATAGCTTACCTGATCTATCTCAGCTGCTCAGTGAACCCAAACAATCAGATGAACTAGAGGAAATGACTAGCAGTTTGAGCACCATTTTCTTTAGTACATTAGAAATTGTTGCACCAATTAGATTAAAAAAGGTTAGAGAGAAAACTAGAGCACCATGGTACAACAATGCTACGCAGGCTATCAAGAGAGAAACTCGTAACTTAGAGCGTAAATGGAAACAAACAAATTTAGAGGTCTTTAGAATCGCGTGGAAAGATAGTATGTCACGTTACAAAAAGGCTCTTAAATCAGGGCTGAGCATCTCCGCAGACTAATAGAAAATAACCAAAATAATCCAAGGTTCTTATTTAACACCGTGGCCAGGCTAACAAATAAACAGGCATCACCTGAGCAAAATATTCCGTTACAATGTAGTAGTAATGATTTTATGAATTTCTTCACTGAGAAAATAGAAAACATCAGAAACACAATTGTAAATGTACAATCTTTTATGATGTCTTATGGTTCAGCCTCAATTATCGCCCCTCAAGAACAACTACACCGCTTTACAACTATAGGACAGGAAGAGCTAAATAAACTTATTATTGCATCTAAACCAACAACCTGTTTGTTAGATCCACTAAACTACTTAAAGAAGTGTTACCTGTAGTGGAAGAGCCTCTTCTCAATATTATTAATTCATCTTTATTTTTAGGTCACGTTCCAAGAATATTCAAGCTGGCAGTAATAAAACCTCTTATTAAGAAACCACAATTAGATCCAAATAACCTAGCAAATTACAGACCCATTTCAAATCTTCCATTTATGTCTAAAATACTAGAAAAAGTTGTGTCCGCTCAATTGTGCTCTTTCTTGCAAGAAAATGATATCTATGAAAAATTTCAGTCAGGATTCAGACCGTATCATAGCACAGAAACTGCGCTAGTTAAAATTACAAATGATTTACTTTTAGCTTCTGACCAAGGCTGCATCTCAATACTAGTTCTACTCGATCTTAGCGCTGCATTTGATACTATAGATCATAAAATACTCCTGGATCGACTACAAAACTACACTGGTGTTCAGGGACAGGCATTAAGCTGGTTTAGATCGTACTTATCAGACCGTTACCACTTTGTCTGTTTAAATGGGGAAAAATCAAAGATAACGTCAGTAGACTATGGAGTACCGCAAGGATCTGTGTTAGGCCCTCTACTATTCTCAATATATATGCTGCCACTTGGTAATATTATAAGAAAACATGGAATTAATTTTCACTGTTATGCTGATGACACTCAATTATATATTTCATCACGGCCAGATGAAAACACTAACCTATCTAACTTGACAGAATGTCTTAAAGATATAAAATACTGGATGACGTGTAATTTCCTGCTATTAAATTCAGATAAAACAGAGGTATTACTTATTGGTCCAAAAAACTACCCACAAAATCCCTTACAATACAACTTTAATTTAGAAGGATGCCCTGTTACTTTATCCACTACAGTAAAAGACCTGGGTGTCATACTTGACCGCAACTTGACTTTCGAAAATCATATTTCATATGTTACAAGAACAGCCTTTTTCCACCTTAGAAACATTGCTAAGCTACGTAATATGCTATCCGTTTCTGATGCAGAAAAGTTAGTTCATGCATTCATGACCTCGAGACTAGATTACTGTAATGCTTTATTAGCTGGTTGTCCTGTATCCTCAATAAACAAGCTACAGTTAGTCCAAAATGCAGCCGCTAGAGTTCTTACTAGGTCAAGAAAATATGATCATATAACACCAATTTTATCATCTCTACATTGGTTACCTATTAAGTTCCGTATCAATTTCAAGGTATTGCTACTGACTTATAAAGCCCTAAATGGTTTAGCTCCAGTCTATTTAACGGACCTTCTATCGCCCTACAATCCGTCGCGCTCTTTAAGATCACTAAATTCGAGGCTTCTGGTCATTCCTAGGATATCTAAGTCCACTAAGGAGGGAGGGCGTTCTCACATTTAGCTCCTAAACTCTGGAATAGCCTTCCTGATATTGTTCGAGGCTCAGACTCGCTGTCCCAGTTTAAAACCAGATTAAAGACGCATCTCTTTAACCACGCATTCACATAATGCTTACCTTTTATACTACTACCGAATCAGATCGAATGCATTAATATTATGAACATCAGCTATGCTAATTATTTCTCATCTGCCTTTCTGCTGTTATCTCGGGACGCAAGTCCCGAGGTAAATAGCGTTCGTGAGCTCCAGTTTGTATCCAGCCTCTCACGGAGACTTCAGATGCCCCAACACCTGTGATGAGACGACTAGACGCCTGTGGAGAGACGACTCGACGCCTGTGAAGAGACGACTCAACGCCGGCGAAATGTTATGCCCTAAATTAATACATGATGAACTAACTGTATTTTCTATGTACATTTCTAATGCACTTTCTGTAAAGCTGCTTTGAAACAATGTGTATTGTGAAAAGCGCTATACAAATAAATTTGAATTGAAAATTGAATTGAATTTATACGCTAAAAATAGTTTTCGCGTGTATATGATAGGCTACGCAGTTTTTGCGTGCATATGATACGCACTTTATGGCGTGTAATACGCACATACTCCACACCCTAATCCTACCCAAGCGGTTTACAGTGCGTTGCATATGCACGCAAAAATCATTTTTGGCGTAAAATGGTACGAGAAATTAAACTCGTGGTATAGATACGCACTTTCATGAGATCGTGTTGGTATGAGAGATGAAAGGATTCATGTGAAGGAGACAAAACACCAGATTAGGGATTGTTCAGCATTATCTGTAATAAATATTTGTTAGTGTAAAGTAAAGTGTAAAGCAGGTAGACAAGACTTTTTCACTTTTTTTTTACTGTTTAAGTTTATTTAACATATAGGTGCAGTTCTTCACAAAATAGCGTCATCTATGTGTTGGCACACTGTTAGCTAGCACTAAAATACAAAAAGACAAATAATATTAATACTCATAAAACCTGCCCATGAAAGCCACATGGACAAAAAGGTGCAAACTTCTTGTGTAAGATGTGTTGGTCCTAACTGCAATGATAGCTACAAAACAAAGGTTAGTAGCAAATTTAAATTTCTCTCAAACACTATAACAAATTTTAAACATTAGAGTATCATCAAACAAAAAAAATTAAAGATAAACATAAAACAAGGAACTCGTTTTGGAAGAGAACAATATAATTAAATAGGGTTTATTATTTTTATTTTATACTAATTGTTCAGTTAAGAACTAATTTCTCAGCACTCAGTGTTTGGAATTAATATTAACTACCATCATTGTTAAAATGAGTAACCTAACTAGTTTACTAGTGCGAGCTAAATAATGTTAAATGATTTCATTTCAGCCTACCGGTTCAGTTTGATTGCCATCCTCTTCACTGGGCTCAGGTAGCCTACAGGTAGGGAGGGGGAGAGGTGTTGGTCATCATCACTGACTGTGCTGCTGAGTCCAGCCTCGCTATCCTTGACCTTGGCTGTAATAGTAGAGCCGTCAGAGCCTGCTGAACTGCAACATCCCTTCGCGCCAAATGCATAATGTGTTAATTTGAAGCATTTCACAGCATCTACCTCTATATGCTTCTTTTTTCTTTCTTTTTTACGCGTAACTTTTCAGCTCCACCTTTTCTTTTCTTTCCCTTTTCATCCATGGACAATTATTTGTAATTATCTGCTCAGAGAAATTCGATGTAATGGATCAATCTCTCTCTTTCTGTAAATTAGTCGTGAAAGGGGACGTGTTTCAAGATACACAATGGCGTCGACCGACCAAACTTATTAACAGGGGAGGGAGGGCTATACATGCACACAAAACACTCATTGTCGGCTGCAAGCGATCAGCTGAGTCATCCATTTGCGTAAAAGAGATGTAATATTATGATTTCTGTAATTTTCTAAATATATTTGTGTACCGGGTTTGGCCGGGAAAAATCCCGGTGCTCCAGTACGCCCAGGGTTTCAGAAACATGTCGGCATTAAATTAAAATTCCCTATCTTGATCCCTATCTATTGTCTAAATGCATGTTATGGAACTTGTCTGTGTCGGTGAAAACGACAAACTTCTCTCTGGTGAGGTATGTATGCAGGGTATCTGTAATCAGTTGATCCGCTTATACTATCACCACATCTCAAAATCCAATCAACAACGTCCAAGGATACATTTTCTCATTTTCAATAAGCTATTACACTCGGATAAACGTTACAGTATGTAATAAACAATCTGTCGCTATTTCAGTTTCATCGGTAGGCCTACTTTAAGTCTGGTGTATAGGAACACCAAGTCAGTGCAGTGTGCTAAAAAGAAATGTTAAAGGGTTAAATCAAAATTGACCATTCTTGTTTTTTTCTATGGAATATTGAGTTTTTATTAAAAATAAAATTATCCATGCACATCATTATTTTTTACAAATTCATGTGCCCTCTTTAGTCAAATAACTTCCCATCCCTCTTGCAGCAACATCTCTGATGACGTTTATTGGTGCATGGGCAGGTGTCACTCAAATGAGATCAGCAAACCACAACAAACCAACGATCCAATCAATTCCTGATTGACAAAATCAAGTTCCGCCTTAGATTTTTTGTTGTTCGAGAAGCTGTTATATAGCCTATACTCACGTCACAATAGGTAAGAAAAGACTATCGCAAGTTCCGTTTCATGCTGACTTTTATTGATTTTTTGATTTTTTTGATTTTTTGAAATCAAGAATTTAAAATTTGTCAATCCAGTGACAGCTGAATTCTCCTTTCCACATCCAACCATTATTATTATTATTTTTAATACGCCAAATACGCATTAAACCTTACCCACTCTAATTGTATGTAAGGTTGACCTCGTGAATGTCATTATAAACCTGCACTTACTTTCTACTGAAAAATATATAGATATAGATAAGATATTCTAAATAACTTTTTTTATACCTTCTTTCGTGTTCCACAAAAAAATTCTGAGCGACATGAGTTATGAGTAAATGATGACATGAAGTTAATTTTAAGAGTACTATCCCTTAAAAATTTACCTGCAGAATTACATATTCATGTTTCACTGACAAAGCACAGTTTGTCAGTTTTTTTTTTTTTTTTTTTACTAAGACAGTCCTGAGTCAATTACAGCATGGATGCAAGTGGTTTAGATGAATCCGGAGGGGAGGAGGATAAACCTGGAATAAAATAAGACCTGTAGTCCCTGTCCGATAAGAACAAAGGATCCGTTTCATGGCAATCATTAGCTGGTTAGCACACTCCTTACACCGATAAGCAGGTGTTTATCTGTGGACCCAGAGACACAATGCCACAGGTGTTGGAATGGACCGTTTCTGGCTATGCTTACTGTCCCCTGAGCCACCGTGGTTTAATATCCCATCACTGCAATGCACCAAGGTGGAGACACACATCTGGCTTTTCTCAGCTGCTGTCACATATCATGCTAGGGGCTCTGGAACCGGATCTACCCTCATACAATAATTAGTCTCATTTATCCTGCTGTTCCCCTCGGAGTGTTGCTCTGGGCTCCTGCCTGCTCCTCTACGTAGCTTTCATCAGTAAACCATTAAAGTTTCATAAGTATTAACTACTGTCTGATGACACTCTCCCTCATTGGAGCAGCTTTATGAAACTGATGGTGCCCATCACTCTGCAGCAGTTGATAGATCCCTCTCCTGCCGGTGCCTGAGAAGGACACTTTGACACGAGACAGAGTGGGAAGATACGTTGATATGTGATGCTTGAACTGATTGCATATGGACACTTCCAAACCCTTTGCGGCTCCGCAAAGGGTTTTGATGTGTTAGGAGAAACTTAATTTCCATAAAAACATTAAAGAAACATATAAATACAAAAAAAGCATATATATCTGTTTTAAAAGGTGATTGAACTGTACAATGTACAACTGTCATGCATGCTCAGCAGTTTCATCAATGAACTATGGATGCCATTTGAGGTGTTGTTATATTGACCTTATTTATTATAATGTATTTTTTGTACAAAGAGCTAGGCTGTCCTTTTTGTAGATTTTGTGAGGAAACTCTTTTGTTGCATCCGGTACTGAGCGAGTCCATTGGAGAATTGGAGCATTGTGTGGCTGGGGGAATACCCATAATCCTTTGTCCGTGCCAGTGCCAGTGTTGACCGGTGTCTGTGTCGGTGTGTCCGTGTCCATGCCGGTGTCCATGCCCATACCGGTGCCAGTGTCCGTGCCGGTGTGTCCGTACCCGTAGCGGTGCCGGTGTGTCCGTGTCGTTGCCGGTGTCCGTGCCAGTACCGGTGCCTGTGTGTCCGTGCCTGTGTGGGTGTCCGTGTCGGTTTGTTCATGTCTGTGCCAGTGTCTGTTCCATTGCCGTTCACCGTGCTGGTGTGTCAGAGTCTGTGTCGGTGTGTCCGAGTAGGTGTCTGTGCCAGTGCTGGTGTCCGTGCCAGTTTCTTCATGTCCATCCATGTCCTTTCATTCAGTTTTTAAAATAGGGACATTAGTTTGGCTGTAATGCTCAGTGACTTGCAAAATAGTAAAACCAACATGAAAAAGAATCGTGATAAAATCGTGAATCGTGATTTTCCTGAAAAAAATCATGATATGATATTTTTGCCATATCGCCCACCCCTAATTTACACCCACAATGTAATACCAAATTTACCATTTTAATCAACAGTAAATTTTTTTGTTAACCTTTTTACCATATCTCTTAATATTGTATCGTGGGTTAGTATCGTGATTGAATCGTGACAAGTTGGTATTGTTACACCCCTACATTATAGAAAAACACAGTATATGGTAACTAATCTTTTTTTAATCTTAAATAGTTTGTTGTTGTTATTATTATAATGGAGCTTACTGTATTATGTTCATTAAAAGACCAACTTTAAGTTGATGTAACTAATATTCCCTTAGTTTAGTAAACTCCGTGCCTTCTAATTTTTAGAATTAGAAAAGCCTGCTGCATCCTTTTTTTCTTTACAGTTATGATGTTAATCTGTTCTTTTACAACTTTAAGGTAGAATAGAGACTGTTAAGGATCAATTTGCAAGCAATGAGCCGCCCATTAGGCAAGATATTAATCCATGTTCTCCTGTGAGGGTATGATCAATACACCAAAACACAGATTGCCCTCACTATCATGGAAATATTATACACCCATTACAGATGCAACCCCGAAATACATCAATATTTGGGAAAGTTCAATACGCTGTATAACAATAATAAAATGATCTTTCTTGCTGAAGAGACATGCATGGGTCCTCTTCAAAGTCTGTTAGATGATGAGAGGACGTGTTTTTGATGATGGTTGAATGAGCTGGTACTAATGTACTCATACACTGTCTGTCTCCTGTTGTTATAGCAGACCTCTTTGCTCTCTCTCTCCTATTACTGCAGTGTCCCTCTCCATTGTAACAGCCTTAATTAAAGATTAATGGGAGGGTTTTCCCTGCGTGTAGAGTGGAGATAGCTCATTTCCCAAGGCTCTTCTTTAAAAGCACCGCACTGTTGGGAGCGCTAAAAACGGGAGAGACTGCGGTGCTGCTGAGAACAAAGACACTCTGGCCTTTCCCCTCTCCCTCTTTCCCATTGCAGGCCATGGTAATAACCGAGCAAGGCTAGGAAAATAAAGGTGCAACGTTGCGGGTATTTCAATTTTGGCAACCAAAGAGATGCAATCAGCTCGTTTAAAAGCCTGCGTAGTGGCTACCTTTCTTTCCTCCCGTGTGACAATTACTGCCGCCGTCTCCATCAGGCTCTTTAATGGCTCTGCTTGAAGCCTGTCGAAGACCATCAGGCTCTAGAGGGAACTTTAAAAAGAGCCAGCAGAGGAGAGGAACAAATTGGATAAGGTTGCTTTTTGTTTTGTTTTTTGCTTTTAGGGTAATGTCGAAGGGATGGTTTTAATATTTCTTTGTAGAATATGTCATTACTTTAAAGTATTATCCATGTGAAAGTTCTACATAATTCAGACTTTTGACAAGACCTCTTCGTGTTGTGGCCAAGAACTGCCTACTTTATCTGACCTAAGAAAAAAGTTGAAATATGTTGACTTTTTAATCAGAATGTATTTACATTCAAAAGTAATAGATATATATTATTTTATAGACATTTAACAAAAAATAAGCAGATTGTGCAATTTAATTTGCTCTTTAAGTACGCTCTTAAAAATACAGTTCTTCATTGTGATGTGATTCCATTAAGAACCTTTAACATCCATGGAATCTTTCCATTGCACAAAAGGTTCTTTATAATGGGAATAGGTTCTTTCAAATAACAATAAATTGTTCTTTTAAGGCCAAAATGCTTTTTCTAGGACATTGCTAAAAAAAAAGAACTTTTTGGAACCTTTATTTTTATGAGTGTATGCACCCATACAAAACTCTGATTATATTTTATATGTTTGATGGAACACTGTGTCCTGTGGTTTGTTAGGCCACCAGGCCATTCATTTTGAAGTAATAAGTGTAGCTTGTTTTCTTGAGAACTCTCAATGAGGACCTGTTTTTTGCTTTGGAGGAGGTCATTTCAATTTGGTACGTTTCAAGAAGACAGTAAGTTCGATTAGTTCAGTCTCTCCTGTTAGAGGCTGTCACTTCTGAGCTGGGTAATACTGCCCATATGCAGGCCCTAATTATTTACTCTGTAGGCAGAGAACAAGGTCATGCTTGTTATACCATCATCCAATTCACACAATCAGATTCAATCCACACAATCAGAGATCTCACAAAGAGAACTAATCTCGTTCTTTCACAAGCAATTATCTTGATGTAACCGGCTGGTGGGAGATGCTCCGCCCAGCCCAGATGAAGGAAATGACTTTCATTTTGCATCAGGCCCAGGATGCAGCAGAGATCCGTGGTTAAGTTAAACTGTCAATCTGTGCTTCTATTGGAAAATTTGAGCTAAATTAAAGAGAGCTCCAGCACTGGATTGTGGCCAAAACAATTAAGGAGCACTAGCATGGACACAACAGATGATGCTTAGGAGGACTGCATTTCCCCAGTGTCCATTCACAATCCATGACCTTTTTCAAAGAATTGTGATTTTTTTTTTTGCATGAGTAAAGAAGACAGACTGTTTACTGAAACGGACAGCAACAGAATTCACTGCGTGACATATTTAAAATAAAGTGTAATATATTTTAAATAATACATTATAAATGTTATAATTTATCAACTATAGGCTATATATATACAGTATATACTATATGTATATATATTTACTGTATATGTATGTGTGTGTATATGTATGTATATATATATATATAACATTTAATATATAGTAATGTTGGAGATAGACAGTTGCTGCTTTGGTCAAACACATTGCATACCAGTAACCATCAAATAATTTGTGTTCTGTAAATACAGAGATATGTGGTTGTCTTCCTGTCTGTATTGTGCGGGACCTTGTCGAAGGACACGGCTGTTTTTCCCTAGACTTCAGCAGCAGGCAATAAAGTGAGTGACAAACAAGACAAGCAGCCATATGCGATCAATGCCTGCAGAAATAGTAAAAAAAAATTATTAAAAAAAAAAGACAGAGAGAGAGAGAGAGAGAGAGAGAGAGAAGCACTATCTGAACAGGATTGCACATATGTGCATCAATGAAAACATTCCTACAAAGACAGTGATACATGAGATGTCCACTGTCTGAAAACATCATTATGTCTTATGAAAAAAAAAAAACTTTTCCCTTTATCACATTTAGATTATTTAAGTTGAGAGAGCCAACTTTTTTTACTTTCTACAGAATGACAAATTATTATTCCTCTCTATATAAATGGCATATTCCTCTGAGTGCTTTAATGCTTATAGGATTAACATAACCGAAATATTTATTTTGGCACTACTGAATCATAGAATTTATAGTAATGATTCTTAGCCTCTTCATCTTTATTTGACATGTGTCCTGTATATAATTTCCCAATGAACTACACAATTAGACTGCTATATGAAATAAAAAAATGACATCTATATGTTGTTTGATATTTGAAATGAAAAATAATCTGTATCACTTGTAAGGTATATCTTAACTTCCTGCCTTTTCAGGGCCTGTATTGCATTAGACTTTACTGCCATCTACTGGTGAACAGTCTCTGATTATTTACTGGATTATCTGTAAAATACAAACACATTGTACACAACCATGTTTGCTTTTGTTTATATTTGTCTTTTTTGTTGATATATATACTATACAGTGAATCTGTGGTTTGAATAATTAACTGTATCAGGATCATTACCACTGCAGACTACTGTGTCAAAAGGCCACAGATAAATATATTGAGTTGTTCAGCACATTTTGAAGCCAATTACTTAGCTGCGTTAGTATTTTTAATTAGCACGGGCCAATTAGATAAATGAAAACCAACAAGCTCTCTCTTTTCCATTTCATTAATTTAAAGTGATGTGCATATAGCTCTGGGTTTGACACATCATTGAGCATTCATCAGAAATACTGTTGTGTTACTCATGAAATAAGTCAAATTTCCTTAATGGAGTTTAATGGAATATATTTCCCAGTTATTTTCTTAATTGCTTTGGAGAGCTAGAGTCCAGAAGAGTGTTTTATGTGCCATTTACAGACCATATTTTAGACAAATTATGTATTCTTTGGAGGGCAGACTAATCCAAACGTAGCTATTGTCTTTAGGATGTTGCATTATAGGGAATTGCAAATGATGTTTTATTGGTCAGCTAATCGTCTCACATCAATCAATCTCAATACAAATTTAGATGCCACATAATTTCTTTAAACTGAAAGTCCAAGCACAGTTAACAGCTAAATGTTGTTCCCTCGTTACAGTTTTGAAAATCCAAAGTTATCTTTAAAAGTCTTGTGATCCACCTTTTTTATTCCTCTTCCTCTTATTGGTTCAAATCTGTTTATGTAGTAATTATTTGTTCGGTGACAAGAATTTGAAGGTACCTAATCTAGAATAAAACGTTCCAGCTATACTGTGTACTATACACTAAGAGAAGTTACACATTTTAGTATTTCAGTCACTCAAAATCCTTCATAAATGTTCTTTATATCATGTTCATCTGAAGAATCCTTTCTTCTGTGAAATAATAATAGATGTATCATAAATAGTTTTAATAAGTATGATTTAATTACATTGGAAGAAAAATACATTAAATAAATAAATATAATAAACTCTTGAATAGACTGCTGTTTTATTTACATCATCCATCCCATAATGAAGAAGAAGGGACTGACTTCTGAATCACATAAATAAATAAAGGTTTAGCTAAAACAGAACATACAATTACTATATATAATACTATGACAGTGAAAACAGACACATATTCACAAAATGTAAAAATGTCTTTCCGTCAGTGGGTCTTGAGCATCAGTAATACACACTTCTCTTCAGAATGTACGGCCGTCTTGATTTATTGGTGCGCAGTTGCCTTTTTAGTATATAGGGAGATTTCCTCTTCAGTGGACTGTCACTGTTTTTGTCCAAGTCCAGATATTCTTGGTCGTCTTGAAGCTGAAATGAAAGACAGCACCCCTCAGATTATTACAGGAATGAAAATCACAGCAATTGGGTGGACAATGCTGTCAATCAACTGCCACGTCATGAGTGAGTCTCAGTTGGTCTCCACTGAAGTGTGCTTGAATAAGATGTATATCTGATGGAGTCTCAGAGGTGCACTTTAAAGGCATGTGTAATTTGTGCGATCTTTAATGACCCATGAATTTACCCACGAACTTAAAATGAACCAAAATCTCCTGTCACTTTTAAGCAAAGCAATTCTCTCTAGATTTGTTAAGAAAATGGTTTGCAACTGGTGCTGTAGTGCTACAGAATAAAAGTCATCAGCTAATGAAAGGAATTCACATTTTTATAAACCATTTAGCCCCTTTATGTGTGTAATCAATTTGCTAGCATAAGCTATCTCGATATGCTTTAAAATAAGGTCCCATTTGTTAACATTAGTGAACTAGTTAACATGAACTAAGATTTTTTTGTAGTTTAACATACAGTTTTAAAATCTAAAGTTGTGTTTGTTAACATTTGGTAACTGTATACATGAACAAACAATGGTTAGATTTTTACTAATGTTAACAAAGACTAATAAATGTAATTATATATATTGCTCATGTTGGTTCATGTTAGCTAATGCATTAACAAATGAGATCTTATTGTAAAGTGATTGAAATATTTCTTCTTTTCGTGCTGCTTTTTTACGTAAATCTGCATCAATGTTTATATTTCGCATATTGAAAGAGATTCCTTGTTATGAATTGTTAAGTGGCTGAAGAAGAAATCTGCCTTTACAAAACAGCGTGTTCAAAGTCGACTGTTTTTTAGAGTATGTCAATTGGTTATTGTCTCAATGTGTCGATTCTCACCTCTCTAGGCTGCAGGACCCTGCAGAGGTTCTGAAGGTCATGCATTTCCTCAAGCATTTGTGCGAGGGTACCCAAGACCCTCTGTCCATAGTCAGCCAGAACCTCGGCGTCGTCCTGCTCTTCCTCGCTGCCCCAGGACTCGAGCCTCGACCCCCCGAGACTGTTCATCAACCTGCACATATCCTGGAGCGGCAGCTGCCACAAGGGGGCGATGTGCTTGCCCTGCTTTACCTGCACACACCGCGAGAGAGCAAAAAATGTTTACAATAACTCAATCTCAGTGTCATCTATAATTCACCGTATATAAAAGTCATGCTGTCTTCAACCATTGCTATTTTCTCAGTCCAGTTACTGGGTGCCAATAATGTATAAGCACATTTTGAGTTTTCTCTAGCCACTTTATTGGCTTCACAGGGTGAATCTAACAAGATCAAGGCCTGCCGGTATATCTGGAAATCTCTTTTCAACCTGTTGGCTGTAAGTTTGGGTAAGTCTTATATTACACTCTTCTTAAATAACACAATCCCCTTCCAGTTCATGGATCTGATATTAAAAACAAGACTTAATATTCTCAGTAACTGAAAAATATCAAACTGAAAGATTTTTCCTTTTTAAAATATCAGAGGAAAATGGCACCTGCATAAGACCCGCAGGCTGTCGATCTTCCATTAAAGCAACTCTATTGCACTACAATTAATTCGACTTGGCCAGCTGACATTTTAAAAGTATTAGCATTAAAGACATAATATTTAATGTCCCTATTTAAAGTCATAATTAACTCTGCAGAAGAGAATATTTTTATACTGATAGTTAGAAAAGCTGTCTTGCCAGAAATTGTGGTCAAGGTTAAAAAGATAATCTGTAGAAAATTACAAACACCATGATATTCTCTATTGATAATAGATAATAGTCAGATGTGCTGATGATAGATAATGGATGTTGATGCATTGCAGAATATTGCTCAATGAATGAAGGCAGCTGAGCATTATTTTGGGCAATGGCACATCATTTGGTCCACCAATAGAGCGTAAAAGCTTCATCCATTTTGCTTTTTGAGTACACTGCTCCTGATTTGCTGCCTGAATCAATATTATTTTTAAATGTGTCATTTCGTGTTACATTTAACATCACTTAGCATCTACATTCATGGACCGCTGTACAGCATGGCATTCATCGAGAATAACCTTTTTATAAATCATTAAGTGACAGGAGCACAAACATAAATTTACTATAAATCCCACATCCATGTGCTATTCTCTGAAAGGGCTTCTCTAGATGCCTTTGTAAAAAGATTTAGCTGGATAAATATATTCTTTATGTTTAATATAATATATTATATTTATATATAAAGAGTTGTTTAAACTTTTTTAAAAAAAGCATAATTATATATGTATCACACAATATTTTTTTTCTTTCTTTTTTTTCTGTACTGGTATCGTGCTGTTTTCACAAAACCAGAAACCATGAAATAACCATGACTTTCATTTAAAATTCAGCTACCCAGTCAAAGGGCATATCTATATTAAGGCCCCATATAAGGCAGTATTGCCTCTGTTGGCTCAGGCTCAACAGGTATTTTAAAAGCAATACTGTACCTTTGAAGTGAGGAGACTTCTCAGTACCTCTTCCTCTATTGCCCCTTTTCCCTGGTCTATATCTGAAGGAGAAAACACACAACGTTGACATGTTTTAAATGTAGCACTGAGAATATACACATCAAAGTACAAATAAATTCAGAGAATTTCTTGTCTGCACTGAGTGTGTTTTAAATTCAGTTAGATCTAAAGGAAAAGTTAAATGTGTTTTTGAGATGGGTAGATACTTAAGATGCAACACTTGCCCTGCAACATGTTTTAAATCTATAAGATTTTAACATTAATGTCTGTAATACTTTTAGAGTTTTGAGTAAGTGACTTATTTATTTCAAAGGGAAATTGTGATTATGCCATAAATAAAAGTCGTTTTATCTTTATTCAAAGTTTTATCTTTATTCACTTTCTAATACAGTTATCCAAACATGATCAAATCTAATGATGCATATTGAAAATGCTGATAATTCCCGATATCAGTAAGATAAAGATATAACAGATAGTTAAAACTAAGACCATAAAATACTTTTTTTTTATTTTATTTGAATGTGAGCTATTAAAGATCATCATCATAAAATATTTATCTTTCAATGTATTGGTCATTATGAATGGTAATTAAATTTAGCTAAATAAGCAGAAGTAAAATCAGTCTGTATAAAGTGATAAAAGTGCACCAACCTGAACATAGTCCATTACACAATAAAAAAAGGAGCATAACGGAGGTCAGCTGCATCTGCATGTTGTTGGTAGTCCCACAGTGTCTGTACATTCAAGATGGGCCCAAGTCCATAAGGTTAAAGGTCATAAAATGGTATGAAAACGGATGGAAGAATAAGAGAGATAAGTTGTAAGAGTTACAGAGACAGACAGAGAAAATCACAGCGCGTCCTGCTGAAGTCACGATGCTCTCTTCTTGGTTTCCTATTCAACCTGTTTGCTGTGTCTTCTCTTGGCTTTCTCAGAAGTGAAGTGAGGAATGGCGGGCTCCATTCCACCCGGTATATAAGAGCCTCTATGATGTCAGAGGAGCCGCACTATCGTTCCTACCCCTCCCATATCCATCTCCATATCTCTCTCTCTCCATCCCTCCCTTCCAGCCCCCTTGTCCTGTGTCATGATGACATCAGCAAACACCTCAGAAACCACACTGATTGTTGACGTCAAAACTTCCATGAATGCTAATATGATGTTCCTCTCTTCATTCTAAAGGAGGAAAGGGGAGTGTAGAATTTATGATTTGTTCTTAGAAGCATGGTGATGAAAGATAAGAGAGGATGCTGGATGCCTTCATCTGAACTCATTGATATTTAAAAGTTCTCAAGAATTACCAATTTTTGCATTATTGTCCGGCATACTTTCCATTTTTATATGTTGCTCATACTGTGCTGAGATAAAATGTAAACTGTTTTGAGAGTCCAAAGTGTGATGTTCAACCTTGAAAGATTCTCTCCGTACATTCTGTAATGAAACAGTCTTTACTTTTGATTGCTTCCGTGAACAAATATTCCATACAGATAGGCTACATAATAGCCAATGACAAGGCTGGATTATTATTTATAATATGATGCATTATTATTCATCAGTATAGTAGAGACCAGGGAGTGTTGTAACACTGTTTGAGAACATCAGTTTAAGCAATTGAAATGGTCACACATGGCCCCCAACCTGCTGTGGTTACAGTAGAAGTTTGTAAGACTCTTGCAGGACTAATAGAAAACAAATCCTATTTTATTGACAAAAATCAAATGAAATATCCATGTTAGCTATTGGTGTTACAGACCATTCCAGTCGTGGGGAAGGTTGTAACATCAACACTCTTTTGTATTTAATTTTAACTTCTGTAATTCATTTTGAAAGATACAGTGCACAAAGATACAATGCACTCTTTTAAAAAAAAAAGGTTCCAAATTGGGGTTTTATTAAGATGTAAAATACATGTGTTTGCTAAACCATTCCAGTAGTGGGGTAGGTTGTAACATCAACACAATTTTGTATTTCATTTTAACAGTTTGTAATTCATTGAAACATATTTGAGCTTAGTGTATATGTCAGTATAATGGAATAATTCAAATTGTAGCAGATGTGAATAATGTATTGAGGCACTATTCTTCCAAAAACCCTTACAGTGAACAGTGCTGCTTAAAAGAAACGTTATTTTAGTGTAGCCTAAATGTTAATAGTCTAAAGAGCCTTTTTCCACTATAAACCTTGGAAATGTTCCATGGATGTTTAAGGTTCTTCTTGGTACCATCGATGCTAATAAAAAAGAAGTTAATTTTTAAGAGTGTAGCGTTGAAATACAGACATTGAAATAAAACAACACTCCCAGTTCACCAATCTAGTGGTAGCCTACATGACAGAGATGCTATATCACAATCATCAGCTCCACACAGTTCTCCGAAAGGCGAGTTTTGTCGCCTCCCTCCGTGTGAAGTGGGCCGGCCCTGTTTGAAACTCCTCTTACTTTGAAGCTCGCAAGTTGTTCAACTTTTTCCACGGCCAGCACTTCAGTGGTACTATCTTGATTAGGTTTATGCGTTCCGTTCTGTTGCAAGATGCCTTGGATCTGACCTGTGGTCACATTGACGCACGATGGCTCCTTTTGGAAAAAACTTTTTGAAGGCGCGTTTGAAGAACAGGTATGATTCAAACCATCCATTTAAATTTGAAATTGAATAGAACCTTTTAATAGAACCTTTAAATATATTTATTAGGTCGAAACAACGTAAAAGGTAGAAAGCTTGAGAAGCAGTTAAATATTTGTCTTTTTTTTCTCAGAACCGTTCTCAAAGAAACGCGTACCTATAGTAGACTACTTATTATGGACCGTAAACTCTTCGTCACTGTAACAACACTTGCTCTGACTCCAATGTTTCGCCTCATGGTCGCAGAGAGTCGAGTTACACTAATGCTGTTGTTCTGCTGGCTCTGGTGCCTCTCTAGATGCAGGTAGCTGGCGTTAAGTAACGCCACATGTGTCATTTTTTTCTCTCAATATTCAATCCTGCATGACGACGGATGTGCGTATTGGCGCGTGAGTGTTTGATGAAATTAACTGGAAAGGCTTGATATTGTAATGTTGAGTAGCCTATTGCTGCAAGTAGCCTATGTTTAACTTAATTATTTTGTTGTGTCTATAATTAGTCTATGTAATTATGACAACAAAATATGTTTATTTTAACTTGCTTGTTTAGAGAAAGAATTGTAATTTTGGTGCGATTGTTTGAACAAGTGAAGATGGGTGTAAAAAAATAAGGAGTTTGACACAAAAATGAACCCCCAAAAGGACGTCAAAAGGGGATGGGACTTTTTTAAAGTATGTGTTCTTTTTAATTACAAGTAGCCTATATAAGCATTTAAACAGTATTTCAATAAACAAAAGTTAGTGTGCTAAATGTGTAGGCTACACTCACGAACAAGCAGGTAACCATAGCAGCCATAATTACACAATTGCTGTCAGTATCGATCAGTAAAGGATGACAACATTTAAGTATATTGTCATTATTTATAATGTCATCTAGACATACAAATCATAAATATTATGACGAAAACCATTCGTTTTTGCCTAAAGGGATAGTTCACCCCAAAAGATGAAAATGTTCTCATTTATTCACCCTCAAGTTGTTTCAAACCTGTAGGAGTTTCTTTCTTCTTTTGAACACAAGATATTATGAAGAATGGTGGTAAACGGACAGTAGATGGGCCCCTTTGTCTTATGCTACATAGTATACCGGTATATATTTTTCCTACTCTGGAAGTCAATGGCTACCGTCAACTGTCTAGTAGTTACCAACATTCTTTAAAATATCTTCTTTTGTGTTCAACAGAAAGGAAAACATACAGGTTTTAAACAACTTGAGGGTGAGAATATAATGTCGTAATTTTCCTTTTTGTGTGAACTATCCATTTAAAAGATCTTCAGTAGCCTAGCTTAGTTGAGGGGTAGCTAGATTCTAGTGGCGTCAAAAGATATTTTAGTTTGTGTGAGATGAACTTCAATTGAGCCCATAAATTACTGACAGAAATTATTTTATAAATGTTTGTACACTTTAAAGTTTCTGTCATTGACACCATTTCACAGTTCATTATAAGTGCCCTAATTTGCCTTTGATGTCTCAGTGTTTCCATGTAGTCTAAATGGTTAATTATTCAATAGTTTGTAGTGCTGATTAAAGAGGACTGACTCTCTCTCTCTCTCTCTCTCTCTCTCTCTCTCTCTCTCTCTCTCTCTCTCTCTCTCCTCTGATGGCTATGAATCAGGGTTTATGCTACTGTATGTTTTGCAAGATTTTTCTCCTTTTTTATTAATATATGTTCTGTGCAGGAATTTTTTTTTCACAACAAGACATTTTAATTGTCCTTACCAGTCTTTTAACAGTTTAAGCTTGAGACTCTCTAAAGGGGCATTATACTTTTATGCTCCTGTAAAATCACCTTTAAAGCATAAGCCAACTGTAATTATCTCAAATGTTCAGAGGGAAACCTAATCAAAGGAAATCTAACTCTGTGTCTGCTTTATTTAATGTGGTCCATACAGAATGACATTCGAACAGTTGATTTATACATGATTTAATTAATAGACATGCTTTGTTTTGTGAAGGTATATGCTCTTAGAGCGACAGTTTAAAACTGGAGGTGGTTATTACACTTAACTAAATTACCTCAGCTGTCATAATTGTGTGGTTATTTTAGTACATAATGTCACTAGTTAATGCCTATATAAGAACCTGCTAGAGCAGCATTGCGATTTTTAACCTGTACTTTGCTTTACTAGAGCTATTGTGACAAACTACATGCAATGAATATGGTTAGTCGTCTCAATTATGCTGATGAGGTAAAGAGATCTTTCTGAAAAAGTTTTTATTTTATTTTATAAAAATCTCATGCTTTTAAGACAGGATCAGGTAGAATTTATCATTGCCTCTATTTTACTGATAGCATTATACTGTGAAAATTCACTTTTACCTTTCTCCAGTCCACATGTGCCCACTAAAATCTCTCTGCCCTCTCAGATAACTGTTAATGAATCATTTGACACAGACAGTACCCCTTTAATATGATATCACAGCTGCTCTTAACTTACTGGTCATAAATGTTACAACTGCCGCATTGGGAATTTATTATTTTATCAATATCTACAACTTTGACTAAATGTATTAATATAAAGATAATGAATTTTGTTAATGAGATATATCATTGAATGACCCACACATCTTAAATTAAGTTAAATTGATGTTTAATTTCCCAAGCATAATTTTGTACAGCCTAATAAACCTTGATAGACTTACTGTCAAGGAGTCCTTGTCCAGACACTGTGTTGAGTCAGTAGAAAGATACAGCATGTTCTCTGTAGCCCAGTGATCATGTCTTGTGGCAACACGATTTTTTTGAGAAGCAGAGTGTTCTGTTCTTTTCACCTTCAGTGGTTCTGACACTGTTTCTGGTGTTGTGATTATTAGGGTACAAAAGATACATCAAATCTACATTTCAAAACAAGCTTTTATTTTATGCATTGTGGTTGTGGACTGACTTAACCTGATGTTCACTGATCCATAGTTATGTTTCTGTAAATACAACAGACAGTTTGTAAGTTTGCTTTACTGCTTCTTTGCAATATCCATGAAATGGACATTTATAATTTTCCATTATCTCACGATACATGAACTTGTTGGCAGGATGTATGTTACAGGATGCTGCTGGTCACCATTGATTTTCCCACAAGACAAACACAGGTGCTTCCATTCCCCCTCATTTGTTTCCTTTACTCATGACAATTTTGGAAAAGACTAAATAAAGTAGACCATTTCGTGAAAACAATATTGAATTCCCCCAGTGTAGACTGTTCTGACATTCCTTTTTGTTCATATTCATTTAACAAGCTCTTTAAATGGATCAAAATTGTAAAGCAAGCCAAGAAAGCACATTGTTAACCAGCTGAGTGTAAATGCTTGTATATTGTAGCATATTGTCTATTTCGGTGTAATGTTTCTGACATGTGTGAACAAGCCACTGTATACTTTTACTTGCTTGTTATGTAAATGCTAGGGTTGCACACTTCTATTATGATGTAATAGGGATGATGTCATATGGAATTACCAGCACAGGTGCGAATGTGGGATTAACTTTTAGAATAGCAGTGTATACAGTAAGTTTATTAATGTCATACAACATTAATCAAATGGCAATCTTGCATTTAGTTTTGTATACTTTTTCTGTCTAAGATAAAAGCCTTCAACCCTATACAATACACAATAGATTTAAGCATCGCATCAGTTTGTCTCCGTGTATTAGGTGGTCTGCTATGTAAATAGCTTAACTATTTACTTTTTGTGTGGAGTAGCAGCAGAGTTTTCTAAATATTAACTAACCACCTGCATTCTTGCATATGTTGCATTCTTCTGAGGTCTTTCATTAAGAAAAAATCAACGCATTCTCATCCCAAGGCGTAATATTCTGACACTTTGACAAAGCGTCTATATCGAACGCGCATGGAACCCTTTAGCGTCAATATAACACGCAGAGAGATGGGTAGGTTTAGGTATGGTGTAGGGTTAGGGTTAGACCGCTAGGAGGCGCCTTCTGACCCATATATTTCGGCGTCTCATATTGACGCTAAAGGGTACCATGCGCGTTCGATATAGACGCTTTGGCAAAAGCGTCATTATATTACGCCTTGGGATGAGAACGGGCTGGAAAAAATATACTACTTGCATTTTTGTCATCCATTACAAATAAAAATGCTATCTCTCTCTCTGTCTGTCTGTCTATCATTTATTTAGCTAATAAATAAGCTACCCCTGTATTTAAAATGTGCTTTTAATAGCGTTTAATTAGCCACTACAATATTCTGATCTAAGAGAGATAATTAGTCGTACCTGATGTTATGACCCAAACAGAATGAAAAATGATTAAACAACCATTTCAGATAATTGAGGGTATGATACATTTGTCATGAAGCCTTTTGCTCATCTTAATAATGTCAGCCATTTAGTGTGTAATTAACATCTGAGTTATGGATGTGAATCTGTGTCAAGTACAGTTATGACTCTTGAAACATAGATATATGTGAGCTTTGTGTATTTCACCCTATTTGAGTGTAATAATGAAACAAGCCTCTCAAGTCTGTCCATGTGATTTACCACCGGTGTATTTAGGCATGAATGTCTAAAATCCCATTTAACTGTGATGGAATCAGCATAAAACACAATGTAACGCACTAATACTAAATTATAGTATTGCTTTTATGTTTATGTTAGACAAAGGTAGACCATTCCAGAGCTTAGGGTCGACTACAGAGAAATACTAGTGTTCAATAAACTCATTATTACATATAATAATAATAATGTATAATTTGTCCACCTAGTTCATATAGTTAATAACTGTTATCCATTTCTTAATGTTAAATTATTTGTCTTTATTATATAAAATGACCATAGTAGCCATAAAAGATTTTAACACTTGCGATTGTGTTTTTTTTATAATACACACTTGTTATATCTCTTTACCAGGTCTAAGGTTGTAGAGGAGACACCAGGAAAGGAAATCCAGGTGCGTGTGTGTCACGAAGAAAAAGTTGTCTGTGGTGTGACCAAGCACACAACCTGTGCAGATATAGTTAAGGCTTTATTGGAGGACCACAAGGCTATACCAGAGAGTAAGAGGCTCTTAGATGGGGAACCTAAAGACTTCTGCATCCTCGAACGGTGGAAGGGTTTTGAGAGAGCACTGCCACCTCTTACTCGGATCCTTCGGCTATGGAATGCTTGGGGCGACGAGAGACCTTTCATACAGTTTGTCCTCATGAAGACCTGTGACTTTGTGCCAGCATCCAAAGGAGCCAAGAGGGCCTTGAAGTCTCGGGGAGCGAGGTCCAAGAGATGGGACCAAGGACCTGCACAGTACGCCAAAACGGTGTCTACAGAGAAGCAGAAGCGCATGGTGAAGAAGGCCTTCCGTAAATTAGAGAAGATCCAGAAAGGAGAGACATCCGAGGGCTCAGAGGAGATCAATAAGCTTGTATGGTTGATCATCGCCCAGGATCAGACCATCCGGCAGCAGATTAACCAGATGCGTGAGCTAGACTTGGAGATTGAACATGCAGAGGAACAACAGAGTAACAGCCCCACGCCTCGCTCCAGCATCACCGACAGTGACGACGGCCAATCACTGTCCATGTCCCACTTTGACAACCAGCTTCAGGAGTACCTGTACACCAGTGATGGAATCGAGCAACTAGAACTACATGTTTGCAGGCACCAAGAACTCATTGACCAGCTCTCTCAAGATATTGACTTAGAGCTGAGGAACTGGACTTCAGATTTGGAGGATTTAAAAGGAGCAGCAGCTGCTTGTCCAGATCTAGACCTGGAACCCAACCTCTCATTGTCCTCCTCAGATCTCGTAGAGCTGGAAAGCTTACGCAAAGAACTAGAGGCAAGCATGAGAGCTGGGCTTTCCCTTCATGTTCAAATGCAGGATATCGAGAAGGAACTGCAGCGGAACAAAACAGACGTGCAGTCCCAGAACAAGGAATACCAGCATTTAGTTGCCCAACTCAGTGTGCTTGAGCTGGGGGCCTGTCTGGACCAGCCTAGCCCTGTATCTCTGAAGAGCCAGATCAGGGCCACTGTCTCTCAGCAGACAGTAGGCAAGGTAAGACAGACATGCTCCCCTACAGATGCAGCAGACACAGACTCCGACACTGGAATAAGCTCTACTCACAGTCAGGACTCACTGTCGCCCTGTGTGGACAGGTCGCCGCCTCTGGACACTGATGTTTGAAGCTGAGGATTAATTGTGTTTTTAATACATATATGTGCTCAATGACTCCAACAATGAAATACACAGCTTAAAAGGATATTTCACCCAAAAATGACAATTCTGTCATCATCAAAAAAAAAAATATTTTAAAGGATGCTGGTAACTACCATTGACTATATGTACAAAAAAAACACTGAGGCATTTCTCAAAATATATTCTTTTGTGTTCCACAGTAGTACGAATATCATATAATTTTGGAAAAATATGAGTAGATGATGACTCTGTGTAGGTGATGAGCGATCCCTTTAACATTTGCTGTACTATATACAGTTAGCCTATAGATATAGATGTGAATACATTTTTAGTCATCTCGCTATTAGAATTCATATGCACTTAAAGCCTGCATTAAAAATATAGAAGAACTTTCTCAATTAGCTGAAAAAAGTCATTCATATTTAAAATGACCCCCCATTCTGTTCATATTTTAAATCTTGCTGATATTTATTTACCCTATATTTTCCATAATTTTAAATATTTATATATATACACAATTTTTAAAGAAAAATATATAATATTAAATGCATTCAAATATTTGTATGTAAATAGCAATGGCAATATAAATGAAGTGTTAGCTATATGTGAAAAAGATACTCCGATGAAAGAATATACTCTTGTTTTATATTAAAACAAGCTTTTATATAGACTTTGTAGATAAGCTTTACTTTTTAAGCTGTTGCTTTTTAAAAAAAAATGAACTGTATAAAAAGGTGACTGCACAGATTGCAAAATATAGAGATAAAAGTTATCACATATGCATTATTTATTTGTTTTTCTCTTTCAAACAAAATCGATCCATGTTCAAATTCATTGGAAACTTTGAGTCTTTTACGCATAGCTAAAATGGTGTGATGACATTTCCTTCAGTGCTTTTGCAATGTAAAATGTGTTATCAACTATAGTCACAATACACTGTGACTCGTGTTCCCTTCACAGCTAAAGTGGGTTGAAACAGCACAGAAAGAATCCATTCTGACACTAATGCAAACACAAGAAATATTTGAATTCTAATGGGAAAACCGATCTACATTTTTTCAGTCAGTGCCAGTAAAAAGACATTTGAGCCCTTTTGCTTCAAGTAATTGCCTCATTCTTTCTTTAAAACCCGCAAACAGCAGAGACTTAGCAGTACTATTAGACTGCGGTCTCATTGCTGTATTGAATTAATGCAGGGTCTTTAATGCCAAGTTCCTGAAGGGTAACAACGTGTTACGCTGCTGTCATTCAGCGTGACTCATAACAAATGGGATTTTAAAGAAGGCTCTATTTTGTAATGCAAAACAAATGGGTTTTAAACAGTTGCATTATGCAGCAGGCCTTGGTATTCAGGGGGTGTTAATGAAGACTTGCTTCATTGGATCCTTCTGAGTGCTGGCTTCGCACTGAGATAATTACCAAATTCCCCCTCATTGGCTCTGATCCCACACAGCCCCCTATGTAGGGTGTTGCCAATACAAAGTCCGAGGGCACTTTAATGTCTTCACTGCCAGCGTCGTGACTTGTTTACCTCCACTGTCAGTTCAGGAGGAACCAGAGGGCTGCCAGGACTTTGCCGCGGCCGTAATTTCCTGTGCGAAAATGGCAATTACTGACTTTTATCTCTCGCTATACTGCTGTGGTAGTTCCAGCACTAACAATTATACCAGACAACTCTTGAAAACAGTCTTTTTAGATTTTGTCAGGGAATCTTCCCCATATCGAACCTTTAATTATGAGGACCGTGGCATCTTCACTGGCTATTTGGCTGAAAATTAAACCATGAGTGAAGTGGCATAAGAGAAGAGGGATGGACCAAGGCCATCATGTAACAAGACAATTGTATTTTCTTTCACTAGATCATCAAGGAACCTACTCAACATCATAAACACACAATGTGGTTTCTGATTCAACAAGTGATTGTATCATGTTAAGACAAAATAGTCCTGCCGCCTTCATGCCGAAATCTTCAAAAACAACACTCGCATTATCTTGTCAGTTTTCCTTGACATTTCCTGAATGGTTGGGGGCTTTTTTCCACTTAAGTCAGTGATTTGTATGTTAATGTTTCTCTCATACAAAACCATTGAGTTTTGAACTTGTACCAAAGAACAAATAAACTAATTTTAGGATCTCTTTTAGACTGAGTCACTGTATTTATTTTTTTATATATTTTTTTTTGCCATTGTTCAGAGAAAAACTGTGTGGGTGCTGGTGTATGTTAACAGGATTATGGAAACCACAGAATAGCCTTCTTGACAGCAAAACTAGGTTCTTTTATTTTTAATCTCATAATTACATGTTGAAAGCTGGAATATCTTGTATTAAAGGGTACCATTTTAAATGCATAAGAGCATGTTGTACACAAACCGTCCTTGTGTGAATGACTAGCAAATTTTAGTTGTTATCTCAGTTAAAACAATTGAAATGCTTAAAATGTCAAATAGAAACAAGTACTGGTCTTTTATTTGGCATGCTGAAGTTAACTTCACAATTTTAACGTTATGCAAACATGTTTATGGAGTTTTTCAGCCTTGTGGCAAGAACGGTGTATGTTCAAAGCATTCAGGCGAAACTGTGTGCACTTGCTGAATCGTGTCGGGGAACAGGTTCATCTTTTTTTAAATCTAATAAAAATAACTGCAACTGAAAGAAGCTTGCTGTTTCTTTACCTCACATAGACTCGGCATGTCTGAACCTCTCCCACAGTCAAAGGTAATGAGTGGATAAAAGCAGTTCAAAAGGGTGATGCCATCTGACCAAACAATTAGAATTAAAACAAAATTAGTTAAATTATCACCCAAGGCAATAATTCATGAGAAAAATGTTGCGGTCTTGCTTAAATTTTGTTTGGTATATAATAAAGAGTAGTAAAGTTTAGCATCAACTCTCCATATTTCAGTTATTAATTTAAAAGACACTTTTAAACTTTTAAAAGACACTTTCATGTGTTGATGTATTTAGTGTTAAAACTGCATTGTGGTGGGATATATCAGTAAATGGTCCTTTTTTTTGTAGTTAATTCATGAGTTCATATCCTAAACTGTAATATATTTTTTTTTTTTTTTTTTTATTGAGGGAGGGATGATGTTATTCTAGACAGAGTAGAAAGACTTCAATGCAACCCGTCATCTGCAGTTTTTGTCCATGTTCCCAGAATTGAAAGTCTGTAACTTTTAAGTTTATTTTATCAAATTTCCAACACAGTCTCATGGCAATTTGTAACGTTTTGGTAAATCGGTATGATCATGTGATGTGCTCATGCCCCAGTGGCGGTTAAGTTCAGGGGTGGGGTTAGGAGAGGACATTCATGTTTACTTTTTTTTCATTTCCGTATGATTAATATCATATGAATTCATATAATATCGCCACCACATAAAATAGCTATTTTTTCCCGTGTGATTGGGTTGGACTTTCAGGAGCATATTGATGGCTTCAGACCAAATAGACATGGACTGAAAGCCACAAAACTCCAATTCAGGCTGTTGAAAGGGGAGAAGATAAATGTATAAAAGTGCAGTGATTTTACTTGAACACAAAGCCAAGCCTTCAGGGTTGTCATAGAATGGCAATCAATCTTGCTTCCCCTAAACATAGAGGCACAGCAGTGTTTTTATTGCAGTGCTGTAAATTAATTTGTATGAAGGCTCTGAAAACGCCTGCTGAAGACTCTGGTTTGAAACAATTGGCAAACACACACACATGCATAGACCTCTCTTGGGTGGTCTTTTGTCTCCAGAGATCAGTCCCAGAAGGTGATGGTGGGTCTGAAACACCTTTACTGTGCGTCTATATTTTTCTCTGTCTTGCCAGGTTCAGACGTTAATGTCTTATTACGGCTGTTGTTTCTCAGAGCATTTGCTTTGCCACAGGTGTTCGCTAAGACTCATCAGCAAACCTCTTATTATACAGAGAGAGAGAGAGAGAGAGGGGCAAGGGGGTTGCATGTCGAGATACAAAAGAGGAAGGAAATAGATTAGGACATTTACTACATAGAAACAAGTGCCTCTGAGAGAACTTAACTTGATAGGCAGCTATCTTCGCGGAACAAGCGTACAGACGTAACTATTAAAAAATGCTGGTTAACCGGAAAGGATTCATGCAGTTTTTGGATTGGTGCCATGAGTTTTTTTAATGCCAATCTGGCAAGTGAGACATATTCTTTCCATGTTGGTTCATAAGAAGTTATTTGATGTTTTTACATGGGTTTCCGCAAAGGAGAGACTTTTTCCAGTCCCTTCTCTTTTCCACCAGCCCTCATAACCCTGGTGTGTCTCACTGATTAGCTGCTTATAAACATTGCTTTTGCCACCTCACCCTCTGTGCTTGAGTCTTCCTCAAAGCCTGGTCCTCGTCTACCAATCTCTTCCTCCGAGGCCCTCTCTGCGCGCATACACTCTGATTGCCTACAGCACAGAGAGTTTATCAATTACAGCTAATCAGCTTAAAGCCATGACCCCATCTTGTTTCTGCTGATTTGTATGGGCGGAGGAGACATTGGTGGTGCTCATCTACAATTGAAAATTTTAATGAACTGTTTTTTTTTTTTCAATAAAATCAACGCTTCTCATGAGTATTATTTGTGCGAGTGAATATATTAACTTTACTTCAGATTCCAGTTATATTCAAAGCCAAATATTCTCATATTGGCTTGTTTTTAAGTCCCATTGGAATCAAGGCAGGTTATTCCACCTCAATAGCAAATTTCATATTATCCTCATTGATGAATGCAACTTCAAGATGAGCATTTCTTCATTTGCTTTTAATCTTTTGATTCACCCGAGATCAAAACACGAGGGGCTTCGCCGCTGAGTGAACGCACAAACACAGATGCTGCAGGTATATTCAGAAGTGTCTGTGATGAAGACTTTGAACTGAGATGTTCACTCTCAGCACTTGTAGGGTTTGAAGTACCAATTACGGAGAACCCATCCTGGCCTGGTTGAGATCTTGCACGACACGCCTTTGATCACATGGATGCCCCATCTCGCTTTTTCTTGCTCTTTCTTGGCTTCCTCTAGAATGTGTCGGGCATAACACTAGTCTTGATGAACTTCATCTTCAGTCCTCTCCTCCCCGGCTTGTTGTATATATATGATATAGAGAAGTTGATGTTCATTTCCTAAAAGCATGTCAAGCTCTCGTTCTACAAACCAAAACCCACATTTTAAAAATCACTATGGCAACTAAGTGTTTTGTCTTGATAGTATACTACGGTATACACAGTGCAAATGCACTTTGCAGGCTAAGTGGTTCCATGGACAGAATACTAAAACTAGCCTTCTACTAACATTAACCCTATGATATTTCATTTATTTATTAAATTAAAACAACGTGATGTTGACCAATGTGCTGTACAAACACATAATAAAATTGCATAACAAAATGTATTTTCAGACAACACAGTGATTAACAAATATCTGTGAAGAGCCTCTTACCAATTAACCTACTGATCCAAACGCTAATTATAGCAAATGCAATTTAAAATTTCTTAAAGAGGGAGCAAGTCTAAGGTGTAAAGGTAAATTATTCCAGCGCTGTGGAGCTGCCACAGCAAATGCCCGATCACCACTCAATTGTAATCTAGTTCTTGGAATGTCTAGGATCATCTGATTTGCTGATCTAAGAGACCTGGAAAGTTTATGTATATGATGGAGACGCACTAGATATGGTGGGGATAAATTATGCAACGCTTTGTATACAAAAATCAATAATTTAAAATCAATTCTGAACTGCACAGGCAACCAATTAAGTGAGGCTAAAATCTGTGTCTCATGCTGCTTTTTACAAGTCCCTGTTAAAAGTCTAGCAGACGCATTCATAACCAATTGAAGGCGATTCAATAGTACTTGGCTGACACCTGCAGATAGCGAGTTACAATAATCCAGTCATACAGAAATAAAATTATGAATAATCCTCTCAAAATCACTTCGGGACAAAACCGGTTTCACCTTTGCTATTGATCTTAAATGGAAAAAAACAAGATTTTTACTACAGAATTAATCTGTTTGTCAAATTTCAAAGAACTATCAAATTGGACACCAAGGTTCTTCACTGCAGATTTACAAAAAGGAGTTAACTCGCCCAGATCAAAATAATTTTTAGTGTCAGGGGTCCTGAACCAAAATATTTCAGTTTTACTTTCATTCAGATACAGAAAATTCTCTGACATCCAAGATTTAACTTCTTGTAAACATCTCAATAGTGACTAAAAATATTTTTGGTCCTGTTTCCGCAACAGTAAAAGTACACCTGAGTGTCATCCATATAACAATGAAAGGGTACTCCATGCTTAAGAAAAATAGAACCTAAGGGTAGCATATATAAAGAAAACAAAATCGGGCCCAGAATGGATCCCACAGTGGGGCCACTTTTGATTGATGTTGATCAAAATTAACTGAAAACGTCCTATTAGAAAGGAAGGATCTGAACCAATCAAGTGCCATGCCCCGAATGCCCATGTTTTTTTCCAGCCGGGAGACTAGGATGTTGTGATCAATAGTATCAAACACCGCACTAATATCCAGCAAGACTAAAACTATACTGAGCTGCCAGAATCAATTGCAATGAAAATATAATTTAGAACTTTCAACAAGGCCATCTCAGTACTATGGTTCAAGCAAAATCACGACTGAAATTTTTCAAAAATCTAATTTTGGACTAGAAAAGTCAGCAGTTGGTTTAATATGTGACTTTTTCAAGAATTTTGGGTAAAAATGGTAGTTTCGAAATAGGCCTATAATTAGATAAGACATTTGGATCCAAATTAGTTTTTTTCCAAAAGAGGCTGTACAACAGCATGCTTAAAATCCATTGGAAGTACTGCTGTTTCGAAACTTCTATTAATTAAAGTCAATATACAGTACTAGGACCAATCATATCAAAAGCATGCTTAACTAATCTAGATGGAATAACATCAAGGCCACAATTTGTAGGTTTTAACTGCCCAACTACCTCAGTCAAAGAAACAAAAGAAATAGGTGAAAATCGATCGATCAAACACGACAGAGGTGAAACAACTGTGAAATCATATGAACTTGTGTTCTAATATCATACATTTTCTGCACAAAGAATTTAAGCAGATCCTCACATGTGATGGTGGACAAAACAGGACATGTAGTAGTGGGATTTAGCACTGAATTGATAGTATTTAATAAAATATTAGGAGTATTGTGGTACCTTAAGATTAAATCAGCAAAATATTTTCTCTTAGATGATTTAACTGCATTCTGATAGGCTCACATATATCATATGATACTTGTAATTTGTCCTTCTTCCACCTACGCTCTGCTTTTCTACAAGCACGCCTTGGTAGACCTCATTCAGCCAAGGTTCTGGGTTGGCCTTAAAGGTTGTATCAGTCATTTCAGGCCCAAAAAAGCCAGAAACATAAATTATCACATTCATCTAATCTTTCCTAACAATTCCTAGCGTGTATCCCCTGGTGTAACCATGACAGATTTTACGACAGAAGACAATGTTTCCCAACTGTAGGGGGACCCCGAGAGCAAAATTTCAAAAGTTACGTAATTCTGCTTTAACACTCTTAACCCTCAGAGGAGCAATTGAATTTAGGATAGAAGAACATACAGAATTAAAAATATCAAGTGACACATTCTCATCTGAATACAAAGGGCTCTCCAAATTAAGATTGATATCAGATTCAATAAATGCATCCTTGAACTGATCAATAGTGACTGCATTTAAGTTCCGGACCTGGCGAATAGGCAAAGAGGTATTATGAATGACACAAGGGAGAGTTACAGTACAAGTAACAGACATATGATCAGAAAGACCATTTTAAGTAAGAACATCTGAATGGCTGGCTCTACCCATGGTGATCAGGACCTTTGACCTCATGCATAGTTCTAAATAACTCTCCTATTTATGTAATTATGGTAATTTTGTTGATGACAACATGCATTTTTGAGCATATTTTAAGAATTAAAAATCCCAAAATCATATTTTCAGCATCATTACTCCAGTCGTCTGTGTCACATGATCCTTCAGAAATCATGTTGAAAATGACTGTAAAACCCAAGTTAAGGTAAAACCATTTGAGGAAACTGACTGCCTTAAACCGTTTACGCTTTAAAACATTTTAAATTCTAACATTTTCAGAACATTAAACCCTAACAGATCACCTGTCAAAACATAAAATAAAACAACTTTTTATATTTTTATTCCTTTAACAGCTGGAAGCAAAGCATGCTGGGAACTAGAAACCTGCTGTACCTCATTCCGTTTGAGTTCTGCTTAATATAATTAGTTATTGATTTCACTAAGTGTTTTAAGGCACAATGACCTTTAAATAATATTTGAGTTAAAAAAAACAAGTAAAAAACTAAATTCACTTAGTAAATTTGACTATTGTGCTGCTTAATATTTTTGTGGAAGATGTGATAGCGTTTTTTCAGGATTCTTTAAATAAAAGTATAAATTTTTTTCCCCCAAAAAAAATCGTATTGCCCTTAAAAAAAGAGTGTGCACTGGGTTAAACAAATCAGTGACAGTGGGCAACAAATCTATGTCCCACCAGGTCTGTGAAGCCCTTCATATCTGAGATACACTGATAATAGACTGACGTTTGTGGGTCTCTTTCCTCTTGCTTTTGTACACTGTATGGGAGTGGTTTCCTCTGGAGTCAATGGTCAACATTTCCTGTTGAAGTCCAGAGTGAGGGCTTAAACATTTCACAATTCTCCAACAACAAAACTGCACAATTAAAAGTAAAACAATTCAAGGTTTTATTAAAATTTCTTGCAGGTGTAAAATAGAAATCTGTGTCAATAAGTGCTCTGAGTTTGGGCCAAATTTCGAGCTCGAAGCCCTCTCCTCAGACAGCATGCCAAATATGCATATTTTATATCTGATTATGCAAGTGTGAACTGTGAACTCGTGAATACAGACCAAATAAGAAACAGCGTGAGAGTTCTTGAGGTGTAATGCAGTAGTTTGTATGAATCTTTTTTATCTCAACAGACAGCTTCACAGAAATGAGTCTTGTAGCCTAAATTTGAAGAGGGACAATATGAAAGCGTGACATTTTGATTAGCTCTAAAGCATCTACTATATTTTTTAGCAAATACCTTCTTAGTCAAATCCAATTTTAGTAGGACTGCTCTAGATGTGTTTTTGTCATGTTAGACCGAAAGCAATCTAATGGTGTTTCATTTGTATTGTTCTTTTTAAAACTATTTTATAAACACTGCATGGCCAAAACTATGTGCACCCCAACACCTCACTCATTTGGGAGTGATGAGCACATGACACATGAGTGATGACAAACAGAAAAATATTGCTTTTATACAACGGTTTAGTAAACATCAAGTTAACATTGAATTACTTTTTCCAACGAAGACGGTTCCAAATGAAGTTGAATCAGGCTACACTTCTCTGAGCAGCACAGCATTCCTGAATAAACAGCGTTTTTTAACAAATCAATTTGGTTGAGTGATTCAATAATTCATTCAAAAAGACAGTCACTTATCACCACCTAGGGCAACCGTGTAACCTGATGAGAGAGCAACTGAAAATCCCCACCAGTGCTGTTTGTAGCTCCTCTAAAATTACATTGTACAGTAGGCTTTGTAATCACAGGGACTGTGTAATGAAATTGGTGTCCTAGTAGTGAATGGCTGCTATGATTCTATTGCGCTCAATGTAAGGCCAGACATCTAGGCGGAAAAAAACACAAATCGTCATTTGTCTCCCTGTGATTTTATCTTCGGATATTACAGTCATTTTCACTTTTTACAAAACACCAAAGTAGATAAGTGATAAATGCCGTAAGGACACTACATTTTAAAAATGGTTCCAATATCGTAACCATAGATTCATTTAATACTTACGCGCTCCTAACTGGCTCAGTATAGAAATGTTCCTGGAGGCGACTGGATCATAATTCCCTTTAATCAATTGGACCGCACTATCAAGGAAATGAAACAAAGTCTAATGACAATGTTCATGGACCATTTCCTTGGTTATTGTGAGCAGGTCACAGGAGTTAGACTGTCTCCAGGGAGAAGACAAGGCAGGCTCTGGAGCGCTGGCCCAGATTCCCCCTGTACAAAAAGTGAATTGATGTAACCCTGAGGGACTGGTAAGATAGGATATCACTGGGGTGGAATGTGTATTGTAAGCACACATGCCGAAGTGAAACACAACAAACTTGTAGACGTTATGTTGCATCATGTTGAGTTTAACTGACCACTTGAAATGAAGTGCTATATAATTTAGTTTAGTAAAACTAAACTCAAATCCCTTTCCATTAACTCTTAAGTTTGTGCAAATATCAATAGAATTAAATATAAATGTAATATGAAGAAAAATAATGAATTACACTTGTCAATTATAGTATAAAAATAAACCTAATTTAATTATATTTAAATATTTTTAAGAACATAAACATGCATAATGCATAATATTCCCTTAATTGTTGCGACATTGTTCGTCTTGTAAAATTGGTTGCCCGAGGAAGACTGTGGTAGTTGAAGTATGTCCTGTTAAAAGTATTTTTGTATTCTGACCTTTCTTGCTGTGATGCCTCTAGTTTTGCTTTCTTTGGCAGACTATACACTTGATGTGCCTTTGTGTTGGAGGATGATGTCAGCCGGGTTATTGGGAACACCTGCTGAATTACGCACAATGCTGCCACAAGAGGGGAAAAAGGTTGAGACCTATCCCTTCTGTGAGTGCATCCAAGTACCATTGTGTGTGTTCATGTGCACACGTGTGCAACCCTGGAAACAGACACCCAGCATGGGTTCCAGCTTATTGTCAAAGTGGCAGTGTGCTTCCTCTGCTTTCTGAACCATCCTTGTACCTAATTTCTCTTCTATCACCTTTAATGCCTCTAATCAGAGGGTTTGAACTAGAGAGTGAAAGCTTTAATTTTATGAGGACAACACCCTCCATTGTGCCCTTTATGGCCTGGCAATTTTATTAAACCAAATACTCACATGGTGATCTGTCTTTGACTTAAAAGGAATGGTTCAGCCAAAAAAAAAAAAAAATCCTTCATGACTTTATTTCTTGGAACACGAAAGAATAAGTACTGGCTACTCATTTCTAATCAAAGTACATAGGGATCTAGGCTGAATAACAAACTTCAATTTCTTCTGAAGTCATAGAATATCTTTGAATGTGGAACTTGAAGCCTTTATTTATCAATCATCTTCCCTTCTGTTGCATGTGACAATCGAAGAGGGAGCAGCCCGAATCCCTATTCACTTTCAATAAATGGAAAAGAATTATGAAATGTTTCATGGCCTACTTTTATGAAACTCATAGTGATTTTTGGTCATTTGACAGACTGACAGTCATTATTATTTTCAGTATATTTAGTCCTAACAAAATGCTTTCTTATACTGTCTGGCAATAGTTTAAGGTTTTATCCCGAATATACTAACTTTAATGATTTCCTCTCATGCTTGCTTATTTATTTATTTACTTATTTATTTATGAAGCACCACTGCATGGCAATTTTGTTAATTGAATAAATGTGTAAATACTTTATATTGATGTTTGCTTAGGTTTTCAAGAGTAATTCACAGCCTGAATTTACTCCTTCACAAGCACTTCCATCCCAATCACCCTGCCCAAACTGATCCAAAACGTGTTTGGTGCAAAAAAAAAACAAAAAAACAATCCAACCATTAGTTATGTCTAGAGTGTGTTCTAATTCCTCAGCCTCCTTCAGACTGTATAGTCTCCCTTGTAGCGTTCAATGCGGCCGAGCCTGAGGGTGAAGTGGGAAGACTTTGTTTTGACACCGTGGAAAAGCAAGCTTTGTTCTTCCTTATCTTATTCCTCAGGGTTCCACTGTGCTCTCTCTCGCCACCCTGAGCGCAAAGCTGCAGACATTGCACTCAGAAGTGGAAGCTTTCATGTGGCTGGATCGGCACACATGCACAGACCCCCCATCTCCAGCGAAGACTTTAGCAATGGAGGCTTTTTCCAAAAAAAATATTGTCTGGGTTTTGTTTTAGTATACGTTAGGAAAGTGTTGGATAATGGGTCTTTTCATGTGGCAAATGTCAAGACTGGCCCACATACTATATGCTATAAAAATACCTGTGAGAATGTTTAATGATAAACTCAAAGAAGAATAGAGAACCCTTTTCATTCTAAAGTAAGACGGTTTTTTTTTGTTTTTTTTGTGGACACATGGGGCTAGTCTCACTGTCACGGGGAGGTTTAGGGAAGACAGAAGATGAAGGTATATTCAAAAACTTACTTTAATCCGAAGACAGGAACAGGTGAGACAACGTGTAACACACAAACAATACCGGACACCGAACAGAAGACAAGCACTGACAGGGAAACACACGTGATGAAGAAAACAAATGAAACAAACTGAAAGTCCAACGAAGCCTATTGGTGACACTCACATTTTACTCCAGTGACTTTTTCTCAAAGTAAGTTTATTTAGGCTACTAGAAAAATAGGTTTCATTAAACACAAATTAACCTTTTTGTGCTATTTTGAGGAATGTTGCCACAAACCTGACAATAAAACAGCCTTTTATAAAGGCTTTTCAGAGTTTGATATCAAAATGTTGTTTTGACCAAGAAATATTGTAATTAATCAATTCTATAAATATATCATACATTTTTTTTATTATTAACACGACAAATTGAAAACCTTTTTTGTATAGTTATTGTCAACATTTTGATATTTTAAACATTTATATTTATACTAAATATATCACAGTTTTTAGTCATTTCTTCAATGTTGTAATTCCACGCATTTTACCATTTGCATAGACACATTGTGCTGTCCTAAGGCAAAATATACAGTCACGTGTCAATAGCAGGAGAGAAATAACTCCACAGGGAACCAGACCGGTTTTCATCTAATCCTATCAGATTTCTGAGAGAGGTGTGAAACATGAAGGGAGGGTAAAAAAAGAGGCCAATATAAGCTCATGGCTATACAGAGAAGGGGTTCAAAACTGACGGTCATATCCATTTTAGGTCAATGAGTTTTGCAAACCCCATGGATTTGGTACATAAATGAACCCAATTAATTTTTTTTGTCTCCACCCTATAACATCAGTGATAAATAGCACAAAATCACACCCACAAGCTTCCACTGACATTAGATGTTTTTCATAAATTGAGCGTCACATGATCACATTTTTCCTAAACATTTACAATGTGCACCAATGTCTCTTCACATTAAAAGGGAAGGTGAGCCACGACATCCCTTATAGGGTGCATTTCCTAATTACCGTTGCTCCCCAAAGATCAGTTGTCAACAAATATAACATGCCAGACTGTAAAGTGCAAAAAAAAACTGAAACGAAATTGTGTTTAAATGCTTGACTGGAGTACTGAAATGGTTCCAGGGGCTTATTACTTACACCTTATTAGGGGAAAAAGCATTGAAGTTTTCAATGGGTAAAGTGATCTTGAGCGGAAAGATCAAGCTGCCTGCATTACAAGCAGCCAACAAAATGTTTTCTGTCTTTATAAAGAAAAAAGAAAAAACACATACATGATGATGTTCTTAAGCTGCAGATTTCATCCACCCAAAAAGAGATTAGGGATCCTTTGATGGATTACAGAAACAAAGGTTATGAGAAATATGTCTGTCTTGTTGTGATGAATCATACCATAGGATGACTATGACCAATTGTTGAATATTAGGCATGTGCTTGAATTACAATTATTTTGTATAGTCTTTTGTATGACCTTTGTTCATTGATTTATTTATTTTTGTTTGGGAAAACGCATGCATCCACTTCAGTTATGGCCTAAATGCTTATGAGATGTTGGTTGAAAAGTCTGTGACAGCGTCACTGTGTCTGATTCCAAAGGATAGTCATTATTCTAATGTGTGCAGCAGTGGTCTTGTCTATTTATTATTTCCCATTTCTCTTTCTTTTGTTTCAGTTGCTATGCTATATATTATATACGGTATATATACAGTAGCAATGGTAGGTTTTGTGGATTCTTTTTTCCTGCTGGTTCCAGTATGGAGCAATATGGAAAGATTGACCTGTCATGTTTGAAGACAGGCCTGGGTTTTTGTGCCCCAGACATACTAATGGTCCAGACAAGAAGTGACATTAGAATATTTCCATTAATTACTGTAATGTTGCTCTGTTATTTACAAAGGTCAATGAGCTAAACCAAATGGCTGTTTCTTTAATATAATATAACTGTTGAGTATGTTTTAGATTCTTTAAAGGGCACAGACAGTTCAGAAGCATTTATTATAAGCAAACTGCCAAACATTAATCAAATATAAAACCTAAAGGACATCATGCAATTTCTAATCAGCACTTAGTCTAAGGGCTTACGCAAACCTCCCTGCAGAAAAGATGAAGGACTTTTTTTTTCTTGGCTTCCTACGAACGAGTAAATGAACATAGTCCATTTCTAAAATCGTGGACATATCTGGATAAGTACAGTATTCAAAGTTCTGCCATATACGCCAATGCTAAAGAGATTTCAACACCTGTTTGTTTTGTCTTTCAGATCCTCCTGTAAGTATTTTCAGCCTGAAACCTGGCAATAAAAACGTTTACTTGCAAGATATTGTCCATTTTAAGCAGAGAGCGGTGTTAGGATTTTAATAGCAATTAGTGAGTGTGTGTCTGAGGAAATTATGTTAATTAAACAGCACAGCTGTGCGCTACGAGGGACATTTTAACTAACTAATGCTAATATTGTCAGCACACAAAAGCGTGTGGAGTGAGGCACACAGTATGCTCACTGTAATTTTCTGGTATAGTGAAGAAGAAAATGGTTTTCAATAGCAATTATAAAAAGAATTTCATATAAATAGCAATTCACAAAAGTGTCTTTTTATTGCTAGAGCAAACTAAAGAAAGACCACTTATTATTGACATCTGTTGGATTTCCTTTCCAGTATAGAGTCAGGGAAATCAGTGTATATCTAATGGGGAGAATTGTGTACTGTATTTTGCTACAAGCAACAATTGTCCCGTCCATTGTTCAGCATGTAAACATATGTATTTTTTGTGGACTATTTGTTTTGTAGTTTTTGGATCTTCATGACTTTATTTCTGCAGGTTTTGGAAGGAAACATCAGTGTATGCAAGTGTGTGTTTGTGCGATTTCAAAATGCCATCACAATGCCTCAGTAATGAGGAAGACTAGGAACGGTGCCAACAAAAAGAGCCAGCCTGTTTTATATTTCCCTCCATTACCAGCCTCAATAAGACCTGAGTGATTTCTAACAGGCCTATAAAAAAACACTATAAATCTGTCTAACTTTACCTTCAGCCGTTTCCCTCTGTCATTCCAGGGAGAGCATAAGCAATGCATTTCTCTTTGATGCGCCGATTCAGATCACTCGCGTCAGCCTCCGTTTATTACTTGGCATTAAAGCTGTTGCAGGCAGATATGCTCTGATGAGTAAATAAAGCATTGGTTTGAAAAAAAAAAAGTAATTAAAATGTGTCAAAAGAAATATTTTGGGTATATTTTTAGGTAAGGACATGAAGTTGTGTTACAGTAACTTTCAGTAACCTGACTGAAGTATACAATGGGGTCCAAAAGTCATAGACCAGTAGTGAAATTCCATTACAAATTATGCCAGACTAATTCAAGTGAAAACTATGAATATCATAATATCTTATGATAGTATTTGGAATGTTCCAAAGAGCCTTCCAACAAAACAATGGAAACAAGAACATCTGACCTTTTTTACATGAGTTTACATGACAAATGTGACAAATTTACTTATTTGATTAGCAACATAGAAATAGTGCAGAATCTGAAATAGTTCTTCATTGTACATCATAATGTCTCTATTGGTTGTTTTTTTCTAACTCCATTTCCAGGTTAAATAAAATGTTGTATCCTTTGTTTTTACCGTGATCTCAGATTTTATTCAAAATATTTTTTACATATATAATTTAAATCGAATTACATATGTGTGTGCATGTGCGCGCGTGCGTGTGCGTGTACAGAGCTTGCAAAGGAAGTAGACAGAATGAAAAAATAAGAATATAGTTCATGGGGAATAAAAGAGCATGGAATTGCACCGCAGCAACTCAACTCACCAGCCTTGATTCTGCATTCCCTCCCCTCACACCACAAGTTCAAGTGGCTTTTATAACCTTGTCTTCTTCTAATTCAGCTGCCAGTAATTGGTAGCAATAATTACACAGGCACTCTCATTGGTATATGACGCAGGGTGTGCCCAGGGCAACAATAGGATGATCAACTCCTTCATTACCCATGGGGAATACTTACAGTACATCTCTCTCCAGCATAGGTAAGCACGAAAAAAACAAAATAGCAGACATGACAGCATATAGACGCTCCATTTAGGCTGCTTACACATTTTGGGAACAAGCTCCTAATATATTCTAAAAACATTCTATTTAAGTTTTAGTTTTACAAACATAAACTAACATTACCAGATTGTTCTGGGAACCAAAAACCGTTGGGTGGGTCCTCCATGCTTCCCTAAAGGTAAATCTTTAAAATGCAGGGAAAAATAGAAAGCCTTGCTGAAGTAGCAAAGTCTTTAAAGAATGAAAACATTAGTCCGGCTTGCCGCCTTCTGTGAGGCAGATGCGTGTCACGGTTCATGGATCCAGTGTCTCTCTCTAGTCTCGTGCTTTGTTGTTTACATGTGTGTGAGTGTGTGAGTGGGTGTGTCCAGATCGTCACCGCTGATCAGCATCCAGCTGCGATCACTCACCAGTACCAGCTGCCACTCATCTCATCTCCTATAAAGACTTACCACATTCTCATTCCCTTTGTCAGATCGTTGCATGAAGTCCCTGTGTTGCCTGTTCCTGTTCCTGTGCTTCGTGTCCCGTCTCGAGTTCCTGTGTTCCGGTTTTCGTCTTGTTGGACTGTGTTTCGTGTCTGGATTACGTCGTCACCCTTCAGAGCACTCAGCACTTCTTCCTGCACTCCGTGTTTGACCATCGAAGTCCCTGCGCCACCGCCTGCATCTCCTGGACTTTTCTTCACCATTACTCTCATTATAATAAACTGCCTTTTACTTGCATCTTGTGTCCTCGTTCATAACGTAACAGAACGATCTGACCAAGAATGGACACAGCAAGTACATCAGCGCCATCCATGGAAGATTGTCTGAGTAACAGTATGGCTCGTCTGGACATTCAAGAGAAGAATTTAAACGATACTGGTCGCGCTGTTCAGGCGTTAGTGGCGCAGGTGTCCGAGCTCACCCGACAGATCCAACAGCTACGAGCTCCCACTGCGCCGCCCGCACCGACCGTTCCCCCCACACCACCGGAGAGCCCATCCCAGTCAGAGCCACGCCTACCTACTCCAGAGCCCTATTCAGGTGATCCAAAATTTTGCAGAGCATTTTTAACCCGGTGTTCCATGCAGTTTTCGCTCCAGCCCAAGACTTTCCGGACTGAGCGTTCCAAGGTCGCCTTCGTGCTCACCCTCCTGACTGGGAAAGCGGCGTTATGGGGAACGGCGGTGTGGGAAAATGAAGATCCATGCTGCGCCTCGTTTCAGGAGCTCTCCGCTGAGATGAAAAGAGTTTTCGACCGGACGGCCGGCGGAAGAGAAGCTGCAAGAATGCTGGCTGAGTTACGTCAAGGAGAAAGATCAGTGTCGGACTTTTCGGTCGAGTTCCGGACTCTAGCAGCGGAGAGCAAATGGAACGAGGAGGCGCAGTGGGACATGTTCCTGCATGGGCTGGCTGACCGCGTCCAGAGAGAAATCTATGCTTTGGACCTGCCCCAGTCTCTTAATGAGCTCATCGCTTTAGCCCTCAGAGTGGATGCCCGACTATCCCGAGTTGGTGGTCACACCATGAGTAGACGCCCTCTGGCAGGAGCCGAGGGGACACGAGTTGGAGGCGCGGACGCGGTCGGCCCCGTCGACGATCACGAGCCCATGCAGGTGGGTCGAGCTCGGCTTTCCCGGGAGGAGAGGGAGAGGCGGAGGTCCCAGGGCCTTTGCCTTTACTGTGGTGGAACCGGACACTATGCTCACAACTGTCCGGTAAAAGGGGCAAGCCCGATAGTAAGTATGAGGCTACTATCGGGTGGGATCTCCGCCGAAAAGACCTCATCAACATCTACCCTCCTTCCGGTAAGACTGAGATGGTCAACACTCACCCACGACTGTCAAGCACTCTTGGACTCCGGGGCAGAAGGGAATTTCATGGACCATTCATTCGCACGCCAATTCAAGATTCCCCTCAGGACCCTCACACATCAGATTGCTGTACACGCACTTAATGGACAAGCACTTCCCAACATCACGTTCGCCACAGAAGACGTCACCCTCACCCTCATCACATCAGGCAACCACACCGAGATCATCTCTTTCTACATCCTGAACACTCCCCTTGCACCCATAGTCCTCGGTCACCCTTGGCTCACCCGGCACAACCCTAAAGTAGACTGGCAGCTCAAGTCTGTGTCTTCATGGAGTAGTCAGTGTCATAAGTCTTGTCTAGTGTCTGCCTGTCCGTCTGTTTCTGTCCCTATGTTGCAGGAGGAGGCAGTGGATCTGTCTAACGTGCCCGCGGAGTATCTGGACCTGAAGGAGGTGTTCAGTAAGTCTCGGGCTGCTTCTCTTCCTCCGCATCGTCCCTATGACTGTGCCATAGACTTATTACCAGGTACGGCTCCGCCCAAGGGCAAGTTATATTCGCTCTCTACACCTGAGAGGGAGGCTATGGAGAAATATATTTCTGATTCTCTAGCAACAGGGTTCATCCGCCCTTCCTCTTCTCCAGCGGGGGCGGGGTTCTTTTTTGTGGGGAAGAAGGACGGATCTCTGCGACCTTGTATTGACTACCGGGGGTTGAACAACATCACGGTAAAGAATACTTATCCTTTGCCGTTGATGTCTTCAGCTTTCGAGAGGTTGCAGGGAGCGACCATCTTCACAAAATTGGATTTACGTAATGCTTATCATTTGGTCCGCATTAGGGAGGGGGATGAGTGGAAGACCGCGTTTAACACCCCCAGGGGACACTTTGAATATTTGGTTATGCCTTTCGGGCTTTCCAACAGTCCAGCGGTCTTCCAGGCACTCGTCAATGACGTGCTGCGAGATATGATAGATCAGTTCATTTATGTCTACCTGGATGACATACTGATTTTTTCTTCTTCTCTCCAGGAACACGTGCAGCACGTCCGACGAGTGCTTCAGAGGTTGTTAGAGAATGGGCTTTTTGTCAAGGCGGAGAAATGCGATTTTCATGCACAGTCGGTTCCATTTCTAGGATACATCGTGTCGGTTGAGGGAATGCGCATGGATCCTGAGAAGATTAAGGCTGTGGTAGAGTGGCCAAGTCCAGAGTCTCGTAAGGCCCTACTGAGATTTCTGGGGTTCGCCAATTTCTACAGGCGTTTTATTCGCAACTTCAGCCAACTAGCCGCGCCTCTGACCGCCTTGACCTCCCCCAGAACGACATTCAGGTGGTCAGACGCAGCCGAGGCTGCGTTTGCCAAACTGAAGGGTTGCTTCGTTTCAGCCCCCATTCTGACAACCCCTGATCCATTACGTCAGTTCGTGGTGGAGGTCGACGCGTCAGAGGTGGGGGTAGGCGCAGTGTTATCCCAGCGCTCTCTCTCAGACGACAAGATGCATCCTTGCGCGTTTTTGTCTCATCGTCTATCTCCTGCCGAACGCAATTACGACATTGGGAATAGAGAGTTGTTGGCAGTCAAGTTAGCATTGGAGGAGTGGCGTCACTGGTTAGAAGGGTCGGGGGTACCTTTTATCGTTTGGACCGATCACAAGAACTTAGAATACATTCGGACTGCTAAAAGATTGAACTCCAGGCAGGCTCGATGGGCACTTTTTTTCGGTCGTTTTGATTTTACTCTTTCGTACCGCCCGGGTTCTAAAAACATCAAACCCGATTCTTTATCGCGCATTTTTGATCGCTCCGAACGCCCGTCTACTCCCGAGTGCATTTTACCAGAGACTCTATTCATCTCCACACTCGTATGGGAGGTCGAATCGAAGGTCATGAAGGCCTTAGAAGGGGTAACGCCTCCGGTCGGTTGCCCACCGAATCGTTTATTTGTGCCTGAGGGTCTGAGGTCCAGCGTCATTCAGTGGGGGCATTCTTCCAATGTGGCTTGTCATCCAGGAGTCAATCGCACTACGTTTTTAGTCAAACAACGATTCTGGTGGCCCCTCATGGCTCGTGACATTCACAGTTTTGTTTTGGCTTGCTCAGTTTGTGCCACTGGTAAGACCTCCAATCGACCCCCAGATGGGTTACTCCAGCCGCTGCCAGTCCCTTCGAGACCCTGGTCCCATATCGCTCTAGATTTTGTTACCGCCCTCCCACCCTCCCAGGGTCATACGGTAGTTTTGACCGTAGTGGACCGGTTCTCGAAGGCGGCTCATTTTATTCCCTTGCCCAAATTACCCTCAGCCAAGGAGACAGCGGTGATTGTCGTTGACCACGTCTTTCGGTTACATGGCCTCCCGACAGACGTGGTTTCTGACAGGGGACCCCAGTTTGTGTCCAAATTTTGGCGAGAATTTTGTAAGCTTCTGGGGGCGACTGTCAGTCTGTCCTCAGGGTTCCACCCCCAGAGCAATGGCCAAACTGAGAGAGCCAACCAGGATTTGGAGAGAACGTTACGATGTTTGGTTTCCAAGAATCCTTCCTCATGGAGTCAACAACTTTCTATGGTGGAGTACGCCCACAACACGTTGCCAGTGTCATCCACGGGCCTATCTCCGTTTGAGTGTAGCGTAGGTTACCAGCCACCAATTTTTCCTAGTCTGGAATCCGAGGTCGCGGTCCCCTCTGCTCACGCCTTCGTCCAGAGGTGTCACCGCACTTGGACTAGAGCCCGTGAGACTCTTCTCCACGTGGGGTTGCGCACCAAGGCCAAAGCCGATCGCCACCGGTCTAGGCCTCCCGTATACGTCGTTGGTCAAAAAGTGTGGCTTTCTACCAAGAACATTCCTCTCCGCTCCGTCTCTAATAAACTTGCTCCTAAATTCATTGGCCCGTTTTCTGTCACCAAAATCATTAGTCCGGTGGCAGTCCGCCTCAACCTTCCTCCAGTGTACAGGAGAATTCACCCCGTCTTTCATGTATCCAAAATTAAACCCGTATTTCATTCTCGCATTAATCCACCAACCCCGGTTCCTCCCCCGCCGCGACTCGTAGATGGGGAACCAACTTATTCGGTCAATCGTGTGCTGGACTCTAGGCGGAGGGGGCGCGGATTCCAGTACTTGGTGGACTGGGAAGGTTACGGTCCAGAGGAGAGAAGTTGGGTACCTGCTAGAGACATTCTGGATCACTCCCTTATCGATGATTACTATCGACAGGTAAGGAGTCCTGGGAACGCCAGGAGGCGTTCCTAGGGGGAGGGGTACTGTCACGGTTCATGGATCCAGTGTCTCTCTCTAGTCTCGTGCTTTGTTGTTTACATGTGTGTGAGTGTGTGAGTGGGTGTGTCCAGATCGTCACCGCTGATCAGCATCCAGCTGCGATCACTCACCAGTACCAGCTGCCACTCATCTCATCTCCTATAAAGACTTACCACATTCTCATTCCCTTTGTCAGATCGTTGCATGAAGTCCCTGTGTTGCCTGTTCCTGTTCCTGTGCTTCGTGTCCCGTCTCGAGTTCCTGTGTTCCGGTTTTCGTCTTGTTGGACTGTGTTTCGTGTCTGGATTACGTCGTCACCCTTCAGAGCACTCAGCACTTCTTCCTGCACTCCGTGTTTGACCATCGAAGTCCCTGCGCCACCGCCTGCATCTCCTGGACTTTTCTTCACCATTACTCTCATTATAATAAACTGCCTTTTACTTGCATCTTGTGTCCTCGTTCATAACGTAACAATGCGGGGAAAAATGATAGTGTCGGAATGCAGTATACAACAGAAAGATAGAAAAGCATGCAAGGGTGACTGATGCAGTAGTCAGGAGTCTATTATCAGCTTCGTGGATAAGGTTAATGCTGTGACAGTGAATAGGGGCATGAATCTTCTCAAAAGGTCAATCATATTCAGCATTGCTTTTCATATTTTATTTATATTGCTTACAGTTTGATGGCTGGCTGGTCATGTGGCACTTACTAAATCTTTTACCTTATTTTGTAATGCCATTTAAGCCTACGAGCCAAAGCTGTTAAACTCGATCCAAGGATCAGGAAGACAAAGCTTTGAAATACAGACGGCAGACAATTCAATGACTCAGTGTGCAATACCCATTAAATCAACCAAGCTCAACATATATATCTCTGCGGGGAGATTCATAAGCTATTTCGAGAAGGAGCAATTATGAGAATAGTGTGCACTCTGACTTCCCTGTCTCACTGTTCTTAAATTGATTTGGTTCATTATGGGACATACGTAAACATCCAGCATATTTAGATGAAACAGCCTGCTGAGTGAGTGTTTAGTCACTCTTGGATTGGCCAATGTTAATTGGTTATGGGCTGTGGGGGATTTTCTTTCTTTTTGGGGGGGGAGGGGGGAATGCTGAGTCATCCACAGGTAAATTGCAGAGGTATTGGTCAGTTCAGAGAGTAAAATAAGTCTGTTCTTCTGGATTAAACATGAACAAACATCAGGCAAAAATCACCTCCAATATGGTCTTAATGCTCCATTTCTCTTTAAAATGGCACCTGGTTAATCATTAGAAAAAAAGAGCTATCATTTAGGAAGTTGAGTAAATACTATAGGCTTGAAAGGCTTCCTGGAATGTGAGGAATGTTCAAGTTCCTGTACACAAAGAATTAAAATGTTAGCTGGAATTACAGCCTCTGGAGTAGGCTATTATTGCACTGAAGTCAAGTATTATACAAAGTTAAATATGAGCCTCGATTTTAATTGGCCGAGCAATGTTCCAAAAGGGTTTTGTTTTTCTTTTATCACTTTTCCGTGTCAGTCTGTGCATCAGTGGTGGGTATTTTCAGTAACTCTTTATGAAGGTTGTATCATTATGCCAAGTGAATGACACAATCTGTAAATGAGTCATAGATTATTTCAACAATCCTGATTCATTCAGGAATAAAACAATTTACCTCATTTGTAATTAATCATAGCCAATGAGTCAGTGTCCAGGACCGAAACAGTCTAAAACTAAAGCAATTAGGTGTCTTAACACTAATTTAAATGCATTTAAACAGCTATTTTAATAGTATACATTTATATAGGGGCTAAAGGGCCAGAGCACGCATAATTTAGTTTGGCTTTTATGCAGCATTACGTTTTTAAACTGATTTTTTGAGCAGTTGTGTCAAGGTGCTTTTACACAACTAAACAAAAAAACATTTTTGTCACAAAAGGACAGAGTACGGCTGGAGCTAGATTTTTTGCGCATTTAAAAAATGTGTCAGTTTAAGAAAAGAGAACTTCATAAAGCTATCAAAATTTAAAAGCTTATATTTCTGTACAATCAAACAGTGGTGCCACATAGTTGGTTTCTGATCCATTATTTTCAGTGCCTGTTTATGATATAATGGGTTTGACTGTTGTCTGGGAGGCTTGACCCCATATAGTAACACAATAGGATAAGTGAGACAGTATCATAGCATGACAAAACAGTAAAGCTGCCTTGACAGGTATATTATACCTTATCATTCTAAAACAGTTCAGGTTTGTCTGGACAGTCTTACAGAGTTTGTTAATGTGTTTATTGAATTTGAGTTGGGAATCCAGAATGATACCTAAAAATTTTAAAGTTGGCTTCCTGATCTATTTTGATAGTACACTTAAGCCCCTTTCACACAGAGATTCTGGAAAATACACGGATAATGTGACCCGGTATTTGTCCCGGGATTGTTTCATTTTGGTTCATTCACACTGCCAGTGATTTGCCGGGATCTGTGAGTGCGTTCACACACATTCCGTAAAGATCCCATACACATGACGTCAGGATGAGACGTGTAACGTATGCGTCGAAAACATACACGCGCTACTACTAGTTCCACAAAGCTGGCGAACGATCTCAGCTTCAGCGCGTATAATGAGGAGCTCCTGGTCTCTGCTTCGTTCCAGTTTGCAGAAATTTTTTCGTTCTTTCTTTGTTGATGACGAACACAAACTTTATTCTAAGAGCAACAGAGTCGCGCGATGGCACATGCGTCATCACTATGACACACCCCTTTCGGCATTGGTCCTGGCTTTTGTTCACATAGGATGCGTTCCGGGACTGATCCCGGCAATGTTACTAGGTCCTCAACCCGGTCGTGTTTGCGTTCACACAGAAGGCCAATTGGCCAATTTGCCAATTTGCCGGCAATTTGCCAGGATCATCGCGCTGTGTGAAAGGGGCTCATGTCTTTCTTTCTTAAAGGCACACTATGTAGAACTATGTGTTTTTGTCAAACAGCGACCCGAGTCGCTGTGAAATACTAAAGATTAGAGATTTACTTACTAGTCCATCAACAAGATCGCCAGGTCAGCATCGCTGTTGCATAGAGTGCTGCTTTTTAGCTCGCTCCAATGAGTGAAAGCCCATGTCCGGTTCCTCACGCGGTCAGATTCTCTTTTCCTTTTCCTAGTCTCTTCCGACCGCGTTTTCCTTGTATCTTACGTTATGTCCCCGTAGAAGCAGTTTTTGTAAAAAATAGGCTAACGATTGAGTCATAACCACTCGACTCTCTGTCGCACTGTAGAGAAATTACCATATAGACAGGAGGAGAAGCTCGCAGGCAATAAAGCGTGGAGGACGTGGAGGGATAAAGTCCGATAAAGTAAAGGGAGAAGCCCATAGAGTCTCATAAAGTTGATCCTGCTCCTAGCTCATGGGCAGCTCCTACTCACGCTCTCCGTCTCTGCGAGATTCGGAAGGGAATTATTCAGATTTCTCTCGGCACAGCTACTAGAAGACAGACAGGTTGCTCTGCTCACGTGACATCTACGTCGTCAAGCTCAGTTTGAAGCTGTGCAGTACGCTCAGCCATCAGGAAGTGAGTGCTTCTAAATGGCTTCACTTTTCTCCGTTGAAATCTATGGGGTCGCTGTGTCCATTTCTTTTACTGTCTATGGTTTTTCCAGCGGCGTCCCCCCCCCCCCCCCCCCCCCCCCCCCCCCCCAAGCTTTACTACCAGGATGATTCGCCCTACTATGAGTTTGTTTACCACCGAAATTACTTTGAAGCTGTTATATTAAGGTTCAATTCTTGCATAGTGTGCCTTTAAGTCGAAAAGAAATTAAGGTTTTTGAGGAAAACATTCCAGGATTGTTCTCCATAATGGACTTCAAAGAGGTGTTTACAAGTTTGGAGTAGGAGGACCATTCAAAGTTATTGTATGTAGAATGACACATATTTATATGTATTATGTCAGTTTATTGTTTAAAATGGTCCTTACGTGTGCATATCCTGGATGTTTAACGATATCACGCGTGACATACCTTTCCAACGTGATGACGTTATGCCGCTGTGTTGCGCATCTCAGAGATTGTACAAGACGGACATTTGTGGTTAAAAAGTATATAATTTTTTTTTATTTTTGGAAAATTAACGATCGTTTCGCTAGATAAGACCCTTCTTTCTCGACTGGGATCGTGTCGAGCCATTGAAGCTGCATTGAGACTAACATTTGAACCTTCAAACATCTGGTTGCCATTAACGTTATATGAAGACAAATCCTAGAATGTTTTCCTCAAAAACCTTCATTTCTTTTCAACTGAAGAAAGAAAGACATGGACATCTTGGATGACATGGGGGTGAATTAATGATCAGGAAATTTTTATTTGCAAGTGAACTAATCCTTTAACCTATTTGACACTTAAAAAGTCCATAAAGATATCGTAAAACTAATCCATATGAATTGAGTGGTTTAGTCCTAATTTTCAGAAGAGACACGATAGCATACGCTGAACACATTTAATTTATGCTTTTATTCACATATAAATATTCATCAACGCACACAGATGATACGTAAGCTCAATGTTAGCTTGACATGCAAGAACCAAGGAGGTTTGTTCTCGAGCCTCTGTATATGTTTGCTGATAAATGTCTATATGTGAATAAAAGCCTAAATTCAATCTTTTGAAGTGTCAACTTCATAACTTTTGAAGTGTTAACTTTTTGAAGTGTCAAAGTGTGTAAAGTACAGTGTGAAGAGGTCAATGGAGAGAACAGAACTGGCTCAGATTTTATTAAAAATATCTTCATTTGTGTTCCCAAGATGAACGGAAGGCTTACAGGTTTGAACGGCATGAGGGTGAGTAAATGATGACAGCATTTTCATTTCTGGGTGAACTATCCCTTAGTTAGTTAATCTAACGTAGCCATCAGCCTACTTTTGTATGTTATATTTGTACCAGACCTCAAAAGTTACCTGTGCCCATGCGGGTGGCCCTCCGCTTCTGTGATCAGTGTTCTATGAGTGTTTGTAGTATGAATGTAATTATGAATAGTAACACATATATCTATAATGAAAAAATATATAATAAAATTTAAAAAAAAACTTGCAATGTGTAGGCTACAGACAATGTAATTATAAAGTGTCTAAATAGGTGACAGTGTGTTGATTGAACAGAATATAGAGTATAGTGTGCTGTAGAGACGGCCAAACAGCAGCAGCAGGCTTGGGATACTCAATGTCCAAAATGTACAATAATTTAAAGCATGCATCAACTGTAAAAGACGTTCTTGCTTCAAGGCCGTACCTCCCACAATAACGAAGGCTTGACTTTATCCCAAAACTGCAGGACATGAGGGAATTGCTTCCATTGCTCCTTCTCCTCCAACTACTGAATGATATTTGTTCCAACCTTTAAACAGAAATTTAAAATGGTAAATATGCACACACACACACATAGTATCAAATTATACCCAAAAATGCCCACTTTGTATAGCAATGAAGGAGGGATATAGCTGGCAGGGTTTTAATGCAACATCTCCAAGAGTATCTTAAACAAAAAGAACAATGGATTAATCTCTAAACAAGAATGGAAAAAGGTGGCACTTTTGAAGCATTTTTGTAAGCCATGATAGCAGTCTTTCATTTGACTTCTTACTGTTGTAATAATGGATTAATGTCTATAATAAATCTATTTGATTGTCAGAGTGTTACACAAGACATGTGTGGGGATTTTTGATTACATTGTTATGTCAGCGGATGGTAATTGGAGTGAATCAATGATTCAGTGAATTATTTAGTGAATTAGTTTAATTTTGTGTATAAAAGCAAAACACTCATAATTGTGCTGTAATTATGCTGTTAGACTCTATATCAGCAGGTTGTGGTTACCTGTGGCCTCATTCCTGATATAATTTCATCACACTAGAAACACTGAACCTTTATGTGTCTTTTACAGAGTAATTACTGAGATAGGTCAGAGGACTCAGAGCTAGAATCATTTAGTCTGACTTTTATACTGCATTGCATTGCAGTTGATACATGCTTTACATTTTGGACATTGAGTATCCCAAGCCTGCTGCTGCTGTTTAGCAGTCTCTACAGCACACACACTACTCTATAATATGTTCGACCAACACACTGTGACCTATTTAGACACTTAACTATTACATTGTCTGTACTAGCTTTGTTCTGATTGTTTATTTATTTGTTTTGTGATTCTTGTAAATTGAAACATATTTGCAACAGTATAATCTAGTAAAGAAGTAATTAATTACACAATTGCAACCAATAACTTAATTTGATAGAAGTGTTCGCACCTTTAAATGTAATGGAAATAAAGCATTTGTTGTATATTATTGCTACTATTATTATTTTTATATAGCCTACATAATACATGTATGAATAATAAAAAATAAAATGAATAATAATACCAGAATGATTAAAGAACAAATTTGTTATTTTATAACCCAATTTATGGGTAAAACTTACTACCCAATACATTGGGTCAAATTAACATAACGATATGTCGGTGCTATATCAACCCACCATTGGGTGTTGTTGGGTCAACATTGGGTCATTTTTAACCCAACTGTTTTAAGTGAGTAGAAGCTAGGGAGTTGATTGAGGTGCACCCAAATCCTCTCACATGGCCTCATGGGATAGTAAAGTGTCCATTGAGTGCACACTTCAAATTCTGTGAAGCCATTTTGGATGCAGCCATCGAGCTGTCAAGAGTTTTGCTGACAAATTGGTTCAGATAACATGGAGAACAAGTAAACACTGTTCATTAACATAATAATACCGACATTGTAACAACAAACTCTTCTTACTGTTTTTTGATCCAATAAATGCGGCCTTGTAAACTTTTGAACAATTTTATATACTTCTTCGTAATAACTAATATATTTAAATGTATTATATTTCAAGACAAACTTAATTTTCAGCATTGAGGCATTGTCAGGGTCAACTAATTAATAAAATGATTATTAGACTAAGCCTATGCGTATACTTTGCGTCAAGAGATTAAGCTTGTCAGTGAAGCCACATACACTGAGTTGTTTGACCAGTATGGAGGACTGGCTGCTGAATACTGATGAACTGATATTTGAAAAACGCAGTCGCCCCTGGGACCACCCTCTCCACGCAAAACAGAAGAGGTTGGCAGAGAGTGTGGCCTCTCATTTCCAATCACTAGGGAGGTTTTAATGAGAGACAAACACCAGGCGCTCCCACATGAACATGAGGGATAAAATCATGCTTAGTGATTAGAATGACAGACAGCACAGGTGCTGAGTATGCTGAATGTCAGGGACAACACAACTTTCTTGTGCTGTGTTGAAGGGTTTCATTTTGAGTTTGGTTTCAGGCTCTTTATGTCTTCAGGCTAAACATGTGTTAGACTGCCATCTGCTGGTAGCTGAATAAAAAAACTGCCACAAATAGACTGTGCAAAAACTCTTGAAATATTCAGGTGTCAGTGTCAAGTGGTAGATATATAAAGAAAAAAACAAGATATATCTGTAAAATTTGTTTTTAAACTTGTTACAAATTATCCTTTTTTATCTTTTTGTCTGTTTAGTGAACTTTGAAAGTTACACCTGTACTATTTTTTGCCAGGCGTGAATCAGAGGATTGCTTATTCAGGGAGAACTAACAGAAATGACGAATCACTGCCTGAGGCCTGGATGTATGTAACATGAAATTACTCAGACAAACACACACACACACACACAAACACACACACACACACACACACACACACACACCAATGAAATATGTTCACAGATTATGAATATCTTCACAACCTTCCATTTTCAATTAGTCTTATTCAGGCGTAAAAAAGACGAATGACAGAGAATGTGGTTATTACAGTAATGCTGAAGACAAAGGCTTTGTTCATTATGGCAGAATAGATATTTCAATCCATTGACTTTCAGAGATCATCCGAGGATAGTATTCATCTTTCACACAATGCTGCCTTTACTCTACTTGGGTGGAAAACATTGAAGGAGAAAACCCAGCATGAAACATAGGTCTTTTATGTGAAGACAAATCCACTATCATACCAAGCAGATAATTCGATATATGCTAGTGTGAAACTGCAGCATCGGGTTTTGCCATTCTGCAGATTAGAGCCACACTCACAAAAGCACTTGTCTTTTTGTGTGTGTTTTACATCCCACTGGTGATTCAATTCTCACACTGTTCTGCTCAGTGAATGAGTCTTTTTCTATTATAGCCACTTATTGGAAGAGGAGTGTTTCTTTTGATTTAGCCTCAGTTGTGCTGTCACTGAATCGTAAAGGGAAATGGTAAAAGTATACTTGAACCTGGTTAACGTACAAGTGGGTGGTATTTCAAAGATTTCAAGTAGATTTTCTAATATAATTTCACCTTCCTTTCAAAGATGAAATTGTTTTTCATTTAACAGTGCAATTCTCCAACCACATCTTATCATCACACTCGAGGCTAGGTTTCTCAAAAGATTTATTAAAATATATCATAAGATATTTTGCTCCAGAAAGTCGTGACAAGTGAGTTACAAATATAAATCCTCCCACCACCCTCCATTCCCCTTCTTTTACAGCTATGTATTTTGACCTATATTGCTTATTTGCTATTTTGAATAAATATATATGGTTTCAGATACTGTAATTTTCGTATTGATCATTATATGCTCATATTAATGCCATGTTTTCAAGACTTCTATTGGAATTTCTTTGAACTTTAGCAGTTCAATAAATTCCTCCTCCTGTCATTCCAATTCATATTTTGGGAACAGTCTGAGCTCTGATGCAGGGTTTCTGCATCCTGGTGTAACTTGGCATGTTAGACAGATTTTATTTTACTCATAAACCAAAAGTCACCATTCTAAAAACCCATAGGAAATTCCAAAAGGGAAGCAGATTTGAAGATGCAGATTTTATGTTATACATTACCAAGTCTGCACCAGCAGGTGGCAGGATTCAACACACTTTTTTTTTAATGGCTTTACCTATTCTGTTCAGAGCAGTCCACCTCACAGAGCAGTTGGCTACTGCTTAATATTTGTTTAAAAGTATCAAATGAGGCTTTTAGATAAAGTGCAACGTGACCTTCAGTTTCCCAGAGAATAATCCCAATAAAAACAGCACTACCTCTAAAGCCATCAGGCTCTTGATTCAGTGCACGCCATGGGGTGAAATCCCAAAGGGACTTCGGTGGGATTGGACTTTAGCTACTTATCCCATCACCCTGGCCCAATAAAGAGAGCAACAGGAGGGTGTTAAAGCTCTTTCCTCAGACCTGATTAAAAGAACTCATTGGTTATCAAAAGAAGCAGAGCTGTGTTTACAGTACAGTGCTATTCCAGGATCTGTTACATAACCCCCTTCAGAGTAAATCTGTAGGATCAGCAGTGTCACCTGAGAGGGGTCTAGCATGAGGCGAGAACCCACTGTCAGTCAACGGGTGATTATTTTCCTCATTAGGGAACAAGGACAGCAGGGAATTCCTAAACGTCACAAATAAACAATGGCATCATTTCCAAAAACGTCCAAAAAGTTTGCAGATAACCAAAAGGTAAAAGAGGTTCCTGACAAAAACAGTCAAATGCATGAGGTAATGATATGGTACAAGTCAAGCCACCTTTTTTTATATAGCGCTTTATAATAAAGAACGTTTCAAAGCAGCTTTACAGTGAACAGGAAAATCATGATTAATGATGCAAACAGAATTCAATTATTCTGTAAAGCAGCTCTAAGAAGGACAATAGTGTAATTTTTCAGCTGAAAGTATTTCATCCAGCTTCTTCTGCTTGAAGATCGGGATACATTATACTGGCATTTGGTGCATAAGTGCAGGAAAAATAAAACAGATAAACTAATCATTCAGGTCTGAGGTGGTGTGACAGGAAATAATTCACTCAATGGTTTAAATCATTGTATTCAATATTAATACCAATGTTTTATTATCATAGATCTTTTGAGGAAATGTTTGGGAGAAAATATGTGGTCCAAGAATAGCTTTTCATGGAGGGCACTATGAAGTCCTATCTTTAATATTCCAGAGTAAATCTTTGAGGTGACTTGGCCCTGCAATTTTTCAGCTTGAGGAGAATGAACTTCAAAGCCAGTAGGAGAAGGGAAGAGCCGCGTGGGAGGACTTGGCTTGACTTTGGAGATGTGGCTTCAAATGCCCAAAGGGTCAGCAGATCACATCAATATACATGATAAGAAACCAACATTTCTACCATTAGTTCATGAGATTGTGACATGGTGATACGTCACTGTCCGCAATCCAGAGATTACTTCTGGAGGGGTTTGAGATCCATGCGTTTTATCATCAAAGGATGACTTACTTTCTCTTTTAAGACACCACCTTTATCTTTAAACTAAAGTCTAACTTAAAGAATAAAACCTTTGATATTCAGCTGCTGCCATTACTTTGAGTGACCATGATGGATCTGGGCTATATTCAAGACATCATTTATTTTATGTAAGTTGCATTTAAACTCCAATTTCATTCTAACAGAAGTAAAAAAATATATATATATTTTATATAGAGGGATGAATAATGAATTGCATATTTTCATCGGTTCTTCAGATCTGTTGGTTTCTCATAGGATTTAATGAAGTGAGGCTGATGGAATAGTGCTTCTCGTGATTCAGTGGATGTTTTGGCAGATAGAGAGGTTTTTCAATGGTTCTTTCCTCCTGCTGGGAACTCCGAAGAGAGGCCACTTGTTTGTCATTCGATACGTGATTGTCGTTTTAGCATGCTAAATTGATTGCTTAACATGATAACAGATTTCATTTATTTTCAGGGACAGAATTAACATTTTTGGTGAACTATTGTTTTATAGCCCAAAGCAGAAAGCTTAACAATCTTTTTTGATCGATTCTGTAATTTTTTTGGTTCCCACTTGTTTTTTTCTTCTTGGTTTTTGCAAATTTTTTTTTTGCTTTGTATTAAGTGTAAATTTAATGTGCTATTTGAAGTTAAGGTTTTATCTAAAATATAATCTTTAATTTTATATTTATCATGCTGGAAGAGAACAATTGAACAATAATAAATATCATCTGTGTGTGTGTGGGGGGGGGGGGGGGGGGGGGGGGGTTTGTTTATGTGATTTATGAGGACACAAATTTGTATAATGACATGTGTATTACACTGGTATTACAACTTATGGGTGGTTTATGAGGACATTTCAAAAGTCCTCATAAATCAAATGGCTTAAAAAACAATGTTTTATTAAAAAATTTAAATGCAGCATGTCTCCTGTGATGGGTAGGTTTAGGGATAGGGGCAGTGTAAGGGGATAGAATATATTTGTACAGTATAAAAACCATTACGCCTATGGAGAGTCCTCATAATGCTGTCGCAACCAACGTGTGTGTGTGTGTGTGTGTGTGTGTGTGTGTTATCATCATGATTCTGAATATTAATTAGTGCTATATTGTTTAATATACTGAAGTAATTTAATGTTGACGTCATTTGGTCCTGTATTGAGTTTGTTTGTCTCTGATGTTAATTGTCCTGTTTATTGCCTCTGTTTGTCTTGGCATCAGTAAACATTGTTATCTCAACGGGGTGCCACCACATCCGACTATTCATGAGCACGTTACACGTCAAGCCTGACACTCTCACGATGACTCACCAGCCACAACAAATTAAGGTAAAGGCTTTCTGCCCACTGGTTGAACGGACTGATGCGTATTTTTGTGCTCCTTAAAAGACAAAAAGACTCCCATGCTTAATTTCTAAATCATGGGTGAGTTACAAATAAATCTCAACACTTAAAATAGTTCCAGACAGTTGATAGTTTTACTTGTATTTCTATCTCCTGATCATTCTTTCATGTCCTCTTTGTTTTTGGGTCTCAGGTATAACATTACTATTTGTTAACGTTTACATCCATCTTAGACATTAACGTTGTGGCTTCTCCTCCTGATCTATAGGACTTAATGTTGCTCTCTGAAACAGCCCAACTCTGTGTGAAAAGGTAATAAAAAAATCACTTCGCACACAATAACTCACAGGACTTCTTTTGCGCAGGAGACTGGGTTCGGGGAATGCTTTCATTAATCATGAAGCCCAGTACCGGCTCTAGCACCGCTGCTCCTGAACATACATAACTGTCCTGGCAGGAAGAGCGATCGCTGGCCCCTCGCTCGGCACAGGGCTAAAAACATCACGACCCGCTGCATGCTGGGAGTTTTTGTGAATGATGGGACCCGGCTGAAATGTCCATCAGAGAAGTGTATGTGGCATTTGAACAGAAAGAAAACAAAAAGCGTGACATTCTTAAGCAAAGAGCGGTGTATTCTTGTCTAGCTGGTCTTCAACTCGTAGCACACGGGCCATAAGTGTCCCAGAGGTCCTTAATGTTGCATTATCCAATATTTCACAACAACCCATGTTGTTAATGATTCATATTAAGTTTAAGAACATTCAGTGTCATAAACAGAATGAGTTTCGCAGTGATCTGAGCTTATGCTGTTGTTTGCTTTATGAGCTCATTGTTTGTACATTGTTTCTGAGAGTCGATAGAGACAGGTCTTATAATGGTAATATATGAAAAATATTATTATAAGAGATAAGCAGAGAATATGATGACCAGCACACATCATCATCTAACAATACAACAGACAAGTTATTTTTAAAACTAACAAACATACATTCTATTCAATTCAGCAGTCTTCAGTGTCACATGACCGTACAGAACTCATTCTAATAGGCTGATTTGGTCCTAGTCCTGAAGAAACATTTCTTATTATAATCGATGTTGAAAACAATTGTGTTGCTTAATATTTTTGTGGAAACCGTGCTCCAAAAGAACAGCATTTATTTGAAATCTTTTGTAATAATATAAATCTCTTTAGTGTCACTTTTGGTCAATTTAATGCATCCTTGCTGGATAAAATAATTTCTTTCATCTCTCAAAAAATCATACTGACCTTAAACTATATCATCATATTTTTGCTATAGGTGTCGGGTAAACAAGAGAACTCAATAAAACCACACTGGCCTGCGTTCAAGCAAGAGTCAACTATATTAGTGAAAGTAGATTTGAAATAAAAGGTTCAGCTGTGTTCTCAGGACCAGGGCAAGATTGTATTAAAGTTTGTTATGCATTTATACAGTTTATTAATTATGAGTTAGTAAGTACATGAGCGAGGGAGTATGTGAGTGAGTGAGTATGTGAACGATTGAGTACGTGAGTGAGTACATGAGTGAGTGAGTATGTGAGTATGTGAGTGAGTGAGTGAGTAAGTGAGTGAGTGAGTAAGAAAATGAGCAAGTGAGTGAGTATGTGAGTGAGTACCTGAGCAAGTGAGTGAGTATGTGAGTGAGTACCTGAGCGAGCAAGTGAGTATGTGAGCGAGTATGTGAGTGAGTACCTGAGCAAGTGAGTGAGTATGTGAGTGAGTACCTGAGCGAGCAAGTGAGTAAGTGAGTGAGTATGTGAGTGAGTACCTGAGCAAGTGAGTGAGTATGTGAGTGAGTACCTGAGCAAGTGAGAGAGTATGTGAGTGAGTACCTGAGCGAGCAAGTGAGTATGTGAGCGAGTACCTGAGCGAGCAAGTGAGTGAGTATGTGAGTGAGTACCTGAGCGAGCAAGTGAGTATGTGAGTGAGCTAGTACATGAGTGAGCGAGTAAATACTTGTGTGTTTGTTTGCGTGTGTGCGTGTGTGTGTGTGTGTGACTCTCCAGTGTGTGTCACTTTTCCAGTGTGTGTCACTTTTCCAGTGTGTGTCACTTCTCCAGTTGTTGTATATAGCTACTGGACTTCATGATTATTCGCTACAATGCCCAGAGTGTAATGTGGGTGATTAATTGCACTGGCTTGCACAAAAATTACCATTGGAATATAATTGCCCCTGATACTTTTAAATCAAATAAAAAAACCAATGTCAAGAATTAAAGTTAGAGATTACATCTGACAGTGACATGACATGTCTGACGTGTGCTATTTCCTTTGGTATAGCACCAGTTGGGCCTGTTGGCAGGGACGACTGAATAAACTATCCACAAGGAATACAAACGTGTTTACATGCATACTGTAATTATAAAGACCACATTGTGCTTGATTGCAGAGTTGGGCCAAAAATGTCCATCAAGGATACAGGGCACGGAAAATCTATGAGTCGTCTAGAGGAGAGCCATTCAAAGTCAAGGCATAAACTTTTGGACAGGAGGCATCACATCACTTTCCACACAAAGTCCTGTGTGCCTTGTTTTTGTTTTTGCCATTGCTCTTGCCAGCTTATCTTTGAAATATCTTTCTCAAAATACATGCCTGCTTATACAAACTCAGATTGTTTTTATTCTTTATGTATTCACTGGTTAGGGAATTACAAAGCATCCTTTCAATGATTTTATATTAATAAATTGTGAGCGCAAATGTAAAAATGGCCAATTCATTATTCAACATAATCACAATGATTTGATTAAAGGGGAAATAATTAATGCATGGTACATTTTTGTAATCCATAGTGTTTTAAAATGGGATCCCATCCCCCCCCATCTGCAGGTCTGGAGTGTTGGGCAGCAGAGACATCTCTCTTTCGCATGTTTCACTCCCCCAAGCGTGTGAGGGTCTTTATTAATGAGCGTGGCTCACCCCGGAGGGTCATTCGGCCTGCTTGTTGAGCTCATCTGCAACAGACTGAGGCGGGATCTTCTGCCTCACATGTGCTACACCATCAGTCTTACAGTGAAGCTGTGGATTCAGAGAAATTATAGACCAGTGACCAAGAGATGGATACAGGGATTACAGTCTAAGGGGCCGTTTACACAATACCGGTTTCAACTAAAAACGGAAAACTTTTTATGTGTTTTGGCCTTTCATTTACATTATTGTTTTGGGGGCCTGAAAACCGAAAACTTTTTAAAGCAAGTTTCAAAGTGCAAGTTTTTGATAATGATACCGTTGTTTTCTCTGTGTAAACTACGTACAAAAACGTGAATTTGTGAAAGTGGTGACCTCATGCGCATGCGTACTACATGTTTAGTCTATCCACCTAATTTTTCGACACAGAAGTAAGGTTTTCTGTGAATGTGTGAGACTTCCGATTTATTAGCCGCTTTAGGGAAATAACGAGAAGAATTTATCGAAGTGCTGTAAACTGTAAAACCGTTTGCGCTACAAACTAGCGTGTTTATAATTAAGACACTACATTAAAATAATATGGTAAGAAATGCATTAATGCCCGCTCTTACCTGAAAAATAAGCTCTGGCCTGCATACTGGCATGCATAATACAGCATTTTTAGTTGTTCACAAACATGAAAATAAGCTAAAACAAATTAAGATCATTCTTATTATTTGGCTATTTTTATAACAAACATACATCTTCCTATAGTTATGCCAAGCTCTAAAATATTTTATCGGGTAGAAATTGTGAGTCATTGGAGCCTTCAAATATTGTTGTGGACAGAGACGCACTAACTGGCCTTGAAGTCAAAAAGGTTTGAGATCCAGTGGTTTTTAAGTAAATATACAAAATATTAACAAAAGTTCATCCTACAACAGTCAATACAAAATACTAATACTTTGTATCAAGCAAGTCATAAAATAAAATAAAAATCAATCCTCATGATTATCTTCTTTTAAACTAATCTTAAATCTCCTTGCATTAACACTGACATGTAACACTCAAATGATTAATTTGCTTTTAATTGAATTAAGATACTCTTCCAATTAGTTAATTTTTTTAACTCTGCATCCCTTTTAACTCAAGATTTAAACAAAAGTCTAACATTTCTAGTCTAAAATAACACATCTGTGCTTACAAACTTGGATAAAAAACGAGAACAATAATGAAAATGAAGAAGTTGTTTATTTGGCAAAAGCCACAAACGGTTGAGTAACTTGGTAAAGTTGTGTTCGTCTCAAAAGAAGAAATATGAAACTGTCAGCAGAGAAGCTAAAAAAGGATCAGTACTAAACCAGAAAATGATTTACCACTGCTTATTTTGTCAATTTACTTACAAACACGAATATAAGATCATAACTGTAATAGTGTTAATTTATTAACACATAACTGTAATAACTGTAATTGCCCAAAACATACACAACTGTTTGAGTTGTTTTAAAAAAGAAAAAGAAATGAAAAAACTTTGAGGGCATTAAATTAATCAAGTCACAGTAAAGACTTTTACACTGTTAAAAAAAAAATCTATTACAAATAAATGCTGTTCTTTTGAGCTTTCTGTTCATCAAAGAATCCTGAGAAAATGTATCGTGGTTTCCACAAACAAATAAAAAATAAGCAGCACAACTGTTTTCAACATTGATAATAATAAGAATGTTTCTTGAGCACAGCATATTATATTGATCTCTGAAGGATCATGTGACACTGAAGACTGGAGTAATGATGCTGAATATTCAGCTTTGCCGTCACAGCAATAAATTATCTTTAAAAATACATTTTATTTTTTATTTTTTTTTTAATTGAACTGTAGTGTACCTAATTCATAAAACAACAAAAGACTGAACTTTGAAAACGAGAGTGTTACAAATGTGCACTCATGACATTTTTTAAAGGCAGCTAATATGATTCAAAATGACAATCTTTTGGTGAATCATGTTCTATCAAAAGAGAGCAGGAGCTAAGAGTGAAAAAAATGGAAACTGCTTATTTGAATGAACTTTTTATTTCCATAAAATAAAAAAACGTGCTCCTCTGCATGTGGCACTGCAGACTAGCCACAGCTAGAGAGCGTTAATACAGCTTTGCTGCAAAGCACACAGACATAGTGTTAGTATGTCAGCCATTACCTCTGTGTTAATGTCATGAGAGTCTAATACTGTTGAGTTCTGCACACTTCATATTCATGACAACAAGAGATGCTAAAACAAAAGAAGAAAAAACACTATTCAGAGATTTCTTTTATTAAATTATCTTTTTTTAAATGTCTATAATCGCGGGCTGAAATCTTTGTTGTTCCAATAAAAATATAAAAAGTAATAATATAAACTGGACAGCCACTATTTCATGAAAGTAACTGACTGTAGTATTATTATTATTATTATTATTATTAGGCAAAAACAGTTCCAATCATGACCATTAGACTAGAGTTCACATGGCCCAAGTTATGTTGGCTGCATGTTCTTTAGCCTTCATGCGCAGGACAGCAATGCTGGAGGACCGCCGCTCAAACTCGGGTTTGGTCTCAAACGCGGCGTGACTGTTCGGTGAAGGAGCCAGAAGTGAATCGGCGAAGAAGTTATTGAGAGACACGTGATTAACTCCAAACTGATTTTGCTGGTGATTGGGGAAGCCCACGTAACTGTGCTCAGCGGCCCTCGGCGAGTGGGGGTAGGGTGATGTCACGCAGGGAGGGGAACCTCGCGGGATCATGCAGGACGACACTACGGAGCTGCCTGGAGCGGGACCTGTCCATAAGTTGTTGGGAATCTGTGTGGTCAGAGAAAGTGAGACAGAAAAAGAAAAAAAAAACACTGTTTGGTTCATGTGATGAAATGGAGATGTAAAAAAAACAACAACAGGCTTGAACAATAATCAAAATAAAGAAAACCAAATGTTTGAAAATCCATGGCACATCCATATAGATTCCGATTTGGAAAGTTAATTCAATTTTAAAACATAAATCAATGCATTTTTGTGTGCCTGGGAAAAGTTTCTGATAAACTGATGACCTCATATCAGATACACCCTCAATCTGCATTAAAATACAGTGACGATTATGTCCAAGACTTTAAATGAATCCAGACCAGGCTTTTAAAAACAAACCCTGCAGTCCACAAAAATGCATCTGTGTTCACCACAAAAATCTGAGTGTACACATGTCATGGGCATAAGACAAACACAAGCCCTGCAGTCTGGTTTACAACATGCCTGGTGCAATAAGGACCTGCTGTAATGTCAAATTAAGGCAGAGGCTTTTTTTTATGAAAAACGCATGAGTAAGGAATCTGCTCTCGGATGAAGGAAATTGAGGTCCCCGGTGCCATGTAAATCTTCCTCTCCTATCATCCAAACAGGTTTTGTCAGTTAGCGTGAGACGGCTCTCTGCAGCCTGACTGACCGCCCACCCTCACCCGTCACAGCAGACCCAAGCTCTCAAGGCTAACACTCGCTGTCAACAATTCATGCTTTGTGTTCGGGTCAGTGAGGACATTATGCTATTTGCTGAAATTACATCAAATGTTTTGTGACTTTTCAGTCATATTTTGTAATCCGATCAATAAATACTGTCACCTTGAATATATATGTTTTCTTATATAAAAAGATCATGAAATATACTTATACAATGTATGACCAATATGCGATTACTTCCGAGACATGTAGTGCAAAAACACTGGGTTAAAGACATTCAAACAGTGCAGAACAACAATACAGGGTTGCGAAAACAGGTAAATATGACGATGCATATTTAATTAACAGCCATTCATTAGATGATTTTTATTATTATTATTATTATTATAATACAAATAAGTGAATCACCTGTGAGTAGCTGTCTGTCCGGGGCAGCATTGATATGTCATAGGTTGCTGCAAAGTGGCTTTTGGCCTGTTGGATCTGTCCATATCTTTCTCTCTTCCTCCACTTGGCTCTTCTGTTCTGAAACCATACCTTGAATAGAAAGAGGAAAGTTTAGTTATTTTTCCATGATGTTTAATGATTGAATGAATCTGAGTAAGTACTGAGTAACAATAATGAATATGTACTTACTATAGGATTATGGTTAAAATTAGGGTGCGCATTTTAGGGTTAGATACATGTAAATTATGCATAATTTACTGTTATTACTATAGTAATTACATGTAACATTTGTAACAAGGACACTGTAAAATAAAGTGCTAGCATTTATTTGTATTTAAATATTTGTATATGTGATTAAATGTTACGTTATAATTAATTACAGGGCTGTGACATTAAATTCATGAATTGTGACATATAGGGTTACTAAGTTTAGATTGAAAACAAATACAGATCTATAACTAAATAAAGGTAATAAACACCATGCACACAAACACTCTTAAAAACAGTTCTTTAATAGTATCTACGGTTATTTGAAAAAATATTTTATATCCATGGAACCTTTCCATTGGACAAAAGGTTTTGTATAGTGCAAAAAGGCTCTTTAGGCTATTAAAATATTCTTCTTTACACAAATAATAAACAAAAAATATTTTAGGAACTGTTCACTGAAAGGTTCTTTGGGGAACCAAAAATAGTTTTTATAATCTAAAGAACCTTTTTCCACAATAAAGAACCTTTTGTGCAATGGAAAGATTTCCATCAATACCTTTATTTAAACCCCATTTTTGGAACCTTTATTTTGTATATTTTAGTGAGCACTGCAAATATGTTTTCATCAGGACAGCATCTTTATTCCTATCATTTCATTTTTCGCAACTTCTGTCATTTCTTTTTCATTAGTTTTCAAGGGTTAAACTTGATTTTGTTCATCAGTTAAATTCAAAATGGTTGAAAAAGCGCAATGAACCAACACGTTCTCAACCAACTCGTCACATCGTTCAGATATCATTCCCATACCCAACGCGTCTAGTATGAGGCCATAGGTTTCTCATTAAAAGCAAGGATTATCCTGCATGTCAAAAAATGTGACGCCAAGCGTCAATGTGTTGAATGAACAGATTTTTGCACCACTGTCATTTTAACTTGACATTTCAGGCAGATATTCTTGTGCCGGTTTCAATTATAGTTTGTTTTTATTTGTTTACGTTGAGGAATGCAAGTTTGAGGAATCAATTAAATGTGATTTTATTGTGTTTTATTGTGAATAAAACGTCCTCAAACATAATGACGTTTCTCTGACAAGGCCTAAGTTCTTGAAAAGTTCCGTTAAAAAATAAAAAAAATAAAAAAGAAAGAGTTTTAGAGAATCCAAATTAAAGTGAGCCGTTACCTGAACTCTTGCCTCCGTGAGCTCTGTTCTCATGGCCAGCTGTTCTCTCACATACACATCTGGGTAATGTGTTTTCTGGAAGACTTTCTCGAGTTCCTCAAGTTGAGCGCTGGTAAAGGTTGTGCGATGGCGTCTCTTCTTGCTGCTCGACACGTTGCTGTCGCATTTTTCGGCGATGTCGTCCAGCTCAGTTTTGTCTGGTCCGGTTGTGGCCGGTGAGACTCTGACAGTGCAGCAGTTCTCCATCGCGTGCAGGCTGCTGTCCTCCGTTTTTGGAGCGCAGTAATTTACGCCTGTGATCATTATTAAAATAAAGGTAGGCTAGTTGACATAACATTGCAGTTTTAGCATAATCTAAAACTAAATCTAAAACTGTATTTAAAACATAGAGAAACATGGAATAAGTAGGCTAGGCTGTAGGCTAAACTTTTTCCAAATATATATATAGGCCTATATTTTTTTTTTTACACCGTAGGCTATATGATGATCTCAAATGGTGTAGCCGATACAAAATTATACAGACCTTAAATATACACTTTATTCATTTCTATATAAATTAAAAAGTTTCTGTCGTGTCAACTGCCTATGGGCCTACATTTAAAGCGGAAAATTTAGGTAGCCTATAGGCCTGTATTATTGGTCCATTTAGTCCACCTACAATCAGGGGGGGGAATTACATTAATTTATTTTCATATTGATATTTTAATAAAAATAAATCACTTATCTGCAACATTGTTTTCGAATAACTATTTAATGAAAAGTGTTACCCGTTAACCGATAAGCGGATAAATAAAAGGGCGTTTAATAGATGAATATAGGCTTGTAAAGGCCAAAAAAGTTTATTTAGAATTATAAGGAATTAGTTGAGCCACGTTTCTTAAAAATATATCTAAAAACAAAAAACGTTTTTGCTTTTTTTTTTTGTTTGTTTGTTTTTTTGTTCATAACTTAGGCCTAGGCCTATATTTTTAAATATTAGCTACACAACTCAACACATAATTCAAACGTTTGAATTGTTGAAAAGTTGTAACCTTTCAAAAAATATATATAGGCAGCTAATATTTAAATATGCTATTGGTTAAATCTGCATAGTCTACATGTAGCCTAGCCTATATTTTTCACTAATTCTTACATAATCTGTTTCGCTATTAACGTAGGCCTATAAATAAAATAAAAACATTTATCGTTGGAATATGCAAAAGTCATTATCTTCTAATATTTTGTTTTACACATAAAAAATAACGGTTATTACAAAACCCGGTTTTACAGCCTGATTTTCACTTTTCACCACATAAATCGTGCGTTAAATGATATGAACGCACTGACCTGAAGAAACTTTTAAGAACTTAATTTGAGAACCACGAAACGACTTATTTACTGAACCAATGTGTTGCAAAGAACCACGGAAGAATCATTAAATATTTTACAATATGTTTTGTTACATTTTACAAAGTTGAGGGGAAAAAAACGTTCTTATTTTTTCTCAAAGCCAGACTTACTGTTTTGGTTATCACACGGAGACGATCTGTCCATCGTGCTGTGTTGCTCATTGCTCTGCATCGAGAAGGCTTGGACGCATTTCGGTGATGTCTTGTTGTAGTACGGCACATTGTCTAAAGTCTCCATGACTTGGTCCATGTAGTAATCGCTGCCTTTAATCGCTTGACTTTTCAAGGAGAACTTGTCGCTCAAGTACTCCATCATGGTCCTCTGGCCTCGTCTCAAGCATGAAGAGCGTCAATGGACACCATAAATGTTTTAGTGATGTCAAAAATGAAGCAATGCAGCCAATTATTTGTACAAGTCGTTAATTTGTCTTGTCTTAAAGAGACCGAGGGCCACTCTTTATACGGCAAAGAGTGGGAGATTCAAGCAACCACCCAACTTCTGAATATGGAGAAGGTGAAACTCCACCCACGCGCACAAGCACTAAATAAGATTTATGAAACTCTCTGATGACCCGAAATGAAACAGCAACACTTGCTTTCGCTTTCAGTGTTTGGATATCTCTAATGATCATTTAACTGATAAATCCGACTGGAGATATATTGCGCACTATGTAAAGTGTTAAACCATTTGTAAACAATATTAAGCATTTCACTAATCATATTAAAGTTGGATGAATGCTTAAATGCTTAAAGTTGGATGAATGCTTAAAGAACACTATAAAGTAGCCTAAGTTGTCTTTATAAAGCATATAGACGCTTTACAAATTCTTTAGGTTAGGTTAGGTTAGGCTAAAACGAATAAAGTTATTAATAAATAACATCACGAGGAAAACACCAAAACGTTCTACTAAAGTGTAACTTTTATAGAAAAACTGTAGCCTATTTCACTGCAAATAGCACACTTAATTTGCTAGGCTATTTAATTCAGTAGGCTAAGCGTAAAATGTTCCAGCGCATAACTATTGCATATAGGCCTAGTCACGCATTATGTCATTTAGAATAAAAACATTTATTTTACAGTTCTGTTACAATTATTTAAGCATCTTGTTTGATCTATATTATGATTTTAAGGTGATAATACGTTTTATTTATTCAAACAATCCTAGAAATATTTTTAAATAAAGTATGCATAGCCTTGTTAAATATAATGAACATTTTCAATTAAATTATAACATAGGTTACTTTTTAGCCTACTTATTTCAAACGTTTTTACAATCTAGTAAAATGACAGGCTAGCCACATGGTCTTTATTTAAAAAAAATTAACAGCAGATACGTTTCAGAGAACCAGTAAACGGCATTTGATGCAGCACTTTTTTAAAGATAATTTTTCTTCTTATAACATATTCTAATAGTTGTATATGTTGTTATTCTAATAGTTGTATATACAAACATGTGTTTGCAAGTCTCATGAAACGTCAATCTGAATCTTCCAATCAATAATACGACGAATAAAAGATGACGGTACGCAGCGCTTGCTGACCGGTCACACTCATATCACTTAACTGTGAAAAATACAGACATATGTGACCTGAATAAAAATAAAAATAATCACATTTTCCACACCATTTGAAAAGCTAGGCCTATATCCTCTCAAAGTCAAGATAACAGATCATAAATATGCTTTCATTGTCACAAATTATCAAGCTTGATGAGAGTTATATAGTTTTTTTTTTTCTTCAAGAAAAGTGTGATATTAAAAACTATCATATTAGAGTAATTTGAGCTGTACTTTTTAGCTAAGTAGGCACATTTGGCTTTATCCGCAAACAACGAAGAGCTTCACACATTCCCGACAGCAACAGTTGTGACGCGCAGAAAGCATTTGCAAGAGTCATTTTTGGATCCGAGATTATAAAGCTCGGAACCAAAATGATTTTGCGTCCACCTAAACGTTTGTATCTCAAACAGGAAAGGCGTCATCCGATACCACCCTCACTCCAAAGTGTGTGTAAGAGATCACCGTCTTCTCTCTGCCAGCAAACCTTACCACCTGCCAGGCTAGCCATATCTAAGGGTCACTTACAATGCTTGGGGTTTGATGGTGCCACTCCGAGAAAAAATGAAAATAAATAGGGGTGCTCTTAAGTAGCAGGGGGGTTTCTTATTAAGGCTCTGAAATGACCTTCTATTTGGACCTCTTGCTGAGGGGAAAATGTGAGAAATTCTGTGTGGTTTGTTGAAATTTTGTCTGCGCATTAGAAGCTAAGCACATGAAAGCGCAGAAAAAGCTATATTACTTACGGTCTAATTTCACTCAATTAAGCGCGTAAATACACGCGATACTGCAAAACTAAAATAAGTGAACATTAAAGCAATGAGGTATTTAAAACACTTGATCTGTCATTTGATCCTTTCGATACCAAATAATAATACATAAAAAAACATTATGCAACATTATGGGAAAATGTTCTCCAAATTGAGTCTTTATTTTTGTATCGTTATTGTTTATTATTTTTGATGTTCCAAGCATCCAGGCATTGTAGCCTGCTCAAATCTTTAAAATACGTTTCAACAAATTATTAATTCAAACGTCTTAACCAACACGATATCATAAAAGGCTGAAGTCTTAATAATATACAATATTCATACTGTCACCTAAACTGTGAGGATCCTTGTATGTCCTTGATATAATATAATATAGTATAAAATAATATAATGTAAAAAGCAAATATATAATGACAGCAGTGATATTTTAGTATCATTGATAGTTTTTATTAATATTTTGAATTACATTTTTATATACATATATTTTTGTTATATTTTTCCATTCAATTTAATGTTCAGGTAAACTTTTAGTAGTTTTGTTTTGTTAATCAAGTTTATATATATATATATATATATATATATATATATATATATATATAGGTTTTAATAGTTGTATTTCATTTTAGTAAATCAACTATAAATTAAAATGGATTTTCTTTTTCTTTTTTATGGTTTTAGTTTCAGTAATAATAATAATAACCCAGAATGACAGAGGGATCTCCCTTATGATATCTGTCAAATTGGTACATAGATGATTTTCTGTATTATGAAGGTACATTCTTACATAATTTAATGGTTTTGTAAAGGCCATATTAGGCTTTCAGCACTGTAAAAAAAAAAAGTTAATTTACAGGTAAAGCCCTGTATTTTTTTACAGAATTTTGCCGTTTTTTCATTATACAGTGAATACCTGTTAATTTACAGATTTTTGCTGTAATTTAAAGGTCCACTATTATATTTACAGGTAATTGTTTGTATTTTGGTTTTACATCAATTTTACCGTTTTTTTTTAAGGAAATTGTCTGTATTTTTACAGGGTTGTGTGTAATTTTACATTAAATATTCAGTAATATTTTACAGATTATTTCTGTGAAATTAGAAAACAAAGAAAAGAAGGTATAACTGCAGAAATCAGCAGTCATTTAACATGTTGTCCTTGAAGATCATGTGGATGTCAAAGTGAGTTTTAAGGTTAAATAATTGTATTTGTATACAGTAGGTATACAAACAGTCTTTTAAATGTTGTCTTGCAAATATAAAATCTTTATAGTCGTAAGCAATAAAGTCTTGCAAATCTTTCAGACCGTATTTTAATCTTGTCTGGCAAATGTGCTCATTTTGATCATCATTTGTATTATTCTACCCTAATTTCGTGTTATGTGTTTTATGAATATTTTTCCAAATCTGCGTTGCTGCACACATTGCGTGGCTTTGTGTGCGTGCGACTGTGTGTGTGTGTGTGTTCGCGCGGGCGCGCGCAATGACGCAGATTCAAATTATCCGCCAATACTTTTCCGATGCTTAGTCCCGCCCACCACAACGGTTAGCTGTTTGGACCTGTGTCAACTCAAGCAGCAAGCGGGAGATTTGAATTTAGTCTACGGTTGTGAAGTGGATTGTTTGCGATCACAGTGGTTCAAAGCTATAATCGTATTCGTCAGGAGCAGCCGTAACGCGCCCTTTTTCATTGAGCCTGGATCGTCACAGCGGACATCATCATGCCAAGCAACCGATCACCGGCTGAGGTAAGAGTCTCATACTATTATGTAAACGATATTTTATATTACATAGATTTGTGTAAAATTGACAGTTTCCAAGGTATCGTTAGCATTAATGTTCAGTCATAACTGTTGCCGAGAGCTGGAGGGCAAAACACTGCAGCATGCCTTTCAATTTGCCATCTGTTTTAAGAAAGATCAGTTGAACATCTCTAAAGACCTAAAACAAGCTTTAGTAACGTTAGACTTGTTATGCGTATCAAAGTCCGTCCAATTTTGTATAAAATCTTCGTTATGATAACTTAGTCAGTCAATCCATCTCTTAAACGGCGGGACATTTTGAAACACTGTCTGGAAGCTGAAAACTCTTCTCTTAAAAAACATCCTTGATTGTATTATAGTAAAATTGTAGTAACCACGTTTTTGGCAGATTTATTACCAATTTAATAACCACAGTTTTACTAAAAATGGACCTACCTTTTTTGTTTTTGTTTTCTTAGTAACGTTAGTTAAACCATGGCTAATTTTGAAATGGTTAACGTGACTAAGTTAACTCTATCAAGAATGTTAAGAAATCGAATTCAGTTCTGTAACGTTACTTGTTAATAATACAGCGAAGACTAGAGTATGAATATAACATAATGAACCCCTATGTGTAACTGATGCAGCTAGGTCACGTAAATCATATTCATTTTTAATTTAGATGTAGCTAAAATCAGCTCAAAACATACTTAACTGGTAACCTTTCCTGCTCAGCTTCCAGATCATAGTCAGTTGAGTTTTTGCACTGTCCCAATGCAACACATTCTGACATGTGTAAATGTAATACTGAGTTTTAAAATAACTTATTTTTTTGTGATTTCAGGTCCTGTGGAAAGCAGATGATCATGGCAAACAAGATATGGGAAGAATTAACTTTAAAAAAATAGTAATGACGAGTCTTCTGATTTCATGTGATTGCACTAAAAGTGTTCACAAGTTTTGGTTTTGCTACAGTAAGACCATGATTGTGTTAGATTCCACCCATCTATTGTTTTTTTGTAACTAGGCTCTGTCATTTAGATTTAGAAACATGGCTTTTCCTATCACTGCTATCTTAATGACACACATCTCTACCTTTCATTCCAGCCAGATGATCTGACGGTAGCTGCTCGCATCTCGGCCTAGCTGATGGAACATTCTTGCTGGATGAATGACCTTCACCTTCAACTCAACCTTGCCAAGACAGAACTGCTTATGGTTTCAGCCAAACCATACTTGCTGTGATCCTGCTGATTTTCCTTACACCATTAGGAGGATCAGGCCCTTCCTATCGGAGCTCCACAACTCCTGGTCTAAGCTCTTGCTCTATCCAGACTGTATATTGTAATTCTCTCTGGACAGGCCTTCCAGCATCAGTCAAACCTCTGCAACTGATCCAGATGCTGCAGCAAGAGTGCTCTTTAAAGGTTGCCCTATACATAAACTTTAGATCTATGTGTCCTCCAGAAGCTTGTGTTCTGCAAATGAACGGCGCCTTGTGGTGACATCATCCCAAAGAGACACAAAAACACTTTCTTCAATGACCTTTACCTGGACTGTTTCCAGCTGGTGGAATGACCGGCGCAACTCAACACATTTTCAAGAAACTGCTAAAGATCCATCTTTTTCATAGACACTTGCCCCAATAATACTAAATCTTTGTTTAAAAAAAAAAAACCGTGCTATGTGTACTGTGCTAGACTAACTGGGACTTGTCTCTGCACTTGTTGCTTCTATCGTTATCTTAATTGGTAAATCACTTTGGATTATATGTAATTGTAAATGTTTAAAAAAAGTTATATTAGACTATAAAGGTATACAGCAATTGTCTTTTAATGTGGATATTTTTACATGTTTTAAATGATATACTAAGCTTCTAGTTCCAATTAATCACTTATCTTGATGTTCAGTGTTTGTTCAGTTACTAATACTGTAAATGTGCAGGTATTCTGTACTCATACATTTAGTTAATTAACAGAAAGTGACTGTAAATTTGCTATTATTAAGTACTTAAATAGAGATTGGTCAAAGTTGTGAAATTGGATCTGTACAAATAAAAAATAAAACTAAATTTACAAACATTTGTATTTTAATTTATGCATTTTTATACATCATTTCATTGTTATTTAACACAGAAAAACTATATATTAAAAGATAATTACTGTAGATAGACAGCATTATTATATAAAATAACTTTATAAAACCCTAAATGTACAGTTTAACCTGAAAGTTAAATGTCTTTTTAATGTAATTTGACATCATTTATCCGTTATTCCACGGTTTAATAAGCCATTATTAACAGTAATATACTGTAATTTAATCAATTTTGACTGTAAAGTAAATTCTGTATTTTTACGGTTTTTCCATGTAATTTTGTGAAACGGTTATTTGCTGTAATTTAACGGAAACCGTCTGGAAACTTTGCTGCCAGAGATTTGCCGTTTTTTTACGGGATTTTTTTTTACAGTGAGGCCAATGCCATGTTTGCCATTGTTTATTGCCTCTCTCTATTTCTCTCTCTCTTTCTTATGTACTATAGACAGAATGAATCTCTGGTGAAAGTCAGAGTTCAGTACGAGAGTGTCAGCTGGGTTTGTGTACATACGCCTTTGCAGTCACTTAAGTAATTAAAATGATAATAAACGGTTTGTGGCCACAGTCACTTCTTCCAGCTGTGATCGAGCTGCTCAGGTCAGGCCAGATGCATTGAGCTTGCAATGTGAAATTTGGTTTGAAAGGCCTTTTCATTTTAGTGTGAAGGATTATTCAATGAGTATTTATTTTCCCCATAATGCGTTCCTGGGTAGTTAAATACAACGTAGTCTATTAGAAACCCAAACAAACCAATAGGTTTTATATGGATCTGAAGGGTCTTTGAATGGCTCTGAAACCTATGCAGATCTGCCTCTTGCTGGCAGTTGAAAAGATTATCTCTCAGGGTTTGTCTATGTTTTCTGTGGGTAACAACTGGCATGAATTACCTGCTGGCATCAGTCTGCAAATTCAGTCTGTTATTCTGAGATTCAACAAAAGTGGAAACTTGGAAATGTACTCTACTTACTCTATATGGGACGCGTATCCAAATACAATGCCAAAACTCTCACTAATAAGACACCCCATTCTCAAGATTTAGGCTATTTGATCATTTCTAGGCATACAAAATGAACTCTAAGCTGGTGCCAGAAAGTTAAAACACAGACAGAAGGATATTATCTGTTTTCACTAACACTAAAGTAAAAACATCTAACTCTGATGTATGCATTTCTTTTCACCTATTTTCTGACTGTTTGCCATAGATGCATTTTATCAGAGATTTAAAAACATGATTAGGCAGAGCTGAGTACAAACCAAATACTTTATTGACCGTGATCTTTGATATATTACTTTCATTAAATGTGCATCATTTTATATTGAGCTTTAGGAACAACACAAATTCCCAGTAAAAGGAAAGAAAAAAGTAAATTAAATACAGGAACAAGCTGGTTTTTATTGCCTGTCATTGTCTGCATATTAAGCATGTCATTTGTAAATGGTTTCCACCCATTCCATGGCTCGCAGTGCTCATGTTAAATGGAGTGATACTTGAAAGCAATACGTATCCTGTGACCGCCTGCAGATATTTGGGCTATATCTCATCCATTGCTTCTAATTCATTTGTAGAAGAGGAAGCTGGATTTTAGTAAAAACAGCAGCTGCAAGGAATTTCAGCGGAGATCAAATGTGCATTGTAAGTCTTGTTAAGAGCTTACATCAACAAGGCATCCATCACACTCGGAACATATACACGGCCGCAAATACGAAGGGTGAAAACAAAAGAACAAACTGAATCAATATTGTCTCAGTGCAACAAACACAAGCTGATGTGGTTATCTTTTTACTTGTTCACTTTGGCCCTCTTCTTTCCTCCACCCCAGCCTCCACTGTGTCGCACTGGGTTGTCCCGGAACGAGATGCGTTCCTTTTGGATCGGTGCTGAATTGACTCTGGTGGGTGATGGCACTTCTGTTTCTGTGAAGACAAAGATCATTTTATAATGCTAAAGACTTGGACTGACATTTCTGGTGTTTCTAACAAGCACAATTCTTTCAAACACACAGAACAAAGCAAGCTTTTTTCTGTAGTTGATGTGTTCCACGTGTAGAACCCATGGCTGCGCTCAGCAAGAAGTCGTACATGGCAAAACGAAGCAGCAGGTAAAGCTTCATAGATTCGGGAGGATACCGTGCACCACATCTTACCACACACAATTCTATTTCATTTCGAAGATCAAATGTAGTCTGAAGCTAACTGTTCTGCTCCTTGGCTCTTAATAAATTCAATACATTTTATGCAAACCCTTTATTTTAAGGTGACAGTTTCACATTACTACAGTAATAACAGAAAATTATGCATAATTTCAAGTAAATAACCCTAAACCAAATCCAAACCTTAACCCTATAGTATGTACATGTAGTTAATTAATATTACTCAGTACTTATTTGTCTATTTACACAGTTACGGAGTTACCTTAAAATAAAGTGTAACCCATTTTACAAATGGAGTAATTGTTTAGCTAATAGACATTTGTGTTTTTTCTACATTTGTATTAATTTGTTACTTGTCTGTGTTGATTAAAGTGGAAAAACTAGACGTCAGCCCTCGATGGATATTAATTGCTCTTCAAACCCTGGAAGTTTATATTCAAAGAGACAAATGTTGTTACCTGAATTCTGTGGGCTGATATTTAATAAAACGGCCACACACTTACTTAACCACTGTGACCAAACAAATTGTTTTCAGCCATTTTGCTCCCATTACCTTTGAAAGAGGGCAAAAAATGAGGCACCGGGAGATTTCCTCTACACACATAATGAAAACGTTTATGGCTCCCGAAATTGTACTTTATGGCTCGGCCCCAGTAAGTAGAGGGTATCTTGTTGCATTAAAGCTAAGTAGTATTTATAGAGTCCTTACTATAATTGAACATAGTACTAAGCATGTCAACTTTGTGCCCATGACCTAATCGCTCACGCTGATCCAATTCAAATCACCAGAGGCCTATGATGGACTGGGAAAATTTGTATTACGTTAGCTGATAAACAGGCTAACACGCAACGGGAATAAAACATTCTCTTTTTGTGGATTATAGAGAAATAGCTTTAGCATACAAACTGTGAAATGAATCTATAAAGGAATCTTGCATTAAAATTGTTTTTGATCTGTATATTAGTCTTCATGCCACCATAAGCTTCTCCAATAATTCACCTATAAATACCTCTAAGTGAAAGGATTGATTCAGTCAGTCATTTAGAGAGCCAGTCAGTCATCCAGTCGGTCATGCTGTCACCATTCTCGTGGATTTCATTTTCAAATCATCAGCGGAATCTAATTTGGCTTTATTAGGACAGACAGTGAAAAGCCTTCACAGCCCGACATCACTATGTTAAATGCGCTGAGCCCTGCTTGTGTCACTCAGTGGGATCTTTGTCAGGGTGAGTCCTGAGTTGCACAGAGTGTGTGACAGAGCTCGCACTTAATCAGAGAGGTGTCAGGGGTCTCTCACTGACCGTTTCCTGCTGAAAGAGAGATTATTTCCCCCCCCGTCCCCTCATCGACCCTGGCATCTGTCTGCTAAACTGACACACGTGTGCACACACATACGCACACACACATATTTTATATTTATATACCGTTATTATATATATATATATATATAATATAACCATTCAAAAGTTTTGAATTTCTTAATGTTTTTTGAAGAAATCACTTATGCTCACCAAGGCTGCATTTGTTTGATCAAAAATACTGTAAAACAGTAATATTGTGAAATATTATTACAATTTGAAATAACTGGTTTCTATTTATTTTTTAATGTTTTTTTTTTTCTGCGATGACAAAGGAGAGTTTTAAGCATCAATACTCAGTTTTTAGTTTTCAGTGTCACATGATCCAACAGAAATAATTTGAATATGGTGATTTGGTGCTAAAGAAACCTCTCTTATTATTATCAATGTTGCAAACGTTTGTTCTGCATAACGTTTTTGTGGAAACTGTCATGCATTTTTTTTTTTCAGGATTATTTGATGAGTAAAAAGTTAACAGAAGAACAGCATAAAATTTCAATTCAATTTAATTCATCCTTGCTGAATAAAAGCTCATTTCTAAGCGACATAAAAGCTAAAAACGTAGCGACACAAACTTTTGAACAGTATATATATATATATATACATATATATTTAAAATACATAAACATGTTTGTCTAAAAGGTATCAAGCATTCACTTGTCTAAATTTGGTCAGTGGAAAACCATTCCCCAGTGGAAACAATGATCAAACCTGCTTTTTTCCATATAACAAAAGTGCTTGGTGATGTCAAGTGGTTTTCAATTGTGTGAAATCAGATTTGTGTGATGTTGTAATAGGTTATCAAGTGAGGCAGATGATGTGGACATTCATGTCAGTTTCCATGGAGCGCTTCATGCCACACCCACTGAACTCTGTGTGCAGTATTTGATTTGGCAGCTGACTGACATGATTTAACCTCACATCATTGTGTGAAGTCCACAGTGTTTTAAAATCCTTCCTTAATTAATCCCATCCCTTAACATTTCATAAATTATTACTGAGATAAATCATACGGTGATGATGTTCTGAGTACAACCTAAACCTGGAGCAGAAAAAGAGATAAAAGTAAAAAAAAAATAAAAAAAAATGTAATAGTGTGTTATGTACTCATAACAGAAGTGGAGAAGGGAGTTTCACTGCTTTCCAAAAACATTCTTTTTTTTGCTTGCGTGATATTATTAACAATGAGTGCACAGATGTTTCTAATGTTAATGGACTTTTACATACTCCATTACCTTTTTTAGCAAAAAAAAAATATTTAAAAAGCAAATGGTCTGCTTAAGCAAGCTTTTTACGCAAACCTTAAACCAATACAAAAAATTAATGCATGAATATGCATTTGGCCTCTCAGTAAATATCAGTATTACCAAATATAAACAGACCTGGCACAAACAGATATAATGTGTTTTTTATATTTATTTTATGTTATTTAATTTTTTTGAATGTTAATTCACTTAAGTAAAACACTCACTTCTGTTTTCAGCTGAGTATCTCCGAGCTTGAGTATGCTTTTTAAGAGGTGGAGAGACATCAGTGGAGTCAGCCCAACATTTTTCTCCTGAATCTACACCGTCTCTGTTCCCATTGGCCTAATAAAAGAAAAAAACAGGTACATTAAAGTATAGACAACCTCTCACACACTCAAACATTCATAAATTCACTCTCCTTCAAATTTACGGAGATAATACGGATTTACGGAGAGAACGGCAGCAATTGTTAGTACGTTTTTTTAATTAGCACGAGTACCACTTTAAATGTAACTTCACAGTTAATTAGCACAGGATTTGTGAAAAATAGTGAGCAGTGTCATGTTAGTGAACAGTTTTAAAGTACAGAAAAGAAAAAAAAAAGACTCTTACCACAAGCTGCACTCTCCCACCATTAAGAATATCATGGCCAATATCAGGGAGGAAATGTTCCCTAAAAAAGTAATTGAATAGATTATCTCTAACACAATTTACACCACGGCATATTCACAACATGTGAGATGGTGTAGTTTACATAGTATATAAGTCACCACTATAACTGATCAATGTTATGAACTATTAGTTCAGAGCAGTGTGTCTCACCGTCCCGTGCCTGTAGAGTCTGTGTCGGGTTGGAGCCACTGGTAAGTTTGTTTTTCCTCTGCTTTCGGAGATTTGTAAACTTCATTCGCTGCTTTCTGACCTACAGTTGACATAAAACAAGAAGAAAAGTACCCAAAAGATTTTTTTCAGACACATCCATTTAAATATTTACTGAAATAAACAGAAGAGGGGTTGTTTGCCAGACAATTTCTAAAAAGCAAGTGAATAAAAAAAGAATAGTTTTGGACTGTAGCTAAGAAGCAGAAGAAACAAGTCTGTGAGGTTAGAGAGCACATGAAAATGACGTTTGTTTCATTAACTTCTGTGGTGTATATTTAAGTCATCTGAGCAATAAAAAAACAAATGAGTATGTAAGTAGTAGGGAAATTTATGGGCAGTGTCAATATACATCACTAAAAAGCCTTTATTCAGAAGAAATGTGTTCTCGGTGGAGACTAGCATGAATTGATAACAACTTCTGACGGCCAAGTGCTGGATCTAATGAGCCATTTATTTAAGTCATTTCCATGGTTTTGCCAAAAAATAAAGAGCAGACAAGGTTTATGGGTTACAGTTGTCATGGGTTAATTGAAAATCCACTAAAAATGTCAAGTGATTAACTCCTCCCTAAGGGCTGAACAAGAAAACGGGGAAAAAGGCAATCCACATTTATTGGTGCTGAAAAGTCTTACGGACAGATTTACTAAACAGGGCAAATTAGTGTGATTTTGCATATTATGCATTTGTAGGAGTTTCCCTTTCAGACGCAACATTTAAGGGAGGAGAGTATTTAAATGAATCATGCAACGCGATTTACTACGGTTTACACTTGTCAAATTACTGGTATTTATTTAACGGCCCAAAAAAAGCATGTTTTAAACCTGACGGTAATTTGCGCAGCTCTAGGTAGATTATGTTGATCATTATGGAAATGACCGGCTGCTGCTGTGTACTTTAATGTAAGTAAATCACACACAGAACTTTTCACTCCCAACAGCTTGGACACTTACACTTGAACACAAAATGAATGAATTTCATTGCATTCAATAACAAAATATTTAGCCAAATGGCCTTTGCAAATAAATCAAACTTTTCTCAAAACTAACTTTACTTAGTCATTTTGCAATGACCTTTAACCAATTGGCCCTAAAGTCATTTTTACTTGAAAATGGTGCTTGTGTTATTTTTCTTTAAAATAAATGTCCACTGGTTTAATACTGTCTAGTTTATCTAATGCTTTTTCATACATTTTGCGTCCCTTAAAGTCTCCAAATACTTTTGGGGCCACTGAATTTTAAAATAAGTATTAGAATAGAATAGAATAGAATAGAATAGAATAGAATAGAATAGAATATTTGGTACATAAGTTCATTTATATGATCATTTAACATTATTTATAATGTATATTATTAATATTTAATTTATAGCATTTAGCGGGTTAAAGATTCAATATAATTCTATTTTAACAATGATACAAATGTTACTTGAGTTCATAAAAAGTGATTCATAAAAAGGTGTGCATTAAGAAAGGTTCATAATAAGTATTATTATTTGCTGAAAAGTTACAAAACTCCAAGAAAAAAAGGGGTAGAAGTTGCGTGTATAATATCAGTGAACACACAGATTTTAGGGAAGGACCTCCAGAGTTAACCACAGATATTATATGATTGAAACACATGCACATGTAGCATCCAGTAGCTCTCGAACTCGCATCCCCCCATCTATCCCACCCTCAGGACATTAGGAGGCCCAGGAGTCACGGCTGTTAGAAGGGTTCTTAAGTACATTAGGCAGTGTGGTGCTGCTATGGCGGTGACAGGACTCAGAGAATCAGCTCTTTCATTGAGGGTCAGGATGACAGAACCGAACTGCTGGGGGTGGGTTCAGAGAAGCGGGACAACATGATTCCCTTAAGGTCACTGTGCAGGTATTTTCATAAATCCTACTCTTCCTTAGTACTAATACTGAGGCAATGACACACGGTTAATCCTGACAAAACAACTGAGAGAGAGAGAATAACAAGAGAGTGATAGAGAAAGTAGAAAAATACATTAAGATTATATATGCATCCTCAGAGGGAACTTTAAAATTAAAAAAGACAAAAAATGTATTCTGCAATATATCTTTCAGATTTTGTTGCTTATCTATATTCCATCTCACAAAATAATGATCTTGTGTCTATCAAAAATGCCTCCATAGATTTTCTAGTTATTTTTGGGTCTGACTTACTAAACTGGAATTTGGTGTCCAAAATGCCTAAATTGTTTCACTGCAGTGAAGTCACCCCATGCACACACGCATAGGCTATCCACAAGACACACTTTGCATGTGGGGGATTCTTGAGTGTATGTGTGTGTGTGTACGAGACATACCCAAGGGGCTTTGATTGTTTGGGAGTTCTCCGAGTAGCCTCAAAGAGGGAGGTCAGGTCTTTTATCGTGAGGTTCTGTCTCCCACTTTCCTTTACCCTGGGTCAAACCTTCACCTCCAGAGAGCAGACTACAGGCGGTCAACCAGCGGTCAACACACACATACACACACATTGTCAATCACATCAATTTGAAGCAATCAAAAAAAGACACTGAAATGGAGAGAATCTGATTAATCTTAATGTGAGATTTAAATGCTTGGTTCATCTGAACTTTTTATTTATTTAAGAACTGATGTTTTAAAAATCCTCTCTGATTATTTAAATTTATTTGACTAAAGTGCAAAAAAAAAAAGTCATTTGTTAAGCTACACATATGAACCAAGTAAGACATTATATGTCAGTTAAACTCCTTCAACTGATTCAAAAAGTGGACTCTGTGGACTCTCTTCCAACATTTCCTTGCAAAGGAATCCAACCAAACCAAAGCATCATCTACTTGAGAAGTGATACAGTGCCAAGCCCAGCAGATACAGGAGACTGGAAATACAGGACACATGGTGTAAATTAAACATAGGAGAGCAGCAAAAACTTGCAGGTTAATGCAAAGCAACTACGCTGCATTGATTTAACAAAAAAGTGATTGCATTTCTTAAGATTAAAGACGTTGAAACCAACATGAGCAGGGCATCATGGGACTGTGTCCTGGCTTTGGGGTTGGGTAAGGCTACCTGCTCTTCCCCTCTGCTGACCTGCGGAAGGCACCAGCAACACAACCTCAACCCCACCAGGGACGGCCCCAAGCCTCAGGCTACAGGCTGGCCGCCGCTCCCCTGCTCTCCCCCAGCAGGGGCTTACATTTCAGCCGAGAGCTCCAAGCCCCCTTCTGGAGGTGATTAGCCCCCCGAAGCCGTGACAGATTCTTTCCGAGATATCCGCCTCACTCGTGTTTATTTTATCCAAGCTTTCTTTTGTGGATGTGCTGGACATGAAGTAACCCACTTGAAAATGGGTATCGGCTTACATACGCCATGGGACTGGCGGAGGAGTCGGAACAACAACAAAAAAGTTAAGAAAAAAGGCAACCGTTCGCTTGTAAAGAGGATATCTTTTCATTTATTTGCCCTGCTCTTTAACGTGACCCTTCATCTATCCCTTATCTCTTACGCTCGACCCCCCCACCCCCCTCGGTAGCATCGCACTGAAAGCTCCACCCCCCTAGGGTGGCACAAGGGCTGCAGACAGCACTCTCTCTCAGTCTGGAACCCCTAAGTGCCCTACCTCCTCTGTACTTAACTCAATTTCACACTTCAGGTCCGCTACAAAGTCTCCTGAAATACAATCATCTTGTTTATTCCCCACCATCCCAAACAACCTAATAGCAAGCTATTTACGATCCCATCATGTGCATTCAATTTGATCGAGCGATGTGTATGTTTTTGTGTATTACACACAAGATAGATCCAAGCGTGTCCCAAATGACTGTATGGATCCAACCCATGGGGAATAATAAAAATGGATCAGTTCTCTCAGGAATCAGGAAATTGTGCAAACTCCATCAATTGTTGTATATTATATGACAACAACTGATTCATATAATAAACCAATTGATTCATGTGGTGAATCAGTTCATTTATACATAGAAAAAAATGATATATAGTAATTTATTTGAAATGCGATTCATTATATAATTTATATAGTGATTTGTTTGGTTTGTGGTGTATATACAGTCCTACCTTTAAAGTTGTCCTTGAAAGCAAAACGTGTTCTTTGAGTTTCTGTGGAAACAAACTGGCTACTGTGGCTCCTGAACATGGCCAGACGTAGATTTGGGTCTAGAACACATAACACAGACAGGAACGCAGCCACAAATGAGCTCATGCGAATGCAGGATTCATCGAGCAGACAAGCGCAAACAGAAAACTGACAGAAACCAAAGCTTCACTTTCCATTACGAGACCAAAGGGCCTATGGAGCAGTGGCTCTGAGAGGTTGACACAGGCCCTCATTTGATGGGGCCATGATTGGATTTGTGGCATTTGAGTCACGCACTCCTGACCTTGATCAAAGCCGGCTTCAGGCCAACCCTCTAGGATCCAGACCAGGGCCAGGACTACCGTGTCTGGGATTCTTCTTAGACTCACGGCCCATTGAACTTATGAGCGCTGATGTTTCCTAACTCCTAGTAATGAAGCTGATTCTGGGCCCTTGGAACTCAAAGCACGATGGAATATATGTGAGAATGTTTGCAGACAGGCCAATCGAACATGACATGGCATGGAACAGGGTGGAGCTGCTTGCTGTTATTATGACAGATTAAAGTCGGCATGAAACGGAAGTTGAGATTGTCATTTTTTTCCTTGTTGTGACGTATTTCCGAGTGAAACGGCTTCTGAAATTAGAAAAAAATGTAGGGCGGGGCTTGATTTCGTCCTTCGGGAATTGATTGGATCGTTGGAGGTTGGACGTTGCAAACAAAATGGAGGCAGATTTGAATGCCAGCTTACATTCAATTGTGGAGGATTTCTCGAGCCACCGGGCACGCAGTATTGGTTCTTTAGGGATAGAAAAGAGGACGTGAGGAAGAGCGCAACCAAAAATACACCTGACCACGCTGGCTGCGATCGATGACTGACACTGACAGGTTCTCTGAGAGGCGGCGGCGCACCGATAGCCACACCCTCATCGGCTCTGGCCGCACCCTTTCGCCATTGCACGTGACCGAAAGAGAAGAGCGGTCGTTTCGAGGGGGGAGGGAAGGGTCATGTATTTGATTAAAGATTATAAGGGTACATGAATTTAAAAAAAATAATGAAGTGCACAGATAAATCATTTATAATAAACACTACAATATTACATATAAAAAGAAGATTTGTCAAATTTGATTTCATGCCGACTTTAAGCTTCTCATGGAATCGAAAGATCCATGCTAAGTGTAGCACAACTGCTCACCAAAGACAGAGAAGTTTCTGAGTGTCAGTACAGATTGATTGATAGCAGCCTTTTTAGTGGTAGTGATTTTAATTAGACTAAATATGCAGTATTATATGCAATGTAACTTTAACTGACAGGAATGTACTTGCACTGGCTATGCCGGATGCTAATACTGTAAGGAATCCACAACAATATTCAAAGGCCCAGTCACTGTTTCCAGTTGTGACTTACTGGATAAGGATTTTAAAAAAAAAAATGTTTTACTTTATAATATTTTGTAGCTTGGCCTAACTATAAAGTGTATGTATATTCATAAAAATGCACATGGAATTATATGATTTTATTGATTTAAATGACTTTCCCAGGTTTAGAAATCTTTTTTTACTTATTTACAAGGATTTAGGATTTCCAATATAGGATCTACTGAATTAAAAGTTGAATGGTTTTAAGTATAGCTCATAAGATGGATGGATGGATGGATATGCCTACCCAATAATCTTTTCTCCTGCTGTTTCCTGCCTTTCATTTTTTTGGCTCTCTTCAGCATGAGAAGGGCAGTGGAGTCATTAGTGATGCCCCTGAAATAGAAGTTAGCAAGAGTAACTAAAATGGCCATTTAAAAAAAATGTAGAATTAAAAATAATTTATTATTATTTATTCCAATAACATTATTTATTATTGAAAGGACTGCACAAAGGAGCATAGAAACATACCATTCATTGAGGATTATTTCTGATTTCTCGGACATGTTTTTTTTTAGGACTGATCTGGAAATAGTTGTACAGTATTTGTATATGACATTGCAAGAAAACATTAGCAAAATGTTTATTTGAATAATCATGAGCCTTAGAAACAAAGCCAAATTATCACCTGCTACTAAGGTGAGGTGACACGCTTTGCTCCAAGCAGGCTGCATCTTCACTATCTGACCAGGCATGTTTCGGTTGCCGTGGAAAAACAGATAGGGTCTTTGGCGGCATCGGAAGAAGGACTTGAGACTGTAAGTACTGAAAAAGATAATCAAAGATAGCATCAGTATGTAATTTCTAACAAACGATCTAAGCGCATGGTCTAAAGTGCACGGCACAAGTGCAGTTAGTCCGAATCCACTTTTGCTATAGTTTAACGGCAGCAAAAATGGTTGGTGCATTCGGCGCATGGTCTAAAAGCGTTGTCCCTATTCTCTTAAGTAATGGGTGTGTTTTGGGCGTAACGTGCAATAATCAGAGTTTCATCTCCCATTCCCTTTAAAAGCCATTTTCATGGCGTAATTTGCAGTGGAAAAACTGAACGCTTCTCTAGCGCGCGAGCAGACCATTTACGGGATAAAGTGTACGCGGGTTGTGGACCCGCCTGACGGCGCACATTACTAACGTGCTCTTTAAATAACAAAAAAAATATTGCAGTCTATTTCAGTTGCCTCAAAATAGCAACGCACCAACAATGCGCCCAAACACAGTTTGGTTTCAGACCAGCATGCCCATGGATGCACAAATGGGCACAAATACATTTGCTATTTAAACAAGCAGGACGTAAAAATGATAACTGCGTCGGGCTGAAACTAGAAAAAAACACTTGCGTTGCGCCTAGCACCCCATTGTGCCGGGTGTATGATAGGGCTAAAGATTTTCTTAATGGGAAGTTTCAATTATTTTATTTAAGCATAGATAATATTTCTGCTGCTCAGTTTTCATCTTGGTTAAGAACATTGAAGTGCATTCGGCAATCTCTTCATCTCCACAGCAGCAGCTGCATCACATCACAGCGCCGCTACCGTGATAGAAAAGGCCAGCTCTTGCTAAAGAAAAGAAACCGCAGGAGACAAAGCACCGTGCTGAAAAATGACATCTGCTGACGAGAAGGAAGTTTGAGGCGGCCCAGAAAGTAATTGTGTTTTTGGAGGCAATAAATTCGGCACTTAATCACCCAGAGAGACTCTGATTGTGCCGGCCCACAGACAGAAGGAGGGTTCCTAGGGCTGTTACCTTTGGCAATGGCAGTTGTTCCGAAAATGGCATCATTCTGGCCGGTGAAGAATAGGAATGCAGGGTTATCCAGTCTTTCTCCTGCACTTTCTATTCACAAGAAGACGCACACAAAATTAAAAAGCTGGTACTGAGCTATTCTAAAATGGCATCTGATTGGATTTGCATAGTTAATAAAGTGCTTCTTGATTTTTTCAATATGCCTTCAAAGCAAGTAGCAGATCACATTAAGTTAAAAGCACTGAATTCGTTTCATGTGTGTGACAAACACTTGAGAACGTATTTATTTCAAAACAGAAGTCGTGACAGGCAGAAATTAAAGAGCCAACTTATGAAAAACTCCCGAATTTTCAGATGTAGACCAATAATACAGATCAATTTAACATGACATCGTAATACCCTATAATAAATCGCCTAATAAGCTACACAGATGAGCTCACTTAGCGTAATTCATAGGTTAAGCCAATGTTAATTTGAGTAAACGTGATGCAAACGGGCTGAAAATAGCAGGTGACATAAGAAAAAGAAACAAGATTTTCCTTCCGCTCTTTCCCGCTCATTGACTGTTCTTTTTCAATACCTAATCACTGCCGACAGCCTCCCGCTCACGGCTAAGAGCGCTAGTTAAAGGACTGTCAGCGCAGTGGCCCAGGCTATCTGTCTGCCGACTTCACCGTAATGGCAGGAGCACCAAGCATCTGCTCATACCTCATCAAAAATGAATTCTTCCATGTCCACCTCTTCAAAGTCCTCATCGCTTTCTGTGATCTGAGCGGCAGCTAGAGCACGGGCCAGTCTTTTCCGCAGAACGCAGCCTCTCCACACAGCCTGCAGGGGCAATACACACAGCCATGAATCACATGCAAGCATAAATATTGTGTGTTATCCCATTAGGAAGATAAAACATGTTAACCTCTGTTTAATTGCCCCGAGGTCTGCAGTTTGAACTTTCTGTGACTTTGGCTTTGTAAGACAAATGTAACACCGGGATGCCTTTAAATCTGCGTATTCCCCGCAGGGAAAAAAAGACTTAACAGATCAGAACCCTAGCGCTCCCACTCCAGCGACACGTTGGAATCTGATTAATCATTTTTTTCTCTCGGTTCAAGTCCTTAGAGACTCATTAAACACAAAGAGAGAGAGAAAATATCCCTAAGAAGTTACAAGTGAAAGGAATAGCCTGTTTTTCAAAAGCACTACCAACCGACTCAAAACAAGCCCTTGGCAGTAATAGGTGTAATGAAGATGATTTAATTTTATTCAAGTTATTTATTGCATTCATAAAAGGAGCTATGGAAAACACGTTTCCAGAGATATGATGCTGTAGATCAAACAATCCTTGCTCAAAACCAAATGAACATAGGAATTTCAGAAGTCTCACCTGAATAACAACAGCAGCACGTTCCCTCTCAGGCCTCTCAATGCAGGTATCTTCCACCTTATAAAGACTTGATTTTGTGTTAGTTTTATCAATTAAGCCTGGGAGGCCCTCACGTCTCCGCAATACGCATCTCCTCCGCCAGAGTTGCTGGATCACCACAGCTGCCTCTCTGAGTGATAGCACAGAAGACAATTTTATCTGATGACTCACCAAGGTCATGAGAGACTAAATGAATGTCACTGAACTCAAGCCTTGGATGATTCATCTGCCCTAAAACATCTGGAGAGAGACCCAGCAGGGTTCCGATGTCATATGAATGACTTAAAGATGAGCTTTATTTTGATTACCTTTAGCTAAAATTAAATGTACCTTCAAATCATGGGACATGTTTTCTACAAACAGATAATAAATTCAGTAAACGTTACTGCGACAAAGTAAGAGAAATATTTTGCATGAGAGTCATACATTTTAAGGTTCAGTGCCTGAACAGGTTCCTTCTCACTTTGTGTCTCCATGCAGTCAGCAGATCGAAGCTCAAGGTCAGAATTCTGCCAATCTGCTGTATGTCGAGGTTGCTTCTCTGGACTTTGTCCCTGTGAAAAAGATGCTTCAGAAAACCTACATGAACGACTACAAGAAGCTGCGGCCAGTGCAAAATCTTCAGTGACACAGCTGTCACCGTATTCATGGGCGTAACGCTGGTCCACTGATAATCTGAACAGGTCTGTTTGGTGAATAATGGCAAGAAGCTGGGCATCATGTTGCGAGGGCGCAGAACTGCGTGAAAAACATACACAAATTTCATGTATTAGGAACCATTCACACACAGCGTTTTTGCATTCCACTATGTTGCTTTTTCATTGTTATTCTCTGTAAACATGCATTGTGTTGAAAGTAGTGTTTGCATCTAGTGTTTTTGCAGCATCTTGCACATGACACAGCATTTTTAAATGCAAAATTGCAAAATTGCATACTTTTATGGAAAAAATACATCTTGGTAACACTACAAGGTCCTATTAGATAACATTAGTTTGCATTATGCATTAACTAATATTAACTAACAATGAGCAGTACATTTATTACAGTATTTATTCATCTTTGTTAATGTTAGTTAATAAAAATACAACTGTTCATTGTTAGGCTATTTCATGTTAGATTAGTTTCGGATTTTAATATTATAATATTAGTAAATGTTGAAATTAACATTCAACTAAGATGAATAAATGTTTTAGAAGTGCTTTTCATTATTAGTTTAAGGTAACTAATGCAGTTAAGTAATCTTAAATGAAAACTTATAATAATACTTTACCAACATCTCGATGAAGATTTAAACTAGCCTTTAACATATGAATTAGACATTTCTTGAGGGATGTAAAACTATAATGAAGTGTTTCAGGAAGTTTCCACAAAGGTGTATCAATACCCCTTTAATTACTCTATTAGCTATGGCTAGTTCACCCCTCCTGCCCCTGACCCCTGAGCCTGTCTCTGCTGTCAACATCAGAAACCAGCTCTGTCACTATTGAGTCCCTGCTATTCTAATCCTCTGACACGGTTAAGGGGGCATCCGCAGACCTCCAACACACACTTCAGTCCAGAATAGAGCCGTAAAAAGATCCATCCAAGAGTCCAATGCAATGTACATTTGTACTAGGAAACAAAACTACTGTCGAAATATGTTCAAATACAGCACAAGCACAGAGATGTGGCTAATTTGATTACCTCATTAAAACAAATTAATGTCAAATTGCATATACAGTCAGCAATGGACATTCTGAAAGCCAAACATTATTACAAGCTGTAAAAAGCATGCCAAGGAAAATAAATACAATCCTAGACCTTACACAGTTCCCCTACTTACTGACAACTGAAATTACCTCAGAGAAAAAACGGGATTTTTTTAAAAATTATTATTATTTTGAAGAACTAACACAGCTTTTGCAGTGACACAACATTCCTATTTATAATTCAGTGTCATAAGTTCCATTTTATTACTGTGGTTTGATGACATTAAATGAATCCCTCAGTTCAGTCTGTCACTCTAATCAACACGGGCATTGGTTTACCATTGTATCGCGGTCAGACGGCAGAGTCTTCACCTTGCCAAAGCTGGGGACTGACACTGGGTCAGGTCAGATGTTAAACGTCTGCAGCGGTCCCCACGGGTGTGCAAAAGACCCTTTGTGCAGAGTGTGCGGCGGAAGGGTTGGGGGGGATTCTCTAAAGTCCTCCAAGCTATGAGAGACCTCAGCTTGAACCACAGGACACACAGACTTCTGCCAATCATGCTTTATGAAACATGGTGAGTGTTCTGCTTTATTTGCTGGTGGTCTGCAGCAGCGTCTAAGGCGGCTTTTGTATTGACAGAAGTGAAAGTGTAATTTTTTGTTGATATTCACCATGTATGAGCTCAAAGAAATAATTAGCACTGATGCCAAAATTAACAAATGCTAAATTTCTACAGCAATACCACAAGATTTTAAAAATAATGAAATGCTCAGTTTAAGTTTTCTCTGCCATACCGCATATAAAATAATTATTTATTTTAGCCCTATTTTAGGTCTATTAGGCCTGGATTTCAGATTCTCTACAAAGACCCTCTGCATACATAAACTATGTAGTTTACCTACAGTTAAAATATTATTAAATATAAATTAACTATTATATGCAATTTTCATATCTCAAATGAATTTCAATAGAAGTCTTGCTTAAAATAGTCCTGGTTCAAACTTCACTTTATATAATTTGGGATTAGCAACCAGGGCTAAAAGCATATATATATTTTTTTTGTAAAAAGTATTAAGTGAAGTGGGAGAACCTCATTCAAATTAGTAGATGAAAGCATAGACAAATTATACGAAATATTTAATAAACACAAGGGGTGGGGGGATTGTAAAGAATGTGGGAGTCAAACTGTGGGCAAAGATTTTGCGTGGACCTGCTGATATTTTGTATCAGTCACTTTACAAATAGGACTATATGCTATAATATTCTACAGGAATTACATTTTGACCAAATGGATTTTTATTAGTACTTTCCAGAGACATTTACTGGTACAGAAACTGGATGTCTACCTGATCTCCATCTTTTGCTGCTGGATGAGTGAATCTCTCTGTTTCTGCTGTGCCTGACAGAAGGCCTGGAAAGTCCACTTCTGTTCTGGACCATTTGGGGACGCCACTGCTGCAGCGATCTGCTCATTATTCAACTTAATCAAACCAGGCACTGTCTCCAGAAGCAAGGAACTGAGAGAGAAAAAAAAAGGCATTTAAGACATTTACCTGATGAAAATGTAAGGAGAAACGACCACACAATGCTCAAAGCTCTTTGAAATGATTGGTTTAACTGTTGGTGGCTGTTTATTTTATAATGTATAACAAAGCTAGACAGTCTTAGCAAGGGTTATAATTGAGAATCATAAAAAAAAAACTGGTATCTTCTAAAAATAATCTAAATTAAATATAAAGAGGGTGCCACAAAAAAGGCCAATCAGTTTACAATTATGATTTAAACAGCTTCTTTTGCAAAACAATTAGTATTTCAGATATAAGGTTACCGCATTTACTGTCCACTTCAAGCATAAAAAAGTAACGGGTACATTTTAGTTCCAGTCCCTCCCTCTCTCCGTCTCCATGGGCTTTCTATTGGAGAATATTTACATTGAGCAGACGAAATCAGTTAGGAAATGGGGATAAAACGTTTAATGGTTTTGACATTCTGGACCCGAGAGAATCAACAGAGCGCCTGTGCATCGAGTAAGAGGTTTAGTAAGAGTCTCCCTTTCTCAGTAAGAAACTGCATGATGATACTCGGCTTGGATTAGAAGTGAAAAATGGTTTTCTGGCCTCAATCCAGAGATGTGACAGCCATTCAAGTGAGCATATATTGCTTTTTTTTGGTCTTTGGTCTTAATGTGATATTGTTTTAATGTGCGAGAGTGAAAAGAAAAATTATTTTTAAGAACCAATAACAATGAAATTACTGTCACTTATTTTATTTGATTAATTTATTTGTTCATTCATCAATTACAATTTATATAATAAATCTTATATTTGATTTATATATATGGTTTTGTTATACTAAATATTATTGATTTAAAATATTAAAGAATTTTTTTTTAACTTTTACTAAGTGTTCTATGTTGGGGTTTTTTACATTAAATACTTTCAAATATTTGTTAAAACCTAGATTTTCAGGTGTGGTATATTAGTTATTAATAATCAAATTAATCAGTAAAGATACACTTTATTTTATTTTTATTTTATGCCTTTATTGGCATTGAAGGAGAGATGGGAAGCAATGTGAGAGAGAAACTATGCATTGATGGTTTATCACTAGTAAATAATGGAAAATAAAACCAAACACTATTTTTTTTTTTTAAATGAGACAAAGTATTTTATTCAAGCTGTTTTTTTCATAAAAGGGGATCAAATAGGTCAAAACATTGCTAAAAGCCAACCTATCCTAACATCAGGGCTTTGAAAAAGCATTCACCAAGAAGTTACGTTATATCTGAGAAATCATAATAGCTTATGCATTTGTTGTTACTAAAAAGTGAACACGTTCAGCTGCTTCAGTTTTACAATGGTCATTTTATACACAAATGCTCCTTTTGGCCATCACGTGTCCAGTCTTCAGGTTCCTATTACTACCAAGAAAAGGACTCTATTCATTACTCGTGAAAACTTCCCTGTAAACAAAGAAACTTACAGCAGTTTAATTAATCTTGCTAAAGTCAGCTCTCCCAGACTCTGAGCGCTCGTGCGCTGTGTACTTCTTTGAAATATTCTTTGGTGCTTTAATTTAGGCTGTGTTATCACTGGACGGGGATGAAAGGGCCAGTGGAGAGCGAGAAAAACACTGGGTCTAATTCGGTTGTTGGCATTGAGGGTTAGACAAAGTTCAGCACAATACTGAGCCTGACTTGAGTGAACTTCCTATAAGTCATTACAGAATAAAACAGATGTAAAGACACAACAGATATATTTCACCTCAGATTTCTCCTTAGAAGCCACATGCAAAATGTGGTAAATGAAGTTTAAATAATAACTAACAAAATGAATAACTAAATATTTTACTGTTGACTAAGGAGCAAGTTAATTTAGTAAGTAAGATTCTGTCAGAAAAAAATAAATGCGTTGCCAACAATAAACCCCTGGGCCTTCTGAACTATAAAGTCGTGACAGTCAACGAACCTCTTTGGTATGTATGATGTTATTTTTTCCATTTTGACTGAACGAACTGAAATGATACTTATAAATAAATTCTAACATGCTTCTATACTTCCCTGATCACCTTGTTCTGTCTCTCACACATTTTTTCTACCACATAAGAACATATAATTGCTCAATAAAAACTCACTGCAAACTGCTGGTACTTTAGGAGCACATTTGCTTAAAAAATATTCCCTCATTGAGCAAATATTTTCAGAATTACGAGCACTTAAGTCCACGTGCGTACAGATGTCACTGGGTAATCCAATAGTGGACACAGATACAATGGCTGGTGCAGTGATATGGGCCGGAAGCTCAGCGGTAAAGAGGAATGTTTATTCTACTTTAAACGTTTGGTGCACTTCCAGCCAATGTCCCTGTTCACATTAGTTTCACATTCTCTGACAATTATGAAATGCTTAGTGACTTTTTCTGGAATGCACACATGACAGCTTCTGCCCAATCCAAGATAAATCTCTCCATTATAAAAGGAGGAACCACGTTTCAATTCCTACAGTATATACTAATATTCTCTCTCAACAATAAATATACTCCTGCACTTTGGCTTAGTAGTTGCAAGTAAGAGTAAGAAACAGAAACTTATCTAATAGTCGATGTAAAAGGTTCTAATCTTGGTCCTTGGATCACACCTACCTCCAGTTGTTTTCCTGCTGTAGTGGGTTACCAGTCAGGTTAAGTTCTTGGAGACTGGTGCATTTCTGAAGATTCCGACAAACGTTCTGCAGGTCTAAAAGAGCAGAACAGTGTCTCCCCTCAGAAATAAGAAATGGTTATAATTTTACTGCTGAGGATGCAATTTCAAATGTTAGCCATTTTGGACTGACTGAAAACATCTCAGTTACGTATGTAACCCTCGTTCCCTGAGTAGGGAATGGAGGCGTTACGTCGAATGATGATGAAATGGGGTTTCGCTTAGAAGCCTATCACCTTCGAGTATTACAAAACGAGCCAATGGCAAGGAAATGCCATGGGTCTGCGGAATATAGCGTAACTCCACCCCACCTCGTGGGTATATAAGGAAGTACGCTGGCAACATGCAGATATGTTTCCTGCTGAGGAGCCGAGACTGAACTCAGGCGTTTCCAGCGGTATAGCGGAAGTGGCAGGGAGATGTAGAGCGGAAGTGGCAGGGACCTTGCTGCTGGTAAGCCAAAGCAATGCTGTCCACTATCAAGTGAGACAACCTTTGCTTTGAGAGAGCCTTTCCCTTCAGCTTCCCACCATAACAGACAAAGAGGTGATCTGAGGTCCTGAAACACAGCGTCCTGTCTATGTAAGCACGGACAGTGCCTACTGGACAGAGCAATGCCATGTCTGGGTCTGCCTCCTCCAAGGGCAGCACTTGCAGGTTCAGCACCTGATCTCAAAAGGGAGTGGTAGGAACCTTGGGCACATATCCAGGCCGGGGTCTCAGGATCAGGTGAGTGTTAGCCGACCCAAATTCCAGGCACGCTTCGTCAACGGAAAATGCCTGCAGGTCCCCTACCCTCTTGATGGAGGCCAGTGCAATCAGGAGCGCCGTCTTAAGTGACAGGAACTTAAGCTCGACTGATTGCAGGGGCTCAAAGGGAGCACTCCTCAGGGCAGTTAAGACCACTGAGAGGTCCCAAGAGGGTACAAGAGGAGGGCGAGGAGGATTCAGTCTCCTGGCTCAACTCAAGAACCTGATGATCAGGCCGTGCTTCCCAATGGACTTTCCCTCAACTGCGACATGATGTGCGTGAGAGCTCCGTGAGAGCTTGTCGGCTGCACGGTTCAGGTCTCCGAGTATGTACATAGCACGAAGCGACCTCAGATCGCGACCTCCCTACATAGAAGGAGGTGGTGTGCGAGTTGCGACATACGGCGAGAGCGTAGACCACCTTGACAGTTGATGTACGCTACAGTCGCGGTATTGTCCGAGTGGACCAGTACGTGTTGATTCTTGAGCAAGGCTCGAAAGCGATGCAGAGCCAAACATACTGCCAGCAACTCGAGGCAATTGACATGTCAAAGGTGCTAGGGTCCTGTCCAGGAGCCTGCGGCAGCATGTCCATTGCATATGGCGCCCCAACCTGTGGTGGAGGCACCAGTTGAGACAACAACATGCCTGGAAACTTGAACTAGGGGCACACCGGCCCGAAGAAAGCTGAGGTTTGACCACGGGAAGGAGGTTTGATGACAGGTCGGAGTAACTGGTACTCAGAACGTGCCCAGATCCCATGCCCACCTTGGGACTCAGTCGCGAAGCCAGTGCTGAAGTGGTCTCATATGAAGCAATCCAAGCGGAGTGGCTGCCGCTGCGGATGCCATATGCCCCAGCAGCCTCTGAAAAAGTTTCAGTGGAGCCGCACTCTTTCTCTGGACTTGTAGGTCAGCAGTGACTGCACACGCTCGCTCGAAAGTTGCGCGGACATGGCGACCGAGTCAATTTCCATACCGAGAAAAGAGATCCTCTGCACGGGGCAAAGTTTGCTCTTCTCCCAGTTGACCCGAAGGCCCAGATGAGCTAGGTGCCGAAGCACTAGGTCTCTGTGTTCGCAAACCTGGTCTCGAGAGTGAGCTAGGATAAGCCAGTCGACGAGATAGTTCAGGATGTGAACCCTGTGTAGCCGGAGTGGCAAAAGGGCTGCCTCGACAAACCACGTACTGGTATGCCCGCCCCTCGAAAGCAAAATGAAGAAACGGTCTGTGTTGAGGAAGAATGGAGACATGAAAGTAGGCGTCCTTCAGGTCGATCGCTGCAAACCAATCCTGTGGCTGAATGCATTCGAAAATGCGTTTGGCCATAAGCATTTTGAACGGAAGCCTGTGAAGGGATCAGTTCAACAGTCGCAGATCCAGGATTGGCTGTAACCCACCGGATTTCTTCGGTACAATGAAGTGGGGCTGTAGAAGCCGGACTTCATTTCGGCTGGAGGGACAATCTTGATCGCACCTTTAGCCAGTAAGGTAGCGATTTTCACCGACCAGCGTGAAGCGGACTCCCCGGAAGCGTGGAGGAGATTGTGCGAACTGAATCGCATAGCCGGGCCTAGTTGGGACAGGTTGGGAAGCTGAAGCCAAGCACCCAGAAACTGTACCAGCGGGGTAATGGGAACCACAGACTTGCCTTGGTGAGGCAGCGAGGCGGTATGACTGGTCTAGACTGGGGACGTTGCCTGCCTGCAACGAGCTCCACGGCACGGCCCTGCTGCTGGGGCCGAGCGGGAGGGGCCCAAAAAAAAAAAGCCCAAACACGGGCTAGGCAGCAATCATGCCCATCAGATAAAGGGACGGAACGACCGCACCCAGAAACACACAGGCAAGACATCTTTAAAAAGACGTGCCACGTGCAAGGTCTTTTTTGTGAGAGGACGCTCAGCAGCCCGTGCTGAAGCGGCCAGGGTGAAACACACACGCTGGATACAGATCACTGCACAGATCAGCAGGCAGGAATGTGAAACTCACTGGTAAATCGCCTTTGCACCAAGACAGACTGGAGAGCTGCTCGTCTCGAAGAATACTCTGTGACACTCAGAGAGAATTCAGGCTGCAGGAGTGAAGAGGACCTCTTGCCTCCGAAGCAAAAACATATCTGCATGTTGTCAGCGTACTTCCTTATATACCCATGAGGTGGGGCGGAGTTACGCTATGCAAATTCCGCAGACCCATGGCATTTCCTTGCCATTGGCTCGTTTTGTAATATTCGAAGGTGATAGGCTTCAAAGCGAAACCCCATTTCGTCGTCATTCTACGTAACTCGAAGTGACAACGAAAGGGAACACTTAGATACTATAATTAAACATTTCTGTAAATTAGTATCAAAACTGCTTTCCACAATGGTACTTTAGAGTACAGTTCACCAAAAATGTATGTCATTATTGACCCACACTTATGTAATTCAAATTTTTTTATTTTTCAGTGCAACAGAAAAGGTCCATTTTGACAAATATTCTTCAAAAGAGATACATGCAGAATCAATGCAGCTCTACTCAATATAACAACAATTTATAGTGACCAACACTACAAGTGTTCCATGTGACTTGCGCTATATTCCAAGTTTAAAAATACTGTAGTTATGTGTGAAGAAAAGACTATGAAAAAAGTAATTGAAAACAGAAACAGCAACATGTTATAAAGGTAATTTTTTACCTTTAATATAATATAGGTAATATAATTTTTGGGTGAACTATCCCTTTAAGGATAAAATAAGATTATGAAAGCATTATTTGTTCGTTACATAGGTTATCTGTCCATCGTCAAGAATAAAGACCCCATAACAGATACCGCAGTCAAGTCGAATCAAGTTGACTCACCCCACTTTGTAAGCTCACCTGACAGACAGTTATTACTGGCATCCAGTGTCCTCAGAGACACCAAGTCCAAAAATGGAATGAAACGAGTTACACTAAAGAAAGAGAAAAGTGAGCTATCATTTTAAACAATAAAACATCTTAGCACTGTACATTTGTAGATTTTTATATTACATTTTACATAAGAATGTATTTAAACATTGCAAAGACTTCACCTTTAAGTAGGATTTAACTGTGAAACTGTGTGTGTTATGTTCGAAAAATGAAGAGACTGAAAACCTGTGAGCCACCAACCAATGAGTAAGTAGGCAATTTAATAGGTTTTGAGACACAGCCATTCTCCATTGATGCCTACCTGTTCTGGGCCACAGAAAGGTTTTGGAGCAAAGGTAGCCAATAAGATTCCAGATCAAGAATGGAAGATATAAGATTGTCATCCAGGTAAAGGTCCCTCAAAAGAACATGGTTCTGCAGGACAGGCAGCTATGCCATCAGCCAGAAAAAAAAATACTTGATCACACAGAAAGACATTAAGAGATATTTTATGTTCCAACAATGAACACGGTCCCATCACCAGAGATGGGTGGATCAAACCTCATCCTGAACATGACTAATATCCACACATTAAGCAAAACAGATAACAATAATTCAATTAAAGTGACGGCAGCATAGGATTTCAGTATAACGTATGCTGGTTTCATGTAATGAACACAGTCAAATTACGCATTTCCTGGACACTGGGTTGGAAATATGTCTCTTTATAAATTGTAAGTGGTTAAAGTATATGATTTCAGTTGGGCTAGAACATTAAACAGTTCACAATTACTAACAAAACAACAAAGCAATGGAAAACTGTGATTATCAATATGATCTTCATATTACTTCTGAAGACATCTTACTACTCATCATTTAAATTAGATTGTTTCTTTGGTTGTGTAAGATTTACCTCAGTCAGACTGTTTCCCCTGAGGTCCAGTGTGTTAAGAAGAGCGCAATTCTCCAATCCCTCAAGCTGACATAGGTGGTTGTACGAACAGTCCAGATGCAGAAGGGTATAAATTTCCTTCAAACCTCTCGTGCTGAGCAGCTGGTTATGGTCCACTGATAATCGCAGAAGCATTTTCAGGGGTCCTAAACCACCTAAGAAAGCATAGATATATCATTCAGTGGAAGTATGGGAGTGTATGAGGATAATTCTTGGCCATGGTGACAATATCTAATACCAGCCAAAGGATAATCTAATATAAAAAGGCAGCATTGGCAGGACATCGTCTAATACTGACAGCAAATACCTTTAAACTGCATTTATCCTCTTATTTATGATACATTTATTCATATTTATTCAATATGAGGCCATTTACTCAGAAATGAGACATCAAGATTTATTTTGCAAGGGGAATGAGGGCAAAAGGCCATTTGTAGTCACCAAACTGGAACAATGATGCCCTCTACTGGACAATGACAACACTTAATATTAAATGCTAATTCTGTAGCACAATCGAGATCCAGATAGCTCCAACTGACCAACAGTCAGCTTCTAGACTGTCAGCTTCTAGTCAGCTATTCTAAAATAAATAGAATACATAAAAGCATGAAGGCAGTTCTAGTGAACATACTCACTGATACGAGATATGTTGTTGTGTGAGAGCTGAAGAATTTGCAGATTCTCAGCTCCATCAAAACCGTGTGTGTTCATCAGCTGGTTCTTGCCCAGCAGGAGGACCTGAAGGTTGACCAGACCTCCACAATCCACATGGGTAATTGAGTTCTCCTAAATGTGAGAAACAATGGTACATACACTACAATAATAACATGAATAACATACAATAACATTAATAATGTTTCTTGAGCACCAAAACAGCATATTAGAATGATTTCTGAAGGATCATGTAACACTGAAACCTGAAGTAATAATTAAAAATATTACTGTTTTTACGGTATTTTTAATCAAATAAATTCAGTCTCGGTAAGCATAAAAGACTTAAAAAAAACACTTATGAACAGTAATGTATACTGTGTATAGAATGCATGAGAGATTATCTAGAACACTTTACTTGAAAGGTTTAAAATAATCATGTAGACTGCATTGCACTGATAGTTTGTTCTTTCTTACTTGTACATCAATGTATCTGATCTGAGCGCACTGGTTCAATCCATCCAAGGATGTGAGTCCACAGCGTCTAAGTGTCAAAGTCTGCAGGTTGTTACACTCGGACAGTGTAGACAGGCAACAACCCGGCAGGTCTTCCAGCATCACTGTCGTAACCTGATTTTGACCAGGACAATGACAATAAAGTCAGCAGGAACATACTGTATAAGACATATCTCAGCCAGGAAATGGCTTTTAATTTCTACCTGTTTGAGAGAGCTCCAAGTTCCTGTTTTAAGAATAGTGTTCACAGACAGAGGGGGTAAACTGGATACTCTTTTTCTTCTTGGCCCTCTTTTTTGGGACTGTTGTTGTGCCGAAGACACTTTCCTTTTATTCTGCAATGATAGTTTGGACCAAGGAGTGCAGCTCATCATCCAGGCCAGTCGCTTCTGCTCTGTGCTGTCAGGCAGACATACTGAAACTGATTCTTGGCTTTCAGGTTCATGGTCCTTAAGCTCAATAGCTGTAGTATTTTGATGTCCTCTAGTGTTCATTTCAGGTGCTACATCATTCAAATCATAAGTCGGCATAGTCAAGTCTGTATCTACGCTCGGAGTCGCTTCAACACTTAGGTGATCTGCAACACTTGAGGAACCAATTAAACTAATGCCAAAGTCATTGGAAAGACCTTGATGTGTATTTATGTGGGATTCTGGAGTGGTTTTGGTCAATTTAAAGCTTTTTCTTGATTGTGAGATATTTATCTGAGAATCAAGATCTACGTTGCCATCAACTCTTTTATTTTCTTCATGACTCTTTATTCTGTCTTTATCACTCTTTGTTTGCAGTCTCATATCATCTAATCTTTCTAAGTCTTCTGTGCTTATGAGTTTAGTTTTGTCCTGTTTTTTCATCGCATTCCTGTCGTCATCCAATGTGTTTTTCATGTTCTTCCCATGTCTTATTCTTTTATTATTATCTTCTATTTTTCTCACAATTACCTCTTTGCCTTTGATCTCATTTTCCTCTCTTTCTTCCTCTCTTTTAAATTCATCCTCCACTCGGCTACTCCTTTCCACTTCTGTTCTCTCCTTTTCTTTATTCTTCCTGTGTGCATCCACTTCCTGTCTTCTGCAATCATCTATTACACTTGTAATGTTGTTCTGTTCCTCCTTCTTCTTCATTTCCCTCCTCCTCTCCTTATCTTCTTCCTCTTTCCTCCTCTGTTGTTCAAGTCTTTGCTCTCTCTCCAGACGATGGCGATCTTGTTCTTTCGCTCTTTCATATTCTGCTCTCCGTCTTTCCATTTCCTCCTTCTGTGCTCGCTCTTCCTCCTCGATCCTTTTTCTTTCCTCCTCCTTCTCCTTCTTCATCTTCTCCCATTCCCTCTTCTCCTCCTCATATCTTTTCTCCTCCTCTCTCTTTCTCCTCAGCTCTTTTTTGCTCCAGCGACGATCTAATGCTCCTCTGAGAGCAGCTTGGATCTTTGTGGCTGCTCTGCAGTGAAGCTTCTGGGTTCTCCTTCTTTCCTCCTCCTGAGCCTCCTCAAAAGCCTGTTTCTCCTCCTCAATCTGCTCCTCCAGTTTCCTGATTAAGTTCTGAAATTAACCAAAAAACCTTGACTGTACACATATAAAAACATTTATATACACGCACGCATCTGCTGTAGCCCATCTGCTTCAAGGTTGGACGTGTTGTGCGTTCAGAGATGCTCTTTTGTGGACCTCAGTTTAACAAGTGGTTATTTGAGTTACTGTTGCCTTTCTATATGCTTGAACTAGTCTGGTCATTCTCCTCTAACCTCTGGCATCAACAGGGCATTTTCGTCAACAGAACTGCAGCTCACTAGATATTTTCTCTTTTTTGCATTCTCTTTAAACCCTGGAGATGTTTGTGAGCAAAAATCCCAGTAGATCAGCAATTTCTGAAATACTCAGACCAGCCCACCTTGCACCAACAACCATGCCATGTTCAAAGTCACTTAAATTACCCTTTGTTCCCCATTCTGATGCTCATTTTGAACTTTAGCACATCATCTTCACCATAGGCCTATACCATGAAGCTGTTTAAGGGGGATAGTCAGGTATATTTCAGTTTAGTTTGTGCCAACCCTGTGTTTTAGGCCAAGAAAGTGGCTTGGCTTTTAGCGGTGATCATCACCATAGTAACTTAGGCTCCACACCTAAACTGCTCACACCTAAACTGCTCTAAGGCAGGCTATGTTTTATTATTAAGAATTTAATTAAATTGTATATAATGATAATATGTTAGATCAATAAGATTTGGAATCGACAGATAAAGCTTTAAAAATTTGAGCTTTTGAAGTCTCTGTATACCTATGATCAAATAAATATCAAGATCAAAACTAAATTTCACTTGCACTGATATAGCAACATATTTTCTTCTTGCTGCATAAATGCATTAACATACTTCATATTCCTCTTATATTCAATATCTTAATTTTTGCCAGAACAGATATTGAATTGAATTGCGAATATAAAAATGTCATTGCTTCACAGCATGTAATTTGTTCAACTACCATCCATCATGGTACACGCCCAATCTACATGGCTAAATGCATAGAGTTGCTGCTATCTGGTTGGTTATTTAGATATTTGCATTAGCGAGCAGTTGATCAGGTGTACCTAATAAAGTGGCCTGTGATATATATGGATATACAGTTGTAAGCAAAATTATTCAACCCTCATTGCAAATCAGGTTTATTGGCAAAATGTACAAACTTTCAGCTGTTTGCAATGAACAAATCAAACAAAAGTAATTGAAATGTACAATTAGTGGTTTCCCCAAATTCAACTGAAAATGCAACGCTTTTAATGACTTCTGCAGTCTCAAAATTATTCAACCCCTTAATGGCAAGCATCTTTAGGAATTAGTAGAACACCCTTATGCTGTTATGACCTGCTGCAATAATGTATATCCAGACACCAGCTTCAGGCAGCTTTTTTGAGGAATTTTAGAACATTTCTCATGAGCAATATTCTTGGGTTTGCGTGCTGCAACCGCCTTCTTCAAATTCCACTAGAGATTTTCTAAGAGGTTCAAGTCAGGTGACTGTGATGGCCACTGTAGAATCTTCCAGAACTTCTTCTGCAACCAAGCCTTGGTGGAATTTGAGGTATGCTTGGGATCATTGTCCTGATGGAAGATCCAATGACGCCCACGCTTCAGCTTCCTCACTAACTGCCCGCCCGGGTTGAGAGCCCACACCACTCGGGAGTGTCGCTTCTTCTTGGGCGCTGGCACACGGTGCCTCGCTGACAGACATCTGTAGAGCTGCGGGCTGGGTGACACCTAACACGTTCGCTAGGTTTTATAGCCTACGTGTTGAGCCAGATTCTTGCTGTGTGCTCGCTTCAACCAGCCGGTAACACAGAAGTTCCCGCTCTTGTGTATTCTCCACATGGTACCTCCCTTCGGGCAGGATGTGGCTCGGCAGCATCCCTCTCCCCTGGAGGGGCACACTTTCCCAGTGTTATCCAAGAGTTCCACTGAGTGGGTTATAATGGAACAGCAGTTCAAACTCCCTCTATGCAGGCCTTTCACCCCAGCCAGTTGGGGGTCTGAGAGTCTTGCGTAGGGCGCTGGATGTGGCAGCAACCGTGGCGTTTTCCATGGGATCCCAATTACGTCGTCTAATTGACGTTACGTCGAACGTGAGCGACTGAAAGGGAACGTCTCGGTTACTAAAGCCTAGTTCACACTACATGATTTTAAAACGTCGGGCTGAACTGTGCAGTTCACACTACATGACTTGCTCTCTGTGAAATCAGGAGTGTTCAAGTTGTTGAGCTGTTCACACCACACGACACAACGTGATTGATCCGCAACAGGAGGAAACGCACTACACGAGTTGACAACAACTCTGTCACCCAACGATTCTATCTTGTCCACAAACCACGTTTTCTCACGAAAAATCACGCGATAAAATGAACCGAAAATTACGCGAAACAGCACGCGCGCCAATACCCAGGGAAGAAGAACACAACACGCGTATGGGCGTCAGACAGAAACTAGTGCTGCAAACTGTTTGCGCGATGATTAGCTCTGAGAAAATATATACACTCTACAACTTCATTTAAAAAAAAAACACCCAGAACATCAACATTGTGACATCGGCATATACAGTTGACTTTCCTTTTTCCTAAAAGTATTTTAGTTAAACCTATGATTACAAACAGGGATATTCTTCCGAAAAGCATAAGTAATTATATTTTTTATGTCCACACATACTTGTATGTTTAATCTGTAGTTGGTCTGATTGGCTGTAGCTCTCGACATCACGTGAGGTTGAGTCGCGCGACAGCTCTGGATATCTAGCATGCTAGATATTTTTCTGGGCTCGGCGACGCATCTGCGAGGCGTCTGCGAGCGTCTTTGATGCGTTGTTGGCTCTTTCATACTAACAGATTGGCGAGCGTTCATCCCGCGCTAATCACCCGCGATTTGCACGCGATAACAGCCTGACCTGTCGGCGAGCTCAACGATTTGCAAATCGGGCTCAAATCGGGCTTAAAATCATGTAGTGTGAACTAGGCATAATGTAACCCTCGTTCCCTGAAGGAGGAACCTGAAGTGATCCCAATTACGTCCACATGACGTTACATCTCCCGTTTCCTCATTCAGGGAACGAGGGTTACATTAGTAACCGAGACGTTTTCGGGAGAACTGTTTTATAAATTAAATGAACTAATTTAATAATTTATGATATTTACAACGGAACTGAATCAACACTGAACTGACTTCAGCTGAACAATGACACTGTTGTCCTTTAGAGTTGCTGTACAGCCAAAATGAACTCTGTTTGCATCATTGAATAATTTTCCTGTTATCACCATCAAAGCTACTTTGAAACAATCTGCATTCTAAAAAGTGACATATACACTCAACAAATTAACTCATTTGAGTTTTTACATACGGTAATACACCAACTCAGTTCATTCATATATTAACAAATATTTATTTTTATATTGCATACTGTATATGCATTTTTTTGTTGTTGCTTTTGACACATTTATTGAACAGCATCTTCAACAATATTAGGCATATTAAACTCACCTGCTGTTTATCCAGCTGCAGTTGAAGATCTTCTGTGTGTTGAACTTCGTTTTTAACTCCAGCATTTCTAAACTGTTATTGGCATACAGAATTTTATTTACATAAAATCAACTTTTCTCCTCATTTTAAAAAGATTTATATAAAAAAAATGTTAGACAGTCCTACCAGAGTGGCCTCCTCTATCTTCCTCAGCTCCTCCTCAAACTCCATCAGTCTTCTCCTCCTCTCTTCTTCTTCTTCTCTTTCCGAGTTCAAATGCAGTAGTCTTTCTACCTCCTGTGCAGCTAATTTCTGCTCCTCTTCCTCTTTGAGTCTTTTCTCTAATTCTCTCCACTCAAGACTAAGTTGCAATTCAATCTCAGTGAATGTATCACACTCATTTACATCTAAAAACATAGTAAAGGTACAATTCGGTGAATATAAAGAGGTTAATAAGCAATCTACAAAACCATTGAAAATATTTGTGCAGATTTAACAGCAGTGTAACCTAGTTTTTAACTAGTGTGTAAATAACCCATCTAACCACATCATTACAGAAAATGTACCTTCCATCCATGACATATTTGGAATCTCCTGCTGGGCATTCTGTGGCTCAACGTCTTTTAGAAGTTCAACTTGTTCCTCTAATTCAGAGATTATCTAACAAAACATGTCCATTGTTATAATATCCATGTACTGACAAAATAGGATCTATGGAATACAACATCTAATGTATGTTTGTACATCATCAGTATGCTGTATGTCTGAGGATAAACAAGGGTAATTTCTGAGAATGTACAGCCTAAATTCATATTGACTGAACACAAACAAAACTGGGATATGTAACAGATAATTTGCTACTGTGAGGGACAAACTGAATTAAAGGTTAAGTTAAGGACAAAACACAGACACTCCTTTCCTCTGTGATGACTTAACCACATTTTCCATTTAACCACAAACAAATAACCATGACTCACTTTCTCTTTCCACTTTATGGGGTCTTCTATAAAATCTGAAGCTGGTTCAGTTGTAGGATTATCTTTGTGATTAAGGTGAGACTGCTCTTGACTTGACAAATCTTTGGGGAACCAGAAAAGCAAAGGGAAAAACAATGTAAGCAGTCTATAATATAGCAGTCTATAAATATAAATATAAATTAAAGTGTATTTAATTCAGAATTTAAATCTGATATTTTAAAATGATTCTCACCCTTTTCTTCAACATCATCAAGGATTAATTGTTCAAAGGCATTCATTCGTTTTCTTGAAGCTTCAACATATGCGAGTACTGAGTCAGGCAGCATATCTTCTGCATGTAGCTTCTGTGAAAACAGGTTTTTGCCAGTGATGAAAGGACAGGTAGAGTAAACGTACATCTTTTTGGATGAACTATGTGAATTAAAAATGATATCTTCTTGATGTCAAAAAAGTGGAATAGATTACCATATTCTATGAATGTTATGTTTGTTTTAACCCATAACGTTAATTGTTTTCTTCACCAGTAAAGATGAAATACAATATAAATTAAATATAACTTTAAATTATCAAATAAAGTGGGTTGTCATACAATGTTGGAAAGTCGGCTAAATTCAAAATAAGTCATTGTTAACGTAACTAAACGTTTGAGGTTTAAGACCTGAATAACAAAATAAAATAAAAAAGCCACTTACATTCCCATCCAAAACAGTAAAGATGTCATCTTCTGACTCTGAATAATTTTCAGAAGGATCGAGGTTCAATTTCATCAACTCCTCATCTATTGCCTGTTCGATGTTATCCATTAGCTAACGTTATTATCGAGTCCCTAGCTGCTATATCGAGTGTATTTGATCGCGAAGCAACAGCAAACGCGCAGATTTGTAGTTAAAGTGAACTATATAATTGTCAACTCTTAACAACAGCATACAATACTAATAATGATGATAGAAAAGCATATCGTAAGTATTTAACAAACACTTTATTTTCCTGACTGTGTTACACAGCACCTGTTTCTCTGTTTTCCTCATGTTTGTAGTTTAGCGTCCACCGCCGTTGCTATGGGTATGGACAACAAAGTACAGAGTGGCATGAGGGACAAACGTCAAGAAGAGAACCCATCTAATATTGTCGGACTGTTTTTTGATAAGGTCAGGGTTATATTTTAACGTATTGTTAAAAATTAACAGCTGTTTGAGACAACTCTGGAAAGCTTATATGGGAAGGGTACAGCATTTCCATCACACATTATTTTTTATATTTGGCGCCCCCTTGTGGTTAGGTCATTAAAGGGATAGCTAGTTCAACAAAAAATATATAATTCTGTCATCATTAAATGATGTGAGCAAATTTGACTCAATCTCGCGTCGTTCCAAACCCTTAAGACTTTCGTTTATCTTCGGAACACAAATTAAGATTTTTTTTTAATGAAATCTGAGCGATTTCTGTCCCTCCATTGACAGCTAAATGTTATGCAACTTACCGGTACACGTTGACGATTCAAATGAGGTTCATTCTCATGTGTTATCATGCAGCACGTTTGAGCTTCGTTAAGAACCAATGAGGTTTGTTCTCGAGCACATCAAGCATGTTCGGTTGGGCGTCTGTTTATGTTTCTGATCAATGTTTGTATGTGAATAAAAAAACTAAATTCAATCTGTTTGTCATACGAAGTGATCCTGTCTCTTCCAAAAATGTGGACTAAACTTTTCAGTTCAGATGGATTAGTTTTTACAATCACTTTATAAACTTTTTGAAGCGTCAAAAATCGCTCAGTTTCATTAAAAATATCTTAATTTGTGTGACGAAGATGAATGAAAGTCTAATGGGTTTGGAACAACATATGGGTGTGTAATGACAGACTTTTCATTTTTGGAATCAGGACGTTCTATGAACCATCTGGGGGGGGGGGGGGGGGGGGGGGGGGGGAGTAAGTAACATTAAACAACAGATTAATATCTAACAAAAATGTTATGTAACTAAATAACAAAAATGTTAAAAAACGTACCATAAATGATAAATAACATTTTTGCGCTAATGTTTTGATAATGTTATTAAATACCAGATAACTTTGAAAAAAAAAAACATACCTGGAAGAACCTGGTCTAATGACCAGTCAAATCATGACAGATTGTGTTTTTTATTTACATTCATTCATTTGGCATGCAGTTGTTTTTATCCAGAGCATTCAAATACATTTTGTTCCCCTGAAACTGGACACATTTTGATCATGTTCCTCTGAGTGGCTGCAGGAGTCTGCTTTTGAAGTCAAACCAACTGTCCGTGTTTCATCAGATCCCGGAGAAGCATTCACCATGTTCAATTGCTCAAAAAGGCCCCATCAGCAAGCCTTGTCCGCTTTAATTAGTGGAGAGTGGCATCGACCCCTTTGTTAGTGGGCAAGTGTCCGGAGCTTTTGTCTGAGAGTATGGAACCCAGACAGGGACTAGACAGGCAGTGGCTGCAGATTTACACTGCAGATTAGGACAGTCAAAGCCTGCTCACCTCCGAACAGAGCTCAAGTTTGGATAGTGTTCCTGTGTTTGTACTGTAAAGGGTTTTCTGTTACTGGTCTGTTGCTTTTATCTGGTCATTGCTCTTCAAGCTAATTGTTTCCATTAATTCTTACAGAGTGGGTGAGAGAGAGAGAGAAAGAACTTGTTGAATAAAAGGTGGCTTCAGCTCTGAGTTGCTATCTGTGACTGTAGATTCTTCCTTATAAGCTACTGTTATAAACCTCTTTGGTTAAGAGTTTAGGGTTCTTTATTTTTATTTAATCAACTGTTAAATAATCCTTTCAAAGCCACCTCGTTTTTCATTTTCTTGAGCTCAACCATCCAAAAACACAAACTGTCAACGAGGTCTTGATGTCCATACATTTTGTAAATGCTTTCCTACCAATCATGTCCTTTTTTTCTCTCTCCCTTCAGTTTAACAGTGTGAGCAGCTCTGTTCAGTTGAGGATACTTCTCTCCTCTTCTCCACTAAGCAATTGTGACAGACACATTGAATTTATTATTCACATTGTAAGAGTTTTCAATTATTCTTCAATGGGCATGTTTATCCATTAGCCTATGCCCAGTCACAAAAACATTAACCGTTACGCAGCATATGTGACGGAGGGATTCCTGCCTCTGATTTGACTCTTTTACAAATTTTACAAGGTCTTCACGAGTTCTCAGGTGGTAATACCATCATATAGGCCTAGGCTATGCACATAGGCCTACAACGGGCGCGTTTAGGCCAGCACACAGTTTTGGATGTTCAGTAAGTTCCGTCACTAAATATAGGCTACGTAATAAAAGCCGACCAATCAGATTGTGAACATATTCCTATGCCTTTAGTTCGTTGTAATGCCAACCTGAACGCTAAGAGGACCAGGACTAAAGTTTTTTTTATTATTTATCCAGACCAAACAAACCAAGCGAACCGAACTACAAGTGTGGACACACTGACATCAATAATTAGCCTGTGAATCTCAACAATGGTGACAATAAAAGCATGTTGCAGTGCATTCTGGGTGCCACCAATCAAAACTCATTCATGTCTCCCATCATGCATTGCGGTATGAATAAATTATCATCAATAAAAACATCTGTGACAGGGACATCTGTTCCCAACATTAGGAAATGTCCTAATTGAATATTCTGATTGTCACCATTGTTGAGATTCTTACACTGATTCTTGATGTCTGTGTGTGCCTAAAAGAAAGATTTATTTTTTTCAGAAAAACTTTTAAGAAATCCTTTGGATTATTTAGAAAATTCTGGACCTTGTGCAGTAAAATCACTGTGATGTGATAATCAACAACTTAACTTTAAAGTCAGATATTAGACTCAAATGAGTTTTGTGATGCAGGTCATATGATGATTATGTCAAAACTAGGGCTGTCAAATGATTAATCACGATTAATCGCATCCAAAATAAAAGTTTGTGTTTACATAATAAATGTGTTTGTACTGTGTAAAATTATTTTGTATATATAAGTACACACACGTGCATTTATATATTTAAGAAAAATGTGTTATTTATGTATAAAATATTTATATTTATATATAATATAAATTATATATAAATCTATATATAGTATATACATGCAAATATTTCTTAAATATATACAAGCATGTGTATGTATTTATATATATAAAATAATTATACATAGTACACACACATTTATTATGTAAACACAAACTTTTATTTTGGATGCGATTAATCGTGATTAATCATTTGACAGCCCTAGTCAAAACAAAACACCACCTGAACAACTTTTCTCTTTGTTTATCTGAGAGTTATAACTCAGACACAACAGTCAAAGAAAATCTAAAGTTAAAATGTAAGGGTCAAGAGCCCAACTAATGCAAATACTGATCACCATAATGGTGTCTTAAAAATGTGATTTTTCTCCTTCAGTGATTCTGCTTGTTAACATCAGGTGTCTTCAATAATGGTTAATCATCACTCAATGACTCACTTAATTAGCTCATTAACTTTAACACTGCTTCAGTGTTAATTTAACACTCATATTTTAACACTTGAGCTATATAAAGTCCCAGGAGAGTTCATTTAACACTCGAGTTTTTGCTGTGTAAATAACAGTGTTGAAGTTGAAGATTTATGTTTGAAGGGGTTTTAAAAGCTTGACGTTTAGGTTTTAAGACCACCCAGTCTACCAGACAGCAAGATAGATAGATAAATTACGTTTAGTTTATTATCAAAGCATTAGAGTATAATTGAAGTAAAACCTGTAGTGCAGTTGTTTCAACTTACATTTATAAGTTAAAATAACAAGTATACTTGTTCATTCAACTTTCAGTCTAGTTGAGGACAAGAAAACTTGATATTTCTTGTTGTCTGGACAATCTAGTTATCTCTACTCAAAAATATAAGTTGAAATAACTAAATTGCACAAATATTTTTTACAGTGCTTGTTCCTATGCAGTAGGCTGTTGTCTGTTTGTGACATGTGACTGATCCTGCTGATAGCTGGAGGTGATCATAATGTCAGTTCCTGGAACTTTAGATGAAACATAAAGCTAATTATGCTTACTACATTTAATAATGTTAAAATATCACATATAGGAATCATTCATTATACATACATGCATAAACATGCATCATGCATTTCCCAGGGCATTATTTTGTGAATGGTTCCAGCATGTGATAATAACAAACACAAACCAGTCAGTCACAGATGGCAGGTTGTTCTACCTACCTGTTAAATAATTCATTTCTTAACTATACGCCAGTCAAGTAACATGATGCTTTGTTGCTGTCACAAGTTGCTATTCAAGTGTTTTTTTACCCCAATACCAGATGTCCATTTTAAAATTGTGACTGTTGTGGTTTAGTTGAAGAACCAAATTATAATAGTTTGAATCAAAGAGTTTAATTAATCATTATGACAATTTAAAGTATACAATAGACAGTTCATAAACTGTTGCTTTCTTTGAGATAAAAATACACATTCCAGAAAGTTGTATTTCATGCATCCGATCTCCAAGTTTGATCAGTGCTAATTTCCATTACTGAAATTATACTTAATGTAATGCGATATGATTCTAAATAAATATGCATCTGAATAAAAAATAAAGAGTCCTGTACTGAATGAGTGTCCAGCAAGCACAGGACAGTAAGAGGCTTTCCCTGAGTGAATTAGCAATTAATACACTCTGACACTTTTCACATACCATTGAATCCCACCCATACTGCAGTTACCTTTATCCTGATGAAAAAAGATGGATAATACTCTCCCCTCTGCTTTTTCTCGCTCCCTTTATCTTTATCTCCCTCTGTCCGGTACCCTTTTATTAAATCTAAACTGTCCCAAGATAATGGAATTAATGTGGGAATCGGAGTGGACAGCAGTGCCTTCACAGGTCTTGGAGATGCTTGACATTGAGAGGATTAATTTTAATGTGGTCTTGAAAATCTTCTTTCTCAAGAAAATATTTATGTGTCATTGGGTTCAACTTAGTCATGGGATGATCAGAGGGTTGGGAATCCTTTAAGGAATGAAACCAATGGGAAATATCATATAAAAAAAACAAAAAACATATATTTGATATCAATAGGTTCACTTTGGGAACTGCAATATTCACATATGAGATTGAATATTTGGGTCAAGAGGGCAGCGTCAGGTACTTGCATAAACCCATGCAAACCCAGAAAAAAGACAATTAAGGTTAACATTAATTGTTGATACTGCAGAAACAGGAATAGTTGTTCAGTAATAATAATGTGAACAGAAATTTGAGAAATCCTGTAGTCTATATGTTGGTATTTTGACCAGTTGAGAACTTGCGAAGAGCTTATAAATCGGTAAAGGAGTCAAAACAGCGGCAGGGATTCCTGTGTCTCAAACACAGACGAAGATCTGCTGCGAGGAGCTTGGATCTGATGCCTGTACCGAACTGTAATGGGCAACATCGCCACTATGACAAGAAAAAACAGGTATACTTGAGCATTTTCTCCTTTTTAGGTTGCATCTTGTGACATCATGTCTCATTTTTGGTTTGTTTACATGTCTTTGGTCCCTGCTGCGTTCATATTTCATTCGAAACACACCAGAGTTCGTTTGGAAGCGGACAGAGACCCATCTTTTCAGGGTGTGTTCACTTCACATTTGGCATGTTTGATTCAATTGAAATGAACCCTGGTGCGATTGCTCTAGTGCGGTTCATTAGTGTGAACGTTGCCATCTGAACCCTGGTGCGCACCAAACAAGCAGACCGAGTTCGCTGAAAAGATGGGTCTCGGGGTGTGTTGTGTTGTGTCGACATACAGTGAAGAAAATAAGTATTTGAACACCCTGCTATTTTGCAAGTTCTCCCACTTAGAAATCATGGAGGGGTCTGAAATTGTCATCGTAGGTGCATGTCCACTGTGAGAGACATAATCTAAAAGAAAAAATCCAGAAATCACATTGTATGATTTTTTATTGATTTATTTGTAAGATACAGCTGCAAATAAGTATTTGAACACCTGTCTATCAGCTAGAATTCTGACCCTCAAAGACCTGTTAGTCTGCCTTTAAAATGTCCACCTCCACTCCATTTATTATCCTAAATTAGATGCAACTGTTTGAGGTCGTTAGCTGCAGAAAGACCCCTGTCCACCCCATACAATCAGTAAGAATCCAACTACTATCCAATCCAATACTAACATGGCCAAGACCAAAGAGCTGTCCAAAGACACTAAAGACAAAATTGTACACCTCCACAAGGCTGGAAAGGGCTACGGGGAAATTGCCAAGTAGCTTGGTGAAAAAGGGTCCACTGTTGGAGCAATCATTAGAAAATGGAAGAAGCTAAACATGACTGTCAATCTCCCTCGGACTGGGGCTCCATGCAAGATCTCACCTCGTGGGGTCTCAATGATCCTAAGAAAGGTGAGAAATCAGCCCAGAACTACACGGGAGGAGCTGGTCAATGACCTGAAAAGAGCTGGGACCACCGTTTCCAAGGTTACTGTTGGTAATACACTAAGACGTCATGGTTTGAAAACATGCATGGCACGGAAGGTTCCCCTGCTTAAACCAGCACATGTCAAGGCCCATCTTAAGTTTGCCAATGACCATTTGGATGATCCAGAGGAGTCATGGGAGAAAGTCATGTGGTCAGATGAGACCAAAATAGAACTTTTTGGTCATAATTCCACTAACCGTGTTTGGAGGAAGAAGAATGATGAGTACCATCCCAAGAACACCATACCTACTGTGAAGCATGGGTGTGGTGGCATCATGCTTTGGGGTGTTTTTCTGCACATGGGACAGGGCGACTGCAGTGTATTAAGGAGAGGATGACCAGGGCCATGTATTGTGAGATTTTGGGGAACAACCTCCTTCCCTCAGTTAGAGCATTGAAGATGGGTCAGGCTGGGTCTTCCAACATGACATTGACCCGAAGCACACAGCCAGGATAACCAAGGAGTGGCTTTCCAGTGTTTAAATCCTGGTGTTAAGGACTTTTAGAGTAAAGTGTTAATTTTCTGGTGTTGAATTTCAAGGGATTAACACTGTTAGTGTAAACCGCGCCCTCTGGCAGGTGAAAATATGTAGAGTTAAATCAATAACACCGAGAAGAGTGTTATTAGTCACATCCGGGACATTTACGAGCTGGGCGGGACAAACGAGCTGAAACTTTTTTCACAGGCGCCATTTTCTGTGACTCGCGATGCAAGTCATACGAGGAGGGAAAACGCATATATGAAGTGTTTTATCGCATTTATATATTCATTTTATAATATCATATTGCTTTATAACAATATGTATGTGCTGTGCACGGCTAAACCGCTCTCGGTGGGGCGTTTTCGATGACGCGCGATGCGGAGCAGACCAGGATGGGTTCGGGTTTGCATGTTAACAGGGAAACGACGAAAGTAAGTGTTTTATCTAATTTACAATATGTATTTTATAATATGTTGATTTATAGCGATATTTAAATGCTCTGCGCGCTTAAACGAGCCGTAACTTTTTCAAATGCATCTTCTTTTACTCAATACGGAGCTGACGACGAGGAGTCCCAAGCCGTTGACGTCAGGGAAAACACCGAAAGTAACGTTACGTATTTTTAACTAAATTTACAACACGTATTTCATGCCAATATATTGTTTTGTAATGATATTTATGTGATGTGCGCGCCTAAACCTTTCTCACAGACTAGGCCCTGCATCTTCTTTGATCGTGACGCAGTGCAGACACGGAGTTTGCTTTTAACAGTGAAAACACAGAGTAAGTGTTTTTTAACTCATTTAAAATGCGTGTTTTATAATGTTATATTGTTTTATGACAATATTTGTGATCTGCTAATATCATAAAGTATGTATTTATCCTCAAACTTTCTTTTTCTCTCGTTTGCCAGCACACCTAGCGTATAACTGAAGACGAACAACTCCACAAACTGCGACCAACAATGCACGTGAAATTGTCACTTTATTTCCTTATTTGGAGGACCAATTTTCTTAGAATGGGTGAGTAACTATATCAGATTAAATATTTAGGCAAAATGCTTTTATCAGATTAACCTTTGGTTGATGTTTGAAATGATTTCATGATTAAATGTTGATTTTGCTATGTGTGTTTGATAGGAGCATTTCAATGATGCACCAAGTGGCTAAGGGTACCAGGCAATAATATCTGTTTGCAGAGCCGCAGAGCCACAGTTTCACCCCAGCAGTTTTACCCCGCGCATGCGCAGTTTAATCACAACAGGTCTACCCTTGCGTTTTGGTTTATTTGAAATGATTGTAGCCTACATAGTTTGTGTTCAAGTCATTTGTTTTATCTGTGTTCAAGTTGACACCTTAACCACAGGCAGATTTAATTAACTTAACAATAATTCATATATTGACAAAAGCCCTATTCGCACGGGATTAGTACTATATGGTGACCTCTAGTCATTTGTAATAATTGCGGAGGTTGTCTGTGATCTTAATCCCGTGCCAATCGGTCATGTCTGTAATTTGTAAAGTAATAATTCCCCCGCAAATTACCTACCATATTTCGCCGAACACCTAGGTCCTGTGGGAATATTAGTCCCGTGCGAATCGGCATCTCTGTGATTTGGCGGATCGTATATAATTTTTTCAAGGTTTTTGTTTCATGCGCGCCTTTTTATCCATCTTTCGCGAAGAATGAGGCTGCGCTGGAGTGTTTTGATAGTATTTTGGGTGCTGGGTCATATCGCTATACACCATACAACTATACAATTTGCAGAAAGAGAAAGCTGAAAATCATCAGAAGAGCAAAAACAAAAATAATGATTATATGGAGATGAATGGTATAGCAGCATGCGGTAGGGAACATTCTTCTGTTTATGATATATCATACAGATAGACCTATAATAACGGCAAGACATTTCCAAGCAATAGCCTCGACGTCATCCGGGAGAAAAGTCAGTAAATTTGAGTATAATCACAGGCTTCGGTTATCCCGTGCGAATGCGCCACACGAAATTCAGATGTGGGGGGGTAATTTCTAAATCACACAAGGTCCACAGATAGTACTAATCCCGTGCGAATAGGGCTTTAGACTAATAGTTCGCATTTGAATGTCTAATCGGAAGTTTGTGTGGCTGAAAAGCGTAAGAGATTAAAGTGTTCATGACACAAGCATTGTTTTATTTCAGTAAAGACCCGGAAGGCCTGCGAGCAACAGTAGGAGCAAAAAAATAACTAGGCTAATAGGAAAAAATAATCAACGCAGTCTCATGAAAGTGCGTATCAATACCACGAATGTTATTTCTCGTGCCATTTATACGCCAAAAATGTTTTTTGCGTGCATATGCTACGCACTGAAAACCCCTTGGGTAGGATTAGGGGAGGGAGGATGGGAGTGCGTGCGTATTACACGCCATAAAGTGCATCATATGCACGCGAAAACTGCGTATCATAACAATAACCATTAGATCGTTTTGGACAGAACAACGTGACCGCGCATACGCGGGTAAAACCAAAAACTGTTGTATTGAAACTGCGCATGCGCGGGTAAAACTGTTGTAGTGAAACTGCGCATGCGCGGGGTGAAACTGCTGCTGGGGTGAAACTGCTGCTGGGGTGTAACTGCTGCTGGGGTAAAACTGTGGCTCTGCGGCTCTGCAGACAGACCCTTCTCGTACCAGGCTTGGTTTTTGAAGACTGTACAGACTAGAACCTGGTGATGGTAAGATTTAATATATAACACATGAGGCACAAACATAAAAAATAATCATAGCTTTGTTGCTATTTGGGATAACTAGATATTCTTTGTTTCATAACACTCATTTTGAATTTGTCCAGTCAAATTACTTTACACAAGAAAATCTTTTTTTTTTTACTTAAAATGAGATTTCAAACCAATTGTATTCATCATTTGACCGGTAGATGTTTTCTTGCGGTTTAATTTTAGACTCAACTGATTGGGAAATCTCTGCCCCCAACATCATAAAGCCACAAGAAGGGAACAAAGATTCTTCCGGCAGCTGACTATTTTGTGAGATTTCTTTAGGTGCGTGTCTTAATTTATTCTTAATTTATAAATGGTTAATTCACCCACAAATGGCAATTCTGTCATTAATTACTCACCTTCATGCCGTTCCGAACATGCAAGACTTTTCATCTTCACAACACAAATTAAGATATTTTTAATGAAATCTGAGAGCTTCCTGTCCCTCCATTGACAGTCCACACAACTACCACGTTCAACCCCCAGAGAGGTATAATAAAGGTACATTAAAGTACGCCATGTGACTCCAGTGGTTTAACATACATTTTATTAAACTACGCAAGTGCTGCAAAAAAATAGAATAAACATTTACCACTTTTTATCAAATTTGAGAACATTTAAACTCGTGCATGTTGTTGATGCGAGAGCAGATGTTGTGTGAACGTGCATTGTAGATTGATATTTTGTAAATAAAGATGAGTTGAAATTGTTGTTAAAAAAGTTGTAAAATTGAGGTTAAACCACTGGAGTCACATGGATTACTTATGATTTCCTTTATACATTTTAATGGCGTTGGAAGTGATAGTTGAATAGGCTGTCGATGAAGGGACAGAAAGATTTAGATTTCATAAATATCTTCATTAAGTGTTCTAAAGATGAGCAAAACTCTTAACTGGTTTGGACAACATAAGGGTGAATAATTAATGACAGAATTAAATTTTTTGGATTAAGTCTTTAATTTACTTGGAAATCAGCAAATTCAAGTCTTAAAGGGATAGTTTACTTTAAAATGAAAATTGTCATCATATACTCACCCTCAAGTTGTTTCAACCCAGTATGAATTTCTTTCTTCTGCTGAACACAATGGAAGATATTTTGAAGAATGTCGGTAACCAAACAGTTAACTGGACTTCCATAGTAAGAAATAAAATATACTATGGAAGTCAATGGGACCAGTTAACTGTTTGGTTACCGACATTCTTAATACAAACAAGAAACTATTTTGGATAGATTAAAGCAGGGTTCGTACGGGTGCTTGAAATCCTTGAAAATGCTTGAATTTTGATGTTGTGTTTTCAAGGTTTGAAAAGTGCTTAAATTTTGGATAAAATGCTTGAAAGTGCTTGAAATTGTAACGGTTTCTTTCACAACAAATACCTATCTGACTGAATATTTCGTTTATTAAATGGTGAAATAAATCGTTTGCTGCGGCCCGAGCGCGATTGTTCCCGCCCCCCGCAGCGTTGGCCTGGTTCTTTCACACTCGACTTGATTCTATCGAATCCTGGTGCGTCTGCGTGCATCTTACGTCATCACAAACGTGCACACCGCATGATAGAAAGCAGAACGCGGGTCAATATATTGTGTTTTTTATTAATTTGGTGTTATTATGCGCAGCTGAGTGAACAACACAGGTTTACTGTGTGTCGCATTTGGCTTTCTGCTGATTGCAAACGCAGGAGACAGTGGATTTCCAATAATTTGTTGGCCTGAGTCCACGCGCTATGTGTGTGCGAATACACTGCAGACTCACACTCTCGCTCGTATCCAAGGTAAATCATCAACACTATCATCCCTTTTATTAACTTAATACATCATAATCAGCTAAACGCATGCGCAGGTCACTTTACTAAGTGCGCACCCGAGTCCGTGATTCTTTCACAATTACGCGAACCGCGGCCCGGTTCGGGAGCAGCCGAACTCAGAGCACCTCCTCCAGGTAGTCTCGGATTCGGTACCTGAGGCAAAATGACTAAATATGCAGCGCGAATTATATATTTCTAACTCCAAACAATTGGCCACTGAACCAGCTGATAAAATCTTCATTTGATTCGATCCGTGAACTTGACACACAAATGAACCGATCGCATTTTACTGATGCAAAAGACGCGCGCGCACACACTGGGAGCGCGGTGTGTCAGTGTGTACCGTACCGGCTGTGGTAAAGTAATGACTCAGTTACAAGGTGTGTATAATTTAAACTACTTAGTCGACATTAACAGTAGCTGCTGTCCGGTTTTCATACTGCTCTCCTTCTAGTCACTTCTGAACGTCTCTTGATAAAGCTCCAGGTGACGGGTTGCCGGATATCACAAAAAGAGCAAAACAAGCCCCTTAAAAACGCAGTATAAGCAGACATGGCAAAAAATGTACCGGAGAACACATTTAAACATATTAGTATTGCTAATATTATCCTACCAAATTAAAAGATAGTAACTAATTTATTATGAATAGAATAGTTCAATATAAAATATTTAGATATTATAAACTGATTGATGAGGTAAAGCAATAACATGAGATTGAAAAATTATTCAGCAACACTTTATTTAAAGTTTAATTGCACCTATGAGTTGTATTTAATATCAGTCAGTTGGGGGAAGTTCTTCTAAAAGTTGATGAGTGTGTTTTGTTCACTATATTTAGCTATCAAAATAGTTTACCAAATAAATTATTTGCCAAATAAAAGACAGTCAAACAAGGAGAAGAACTTTTAATTTCTAAAGTATTTGGGTTTATTTAGTATACAAAGCCATTTATGATGATTTTTCGAGAATAACTACATATATAAATAACTATATCGTGAAATATATCGTTACCGTGAAATAAAATTTTGGTCATACCGCCCACCCCTACTGCATGTCATTTGGATCAAATCCTCCAACAACATTTAAAAAAAATAAAACCTGTGTTTTGCTTCAATTTCTGATCCATCTGCTATTACGAAACACAATTTTGGCTGTTTATTGCATATTATCTCTTTTAATGTGGAAAAAACGCTAAATAATAATTTTTACTATGTATTGGTATGTAATTTACGGTAGGGCTGGGCGATATGGACCAAAAGTCATATCCCGATATATTTAGGCTGAATATCGATATACAATATATATTCCGATATTTTTCCCGCAAAGTGAGAACAAATGTTCAAAGCCAAATATGGACTTCACTGTATAAATTATACATTGATTCTTATTAAAACTACTGTTAAAGTTTTCCATCAAGAGCAGTGAGTGAGTTCCTCTGTTTTGTTGTTTTATTTACAAGTTCTCCCAAAAATATAAATTGTCATCATTTACTCTCTCAAGTTGTTTTAAACCTGAATAAGTTTATTTCCTCTGTTGAAGTTATTTGGAAGAATGTAGGTAACCAAACAGTTGATGACAGTGAAACAGTGACTTTCACAGTATATTTTTTTCCTATGGAAGTCAATGGGGACCAGCCACTGTCTGGTTACCCACATTCTTCAGAATATCTTATTTTGTGTTCAGCACAAGAAATAAATTAATACATGTTTGGAACAACATTACAGTGAGTAAATAATGACAGAATTAATTTTTGGGGGTGAACTATCCCTTTAAGGAGAAGCGGCTGCATGTTTACTATTAGGGCTACAGTTACTGTCTCTTTAAGACCTGCACGCGCCGTGTCTAATACACACGCAGATTTCTCTAAATTTTCTCGGCTTGCTTTCAGTTTAGACATAACTAACTTTATTTATGTAAACATTGTGTGTATTTGACAGTATTTGCGCAATAATACTCGAAAGATAACTTAGTCCAGTAACCAGGCGCTGTTAGACAGGCTTTTAGTGCATGTGCGCATCATCGAATGACATGTTTAACCGGCAAGGCTTTTAAAGCACATGCAAATAATAAACTTTTGTGACCTGCAGTCTCCCATTCCTCAGCGTTAACATTTGATTAAGTATTTATATAAGCGAGTTTTTGTCGCATTGTACACTAGGCTGTTGAGACGGAAGCGCCAGAACTGCAACTGATAGAATGCACGATACTATTTCTTCAAAGCAGTCAGCAGCTGGAGCAAGGATCACGGCGCAAATTTGAACTATATCGATATATGCGATATAGTCTAATTCAATATCGCATTTAAAAATATATCGATATATCTTTTATATCGATATATCTTTTATATCGATATATCGCCCAGCCCTAATTTACGGTGGTGTAAGCTGCTGGAAAAAGCTTTAAAATGGACCTTGAAAGTGCTTGAAAAGTGCTTGAATTTGACCTTGGAAAAGGTGTACGAACCCTGTTAAAGGTATAGGTCACTTTAAAATGAACTATCCCTTTAATCTTTCCAAAATAGTTTCTTGTTTGAGTCACGAAAGTCTAAGATGATTGTACTTTTTCCACCATAAACTTGCTGTATTTATAAAACACAAATGGTATTCATTGTAATTGGTCTGGTTTTTTGTTGTCTAGGGAACCAGCACTCCAGGATTTTGAGAAAGTTGCCTTTCTGCCTTTCCTGCTCTGTGAAACAATGCACTGAACTTTACTGTTAGCAACTGGACACAGCTAATCCACTCATATCCTGCAACTTTTTCATCTTGTGAATATTGTTGCTGTACTGTTGCAAAGTCGAAGGTACTGAATCAACTTAACTGACACAGGACTTACATTCACTGACATGTACAGGACTTGAAGTATTAAAGACCATTTGATAAACAACTTTCATATAATTCTGATGACAGAAATGCCTATATTGTGCCTTCATAATTTATTTTTAAAAGTTAACCTACCTATGATGTAAAGGAGCTTGTTCGTTAATAAACTAGTTAAAACAACTGTTTGCATTTTGCCTTTATTTTTAACTTTACAATGAATACAGTATTCTACTATGATCCCAGACTAAGTTTACAATTTAATTTTCTGAATTGTTTTGAAATAAAGTTTTGAAAGAGTAATATAGTGATGTGTTTATTTGAAAGTGAATTTATTCTTTTTAGATTAAATGATTTGTCAGCTTATTTTACATTTCTTTAAAGTAGGTAATGCAGAACCCTAATAAGAAAAACTGGTAACTCCTTTAGTGTTTTTATTTGTAAAAATGTGTTCTATCAACACCAGGATGGGGTCAACACCAGGGGCCTCATTTATAAAACTGTGCGTAGGATTCTTACTAAAAGTGTACGTACACCGAAAAGCCAAAAATGGCGTACGCAAAAAAATATTCAGACTTATAAAACCGTTCGTACGCCAGAACCTGCGCAGAATTCACTTTATAAATCCCAGTCAACGGAAGATTGTGCGCACAAGCGTCTCCACCCCGAAATAACCATATATGGAGCTTATAACGGCTCGTTTTACTATGCATTATCCTCATCTGCATATCATTTGCATATGATTATTCATCCACGTGATGACATGTTTAACGGTACAAGACATTAGGAAAATATGAAATATGGATGTGCCGGCACATTACATTAATAAAAATCGTTTAGTAGCCTATCCTTGACTTGTTTTTGAATAAATAAATCAAATAGTGTAAAATACATTTCAGAGAAAGTTTTTCTCAATCTTTTTTCACTGGCCAAATAGTATTTTTAATTGATTTTGTATTTTTTAATGGAAACAGATAGACCTTGTTGTGCATTATTTGCACGAAAATATTTTCTCAGACAATCTATTATCATGATAAGCAAATTATCTCTGTAGTTAAAACATTAAAACACAGCATGCAAGAGGAAAAGTGTTGAAAAGCATTGCATCCACAACAAATATTTTAATTTATTGAATATATAAAAAAAAAATTGTAACTTCTCAGTAGCCTATGATTTCATGTAGGCTAGTTTAAATGTAGCCTAGCTATAACTCCATTAACGAGAATGGCGTAAAATATAGTTTAAATCATTATTTTATTTATTTAAACTGTTATTGTGAACATGCACTGTATTTATGATTAGGACTGATAATGAAGATTTACGGTTTTACTTCATCATGCCGTTAGATAGGCAATATATGCGTCAGTTTCACTAACGCGCTCACTGGCGCGGACATTTAAGAAGGGATGGATATTTGCTTCAAGTGATAGGCTTGGTGAGTCAAATTATATTTGTATTATCTTTCATATTTATGTATAATTTTCTTTAGATTTTCTGTCTAAAAGTGACCAAAATACATTTAACTCCAGCTCACCATCGGTGTCGCCAAACTGCTCCGTCTCCAAAACGTTCGTACGCATGGGTCATAGTTTGCGTGCAGATGCGCAAATTTTCCCGTCAAGTTTGTTTTTATAAATCACAACTTATGCGTCGGAAGTGGCGTACGCATCTTTCAGGGCCTGTTTTGTGCGTACGCAACGGTTATAAATGAGGCCCCAGAACAGTGTAGAATTTTAAGTGCTCTGTAACAGTGTTGTTGTTATCTGCATTGGTGTTAATATTTTACTCTCTTAGTGTTAACGTTGTAACACTATGTCGGTGTTGCGAGAGGCAACACTTTTGAAAGTGTTGAACTAACACTTTGTGGGTGGTTCCCATATATACACTTTTAAAGTGTTGAAATTAACTCTATTGGTGTTGATTTCCGGATTTCAAATTTACTGTGTAAGAAGCATATCAAGGTTCTGGCGTGGCCTAGCCAGTCTCCAGACCTAAACCCAATAGAGAATCTTTGGAGGGAGCTCAAACTCCGTGTTTCTCAGTGACAGCCCAGAAACCTGACTGATCTAGAGAAGATCTGTGTGGAGGAGTGGGCCAAAATCCCTCCTGCAGTGTGTGCAAACCTGGTGAAAAACTACAGGAAACGTTTGACCTCTGTAATTGCAAACAAAGGCTATTGAACCAAATGTTTTCTCAGATTTTCTCAGGTGTTCAAATACTTATTTGCAGCTGTCTCTTACAAATAAATAGTTAAAAAATCATACATTGTGATTTCTGGATTATTTTTTTTAGATTATGTCTCTCACAGTGGACATGCATCTACGATGAAAATTTCAGACCCCTCCATGATTTCTAAGTGGGAGAACTTGCAAAATAGCAGGGTGTTCAAATACTTATTTTCTTCACTGTATAACTTATTTGAAGTCTTTTTCTATCAGAAAAACATTAAAGAAATATTTTGGATTACATTACAAACTATATCTAACGTTAACAGTTTAAGAGTCAAGAGCCCAACTAAAGCAAACACTGATCTCTAATGGTGGCTTAAAAAAATTGATTTTCTCTTTTGGTGACTCTGCTTGTTAACATCAGGTGTCATCAGTAATGGTCAATCATCACTCAACGAATCACTTAATTAGCTCATTAACTGGCTGAACTTATAGGATGTAGTTTAGAAAACTTAACTTAGTTGGCTGAACCTATTGGATGTAGTTTAGAAAACTTAACTTTAGTTGGCTGAACTTAGATTCAAAGTTTACTTAACTAAATTAAATCAGTTCATTGTACTTTAAAACTTGTCAGGTAAACCTTTCCAAATTTGTCAGGTACACTTTTCGAAATAAGTTAAACTAAAAAAAAAACATGCAAAAAGATAACACAAAATAATGAGTTAAGTCAACATATTTTTTTTTACAGTGAGAAAGCAATCGAAGTGGCCTTTTAAAGAACAAGTTATTACTTAATAATCAATCACACATTTTTCAATGATATACTAGCAGCATGTATCAGAGTTGCTTTCCAGAACCTTCACACTGACTGTCCCTCAGTGTTGGGAGTCACTTAAAATCTTTAAGAAATGCCTGAAGACACAAATCCACAAAACACACACATTCTAAAGTTATTTTCTCAAATTGCCTGTTTTCCTTGTCTTTTACCCACATTCAAATAAACATAATGGTTACATTTTATTTTAAAGGGGACATATCATGACAATAGGCCTTTACAGTGTTTAAAGGTGGGGTGTGTGATTTGCAAAACGGCCGGCAGATTTTGAAAATACACAACTCAAATGGTCCTACCTTCTTTCCTCCAACGCTGGCCCTGATTCGAGTGAGGGGGGATGTGGGGAAGGGGGGTATGGTACGACCGTTTGATTGAAGGACTGACTGTCCAATGATTCTAGGTGGTCTTGGAAATTATTGGCTGGAGTTTTTCGAGTCCTGCCCGTTCCACAGATGATTAAATTGCTTAATTTTCATTTCAGTGCTTCTAACTTAGTGGCTGAAAGTGGGTTACGAATAGGATTTCAAGTGATTTAGAAAAAATTGACAAAAAAGAGAATCACATACCCCACCTTTAAGTGCTATAATTGGGTCCCCAGTGCATCTGACTACCAACCCAGAAAACATGAAAAGTGACAACCCAACTTTGTTTTGGCAAGCGTGTAAAAAAATAAGCAGATCAGATTGCTCACCTTCTGACATAGGAAAGGGGATCTTATTATAATTTTACTGCCCCTTAATCTGCTCGTTTCCACAGCGCGCCGCCATTTGGTTTTCGCAAGCGACAACTGTGACTCTAACGCAATGGCAATAGTTTGAGCCAAGCAAGCAAACTGTTCTGTCCTTGGTAGTACAGATGAGATTATTTGCATGTTTTGTATTGTATCCGATCAACGTCTTCTAAAGGCAGGGAGCAGCAGCTCATTTGCATTTGGGCACACACAAAAACAGCGCGTTTTTTCTTGTACCCAAAAACGGGCAACTTTAACAAGCTATAGTAATTGATCTGTTTGTTTTTTTTTTAGCTAAAATTTCACAGCCACACTCTGGGGACACCAAAGATTTATCTTACATCTTGTGAAATAATATGTGAAGGGGCATAATATGTCACCTTTAAGGTGTCCTTGATACAGTGTAATTATACATTTAAGAACTGAGTAGGCCTAATAATAAACTAAATGTAGTAGGCTACTGTAGGGTTAGGGTTAAGAATAGGGGTTGTTATAGGGGCAGTTGCACGTAATCATGCCTATTTAGTTATTACTACAACTATGTAACGTGTAACAAGGACAGTAAAATAAAGTGTTACCAACAAATTTTTGTTAAATCTATTTTATTAATTGTAAATTAAATATATTTTAAATAGCCTACCATTTGCCTATACATTTTTTATTTGATATATTGATATATTTTTAACAACAGTTGATATATTTTTACTGATAAAAACTGTCAATTTATTTACATTTAGCTATAGCTACATTTTTGTCACTGTTTTAGCGCCACACTTGGACTGCAGCATCCAATTTGTGTACACTTCAAATAAATATACAGATTGAAAATCTGACATTTTGTTTTGAGGTATTTTGTTTTCATTAAAATAGTACACACTAATTCGCTAAGGAGCCACGTGGAAACATCAGTCAAACATTTTTGATAATTATTAACAAAGGAATTTGATCAATCTTTCTGCACCAGATTTGTTGATCTCAAATGAGAAAATAAAATCCTAGGACTAGTCGCAAAATTACGTTTTTCAAAAATTCCTGACTGGAAACAAAAGTGATATGAAGAGCATGAACCAAGGAATTTGTGAATATAAAACACTTACTGTTATTATAAATTGTTCATGAATTATAACCAAAAATGTCACAATTTATTAATTTTGTTTTCTCTATAGCGCCCCCAACAGTGCAATTTACGCGCATTTCTACCTGTTTTATACATGATTTCTCCATTTATTCCCTGAGCAGGGGCGCGCGTTTCACACAGTTCAAATTTCAAGTTTCTACCATTTACAGATCCGTACATCCGTTCAAGACAAAAAAAAAAGCATATAATAATCCAGACAAAACAGCCGCGTTTCTAACACGTCGTAGTGGCCCTTTGATTAAATCCATGTCAATATCTATGATTTCAGCCATTTTATTGTAAAGCTGATGTAAGATTCCCAAGCACGAGGTTACAATACCGGTACACCCCTAAAAATCAGCTTGTGGGCGCTATAGTGGGTTGTACCACTGTTTTATGTATTATGGTGGGGGTGGGGGTCCGATTTAAAATGATTTTCAAACATAAAAAAACACTCTTTAAACCAAAATGAAGTGTTGTCATATTATTTCATCTGTTTAAAGAAATGATGTTAATAGCCAACATAAGACACGCCTATTTTAGTTCTTCGGGGAACACAAATGAGTTTCCTCCCCATCTCGTGTGGGACGGACGACACTGATACAGTAGACAGAGCATCTGCGCCTCCTGCATCACATTTACATCAGATTGAATGAGATGTCCAAACCATCGAATATAAACCGTCTTTAGGTCGAAACAGCTCTTTTCAAAACCTTAGCTCATTTCCTTTTGATTCATTATAAGGTAAGATTGTTTTATTTTTCTATTCGATTGTGCTTATTTGACATACAGATGAGATAAAGGCTGCGCAATCACATCCAGTGTGTATGATGAAACCTCGCACATGGGTGACAGTACATTCGGGCGGGGGGTAGAAATGAAGTTCTTTACAAATGTATATTGTATTCCATTTGTAAATAATAAGTGTTAATTGCATGAGCGTAATTGTCTATTTTCAGACAGTATTTTTCCTAAAATAAGCGGAATTTAAATTGGATCTACACATGTTGACACAATGGCCTAATGACAAATTATTTACTTTAGCCTATATTGTCGACACCCTAGCCCATATTGATTTCATGACCTTATTTTAACGATGCTTTTTTTAAATGAGCTAATTTTAAAAGATTTTAGGGAATATATACGTCATTTTTTAAGAGATTTTACTGTAAATGTAATAACGAAGAAGCCAAAATGTGTTCTGCTTGAGGCTGATTTATAAAAAGGTGCAGCCTTGAAAGAAATCTGTTAATCACATGAGCTTCGACCGAGAGCGGCCCAGCATCAGTCACATTGTACACTCGTGGTTTAGTATAGGTTTTACAAGAGGTTGTGAGCCACAAAATGATTGATTTAATAGCGTGGTTACTATTATTTTACATTTTACTGTCCATCTATTGTAAATTCGCTCTTCAAACCTTTATTCTGGGGCGATGCGGCCACGTGACCACAGAAGGCGCGCTCTTGTCTGTTTGGGTTCGTATGCAAATGAACCGACCTCGTGCTATGAAGTGAGGCTTAAATTATTTAGATGGGAAATATGATCGTGTTCCAAACGATTCGGTTGGTTTAAATGACATTTGATATCAGATGGAAGCTGTGATGCGAGTCATGGTTTACTCACAACCTCTGCTATTGAAAACACTGTATTGTGCTTTATTTACGTTTATGCATTAGTACATGCTGTTACTCGACTAAATGCGAAATTAAAAGTATTCTCTATGTTCTCTATCTATTTTTTCCCTAAACGTAATGCATAACCTGTCCCAACTTAATGAGATATTCTGGGAATTACACCTGTTTCTGTGAAATGCAGTCAGTGGAGAAAAATAAAGATTTGTGTGATCTGCCTGATGTCAAACAATAGGTTATTGCTGCAAAAATATTTCATTTGTAAGTCATCTTTTAAGGCATCTTTTTGTAAGGACATTTAACATGCAAACAAGTGTTACATTGCATCATGTTAGGGGAACTAAGCTGTCTAGTTTCTGTTCTTTGTTTTTGTATCTAATAGGAAGCCAGTCACCTACTGTGAAAATGAGAAGATAAACATTTCATCCACTCACACTTTTCTTTCTGTTGACTAAATCCCTCTCTCTGACCTACATCTGCCCTTTTGAACCAAACCTACCCTGTCGAAAACGATTTCCTAGAATCTCTCCCTCCCCATCGCCAAAAAAGACATTTTCAAATGCCCAAAAACAGCAAAACCGCCAAGAGAGAGATTGACGATGACGACGTTACGGAATCTGTCAAAGATTTGCTCTCCAATGAAGATAGCTGTGATGACTCTTTCAAAAAGACCTCTCTAATGGTAGGAGATGTTCCTCAAAATAAGGAGCGGGATGTTGAAGAGGGTTCTGAGGAAGAGGAGGAGGAAGAGGAGGAGAGACCAGCCTGGAGCAGCAAGCTCCAGTACATCCTCGCCCAAGTGGGCTTCTCAGTAGGCCTGGGCAACGTCTGGAGGTTCCCATATTTGTGCCAGAAAAACGGTGGTGGTAGGTTATGCATTTAAGCAAAATATATTTTTTAGAAAAAGAAGAGTGTAAATCCAATTAAATGTCTCAAAATGTCCATTATAAATTTAATACATATGGATATATGATCAGCATTATTTTAGAGGTTACAAAAATGTCCTATATTTTCCTTTTTTATTTAAAACGAATATCCTGTCAGTACACCATCATACTGAATTGCAGTACCTATTCTCATAGTAAGGAAAGATACATTTACACACACACACACACACACACACACACACACAGGTTTGTTTTGCTATTTGTGAGGACATTCTATAGGCGTAATGGTTTTTATACTGTCCAAATTATATTCTATCTCCCTACTAACCCTACCCATCCCAGAACACTATGCATTTTTAAATTTTTAATAACACACTGTTTAGCATGTTTTTTTTAAGCCATTTGAAATTCGACGACTCAAGGAAATGTCCTCATAAATCATGTTCACAGTGTAATACCCATGTCGTTATACAAATTTCTGTCCTCATAAATCACAAAAACAAACACACACACACACACATACACACAGACAATTGAATGAGTAATCTTTTGAGAGTCTGTGGACCAAGAATTGAATCTGAAACTGTGAACTTTTTCAGTTCAGTAACAGTTCAGTTCAGAAGTATTGCAGAATATTTTTTTTATTGTGAGAACCCTTGTGGTTCCCCTCAAAATGTATATAAATGGAATTAAATAAGCCATTGTTTTTGTAATGCTTGAACACAAACCTCATTTCAAAAACTTGAGAACCTAAAGTCAGACATGTCTGACACCTCATTTGCAAGTTCTTATAATGCATTTCCTGAACATGTCTGCAGGAAACACGAGTCTCGGTGCCAGAGGTCTTTCTCTGAAAATACACACGATTAAGAGAAAAGAATGGTATTTTGGGGCATAATATTACAATTAATCAAAGATAGATTAGTCAAAACAAACAAAGATCTGCCATAATGAAGTGATGTACTCAGGGGTTTTCAAACCTGTCCTGGAGGACCCCAGGCACCGCACATTTTGTATGTCTCCCTAACATCTTGCAGTCTCTACTAATGAGCTGATGAGTTGATTCAGGTGTGTTAGATGAAAAAGACATACAAAATGTGTGGTGCAGGGGGTCCTCCAGGACAAGTTTAAAAAAACTGCTACTAACGTGCTGCTGTAATTTCTGTATAGACCATAGAAACTCATTGAAATTAGAATAATTTCTAGATATGCCCTATTCCATGGTTAACTGTAAGTGGTATTATTGTAAAGTGGAAGTGTTTAGGAACAGCAGCAACTCAGCCACAAAGCAGAAGACCACATAAAGTCACAGAGCGGGGTCATCAAGTGGTGAGGTCCATGGTGTGTAAAAGCTGCCAACGCTCTGCAGATTCCATAGCAAAAACTGTGTGGTGGGAGCTTCATGGAATGGGTTTCCATGGTCGAGCAGCTGCATGCAAGCCTCATATCACAAAGTGCAATGTCATGCGTCGGATGGAGTGGGGTAAAGCACGCCGCCACTGGACTCCGGAGCAGTGGAAACATGTTCTGTGGAGTGACGAATCACGCCTCTCTGTTTGGCAGTCTGATGGGCGAGACTGGGTTTGGCAGATGCCAGTAGAACGTTACCTGCCTGACTGCATTGTGCCAAGTGTAAACGTTGGTGGAGGATAGATAATGGTATAATGGGGCTGTTTTTCAGGGGTTAGGCTAGGCCCCTGACTTCCAGTGAAGGGAAGTCTTAATGCTTCTGCATACCAAGACATTTTGAACAATGCTATGCTTCCAAGTTTATGGGAATGAGTGAGTTTGGTGTTGAAGATCTTGAATGGCTTGCACAGAGCCCTGACCTCAACACCATTGAACAACTTTGGGCTGAAATGGAAAAAAAGATTGCGAGCCAACGCTTCTCTTCATGGGTGTCAATTTCATCAGCAGTTGGGAGTGACAACGATAGTGGTTTAAATATGAGTTAGGTTCATAGGTTCACCACGTGGTCATATTATAATTATTAAATTATCTGGCATCCTCCACATAGTACTTTAAGTTTTGTCTGGGACAGAGGAGGTCTTATTCAGCAAGCCTACTGATATGCCACTTAACATCATATTGAGCAAAACCCAACACAAAGGTAGATCTACAATATTAGTCTTATATCAGTTCACACATAGGCTTGTCGGCATGTTAATTGTAGTGGGTGACTTACTATCCAACAAGCTGCAGCATTAAAAAGCTACCAAACAAGCTGGGTAACGTTATAATCGCTAACATAGCAGATCCATGGAAACAAATCGGTTATCATAATTTTTTTTGTCATGACTAATTAATGAATGACTCAGCATCGTCTGTATTAAAGAAAAGAATCACTTCATCCAATGTTTAAAGTGATTAAAATAGCATTGACAGCCTACTTAATGGAGTTCCACAACTACTGAAGAACTTCGTTCTCTCCCACTGGACTTGTGTGTTACGGTGAGGTAAAGGGAAAGCAGTGGACTAAAGCACTGTGAGGCAAGGGAGAGGGGACTCAAAATGTTTCTAAACTTAGAACGCTTTTTTAAAATTGTTTTACTACTTACACAATTATTTTAAGTATATATCATTATATTATTTACAATACACAGTGTGGTTTTTAATGATATTTTTAGGGGGGGGGGACAACCCTTCTCAGAAGAGTGGAAGCTGTTGTAGCTGCAAAGGGGGACCAACTCAATATTAATGTATTTATGTATATAGAATGCAATGTCATTACAGTCCCTGTTGGTGTAATGGCCAGGTCCCAATACCTTTGTTCATATAGTGTATGTCAATCATTAAAAACAAATTAGAAATAATTGTTTGAGTGAGATATCTGGTCTCACACAAGTCAGGCATGGCATTGAAATGAATCGGTTTGCATGTTGCAGGATAATCACAGGTTATATTACCCATCTGTGATTATACAAAGCTGTTTAATGTCAAGAGAAAGCAGATTACAGCTTCTTACCCTGGTCTCCCTGAGAGCAATGACATACAGTAGATAAGATTACTCATGTCAGAAAGACAGACGAGAAAGAAACGTATGCAATAGTTTTTTTTTTTTTTACAAGGAATTCTACTGTCTTACATGTGGGTTTCATATACTGTAGTAGGAAACTATTGTGTACACTTGTACAGTTTGACCAATTGTCTGGCTAACTGCATGAGAATTTGACCACAACCCTGCCATGTCTTACTACTTACTCCAGGTTATAATAAGTGAGTGTGAGCACACTGCTGTGCAGATCTGTAATTAGATTAAATAGGTCACTGTGTGTGGGCTGTCTGTCTTTGCCAGGGCAGAGCAACCACTACATCGCACCATCTACAGTATGAGCCATCAATGATAGCATATTTTTGTCCTCAAAGAAACACCTATGACGTTTTTCTGCCCCAGTCTGCCAGATGTCATCTTAGGCACAACCCGTTGAGTCATACATTTTTAAACAAGCATCTCACAGCGCACCAACCTGACCTACATTAAACCTTAAACAAAATGCAAAAACATGACAAGGTCTAAAGACCCCTATTGCTGGCTACAATAAGGCTGCTAAATACATTTAATGATAAAACATTAAAATCATGGAGCTGACGGTACTGTATAGTTGCCACTTAACACAGACAGGTTGAAGTAGATTGTACAAACCAAGCTGTTTTTAAATAAAATATACTGCCGTTTACAGAACATATAGTGCTTACTGTCTCATTACATTTTTGTAAATGACTCTTATCTGTGAATCTCAGTAGGTTTATGTGTTAAAGCACATGACTGCAACATGTTGAAAGAGCAGCAGACCTACAGGACTCTCAAAGCAATGTCATTGTATTGAAGTTGTTCCCCATAAGGCACTGGGAAGGAATGTGCCATTGGCAATGCTTGAACAGTTTTGAAATGTCAGTCTCATCCTTCTTTGGCTCTCTGTAATGAGAATTTAATTCAAGAGAGAAAATATTTGCAGATAATAACAGTGGGTTAACCAGTTCTTTCATATTTTATTAAAAAGTATTAGATTGTACCAGTGTTGTTACAAAACAAAAACTATTAAACATTAAAAAACTGTCTTAAAATAAACAAATATATAAACTGATGAAAAAATAAATAAACCTTGCCTTGGCAACTAACTGAAATAAATTAATTCACTCAAATGAAATAAAAATAACTTAAAGCTAAATAATAATAAAAACAAAACCACATAACCAAATTACTTAAAATAAAATGAAAATGTAACATATAAAAATAAAAGCAAATTCAAAATATTAATAAATACTATATAAATAATACCAAAATAACACTGGATTAGACACGAAAATGTACATAATTAGCATGATAAATAACCATAAATCAAGAAAAACTACTTAATAAAAAATGGATAAATAAATAAGGCATAAATCCAAGAAAAAACAACCAATACACAGTAACATTAAAAAACTTGCATTTTTATTAGTGAGATATATATGACACCAATAATGCCAGTTTAAGAATGATCAAACATTGACCTTGAAGAATGTTTGATTACAATCACATACTGTCACTTGTAACATGTAATTACTGTGTCTGGCATACTGTCTGTATAACAGTGTGGAAGTTTGGTTCCAAAATAAATAGGGCCATAACCAGTTCTCCTCTTTGTAGGAGCGTATCTGGTTCCCTACTTCATTCTGCTGGTGGTGATAGGAATTCCCCTCTTCTTCCTGGAGCTAGCAGTGGGCCAGCGCATCCGACGAGGCAGTATCGGGGTGTGGAACTACATCAGTCCACGCCTGGGTGGCATTGGCTTCGCCAGCTGTTTGGTAAATATCAGTGCTTTCGTGTAGATATACTTTATTTAAGTGCACTGTATAAATATAACCAAAGACTTGGGTAGATGGAGTAGAGGGTGTAGCTCATACATTTAACTGCATTCTCTCTAATTTGCAGGTGTGCTTTTTTGTGGCGCTCTACTACAATGTCATCATCGGCTGGAGTCTCTTCTACTTCTCGCAGTCCTTTCAGCATCCTCTTCCGTGGCACGAGTGTCCCCTGGTCAAAAACAAAACGAATACATGTAAGAAGACCACAAAATGATGCTTTGCTTTTTATTTGATAAAAATACATTATATGACATGTACAGTATGTGGACAGAAACAATAGATTTTAATATACTGAATATCTTTTTGAATTAATCTTATAGTGCTGTACAAGATTATAAGTTTCATGTTATATGAACCATATGTCAGATATTGAACCAGAGTGTGAGAAAAGTTCAGCTACAACGTTTTACTGGTATCGTGTGGCCCTGGATATCTCCGATTCCATCTCTGAGAGTGGAGGACTTAACTGGAAGATGACTTTGTGCCTGTTGGTTGCTTGGACCATGGTGTGTCTTGCCATGATGAAGGGTATCCAGTCTTCTGGAAAGGTAAGAAAAGTGTTTTGTGTTTTGTTCTAGGACAGTCTGCCTTTAGTCACAGAATAAACTCAGGGATGTCTTTAAAGTAGCACAGAGAGAAACACTGACCCTCAGACTGATCCTTCCTATATCAATGAGAACCATCGGCCTCTCATGTGATCCATGCCTGCATAACTTTGTGAAACATGATGCAGCGTCCATACGGATAAAACCAAATGTGGAACTCTGACATCAGTGAGCTTTTGACCCGGTTCCCTTTTGAGTCATGTGGGTATGAAAACCCCCTAAAGAAGTTAAAACAACATTTTGAGGGGTTTTCATTTTTTAAAGGCATCCATTATCATAGTGCATATTTAAAAAGAATAGATGTAATTATACATAGGTAAGGAATAATTGACGACGGGCTGTTGAATTATTCGAAAAATAATATGTGTATTATTTTTCCTCGGGTGTGTATTATTTTTCAATAATTCAACGGCCACATGAATTAAAAAAGTAATAATAATAATAATGATGTGAACGGATAAATCGTTTAGAATTAATAAATACAGCAATATTCCATAAAACAAGAGGAAATGTCAGTTTTGGTTTCATGGTGACTTCAATATATTGCCAGTTAAAGTGTGGCCCCTCTGTCAGTAAGGATATTATAGTATGATATATATATATATATGCTATACTCTCTTTGAAGCCTAATCTAGGATTTACCTCACAAAAGAATACCAATCTCTCATTCAACATTCCCACAAAAGCGTATTTCACCCCGAAAAAAAAAATCCTAGTGATTTTTTTCTTCTTCTTCTTTGTCATTTTGTGTGCACAAAAGCATGGCAGTGCTGGTTGCCATGGTTTTATGTGCACCATCCCTATTCACAGTTCTGTGGCACTGTACCCAGTAACCTTACTCAACCACAATTATTGGTGTTTGAGGATACTGGACTGTAGAATTAGAGTTGTGTCTGCAGGAAGAAGGATATATTTATTTAAAGGATCTTCGTATAACCTTTTTGATGCTTCCCTTTTGGAGAACCACAAAGAAATCTCTTTTAATCTTCTAAGTTGTTTGGATAGATACTATCACTACTCAGCACTATAAGACTGGTCCGCCCTTGATGAATCAGAGATGAGTCAGTATTGCCTTTTGAGCATTATGGTCATAAAGTAAGTAATTAATGCCATCAACAAAGGCCGTTTTGTTTACTTCAAAAAGTAGTTTCAATGAATATATGACTGCACACATTTTCATGTCAGAGCATGGTGCAAGTAATGCCAAGGTCATGGATTTGAATCCCAGGGAAAGCATGAACTGTTAATATGAACCTCAATGCAATGCAAGTTCCTAAAATACAAACCATATAAACCAATATAAATATAAACCAAATTAAAACGTGTCCATAAAATAAATGATGTTTATGCTTTAAGGATTAAGTTAAGTATTAATCATTAAGTCTTCAAATTATCGTTCTTGTAAAATAGAAAATTATGAAATTATGTTTGGGGTGTGACTTTATGACTGTACTGAACTCATAAAGAGAACCAACTGTTCCCATTGCCGCAAGGTTTTGAGTCACACCATTGTTATTGTAGTATTTTTTTTATATAATCTATATACTATTATAATATTTAATAATATATTCAATTAGCTTTTATTTTTATATTTTCAGATTTCAATTATAGTTTAAGTTTTAGTAATTTTGTTTTTATCAGTTTTATTCCGTTTTTTTTCTATAGCTTTCATTTATTTTTTTATTACATTTAGTTTTAGTAATTTTAATACTTCAACGCAATCTTATTTATATCAGCTAGTTGCCAAGAAAATATTTTTTAATTTTAAGTTAAACATTTTTATAGAATATTTATATATTTTTTAGCTTTGTTCCAGTTTTCGAAAACTATTTGTAATCACTTTAGATTTAGTTTTAGTTAACAATAACAACACTTGAGTGTTGAGTCACACATGATCTCATTGTTGGCAAAAATGGAAGATATAAAATTCAATAGTTCCATCTCTTTTGATGTACATGTTTAGAGCAAAGCCTTTGGTTACAACATCGCTCGACAAACCACAACAAGTATCATCATCTTAGTTATGTAGATGACTATCCATGTATTGTCAGGATAAAAACTAGACACTTAAGACTAGGCTTTATTCAGACAGTCGGCAAAAAGTTTAGTTGTATTCTGAATGGCAGAATACCACATGAAACCCAGTTATTACAAACTAGATCAAAACCAAATCCATATGTCAGATTTCTGGAAATATGCTTCAGTCTGATCCGACTGGCCATGCAGGCTGGCATTTAACATTACACACAAAGTGTCTGCAGCTGTGTCTCAATTCACTCATTTACAGTCACATGTTGCATTCAGGCCTGCTATAGATGCCTTAACCACACCATCTGGCTTTAAGAAAGCATCTATCTTCATTAACGTTCATTCAAAATGAGCCGTGTACTGTAATAAAATCATTTTTCACTGTAATGTTTGAACAAATGCATCTGATTTCTTCTTTTGTAAAATGACGGACTGTCTAGGTTTGAAAACGTAACTAAAAGTCCCCCCGTAATCATTTTATCCCTTAAAACTCATCTGTGATCACCAAAATTACATATTTAAGTGTTTTTTTAGTGCCTTAAAATAACTTTTATGTAACTTCACCCTTGCCTCATTTAGTATACGCGGTTCTATGAATATGCAAATTAGCCCTGCCTCCACTCACTCACACCAGCTCAGAGATTGATCACACATTCACATGATTGGTTACAAGGTATTTTGTGACATCAGAAACACCAGCGATTTCAAACCACGTTTTTGGTACTGCAGTTTTAAGAAAAAAAAAATACTCAGCAATGGTGTTGACTTATCAATTTACACATGGTTTGTCTTAAAGCATATTAAAAACACCACATAGACTTATAAACAATATTTAAACCTTGATTTTCACCACAGGGGGACTTTAAAGGTTTGGAAAACAAACCAGAATTGGGTGCACTGCACTATTTTAAAAAAAGCCTTACAGTCAATTCATAGTTTGTCAGCAAAGTCAGCAAGTGAGGGCACATTTTTCCTGCCCCTTATATGCAGAAAATGATCTTACAGCTTAAGAAATACTAGCATTAAATTTTACATTGACATTATTTGATAATCTGTTTATGTCTGACTGCAGGTGATGTACTTCAGCTCTCTGTTCCCCTATGTGGTGCTTATTTGTTTCCTGGTTCGTGCTTTCTTACTCAAAGGTTCTATTGACGGCATCATCCACATGTTCACCCCGAAGGTAAGACGCTGTGTATGTGTAAGCAGATGACACATTACCACAATGGTTAGACCAATTTACTCTACATGCTCTGGTTCACACTGCAGCAATTAATCCAATTTATTGAGAATTACCATAATCATCCATAACTAATTCCCATGTGTATCACTCGTCTCAGTTCGGTGAAGACCAGTGGATGTATCTATGGAAACAATACCCTAGCCAGATTTCCCAGCATGCATTTGTGATGTGACTCGGCAGAAGTGAATTAAATCTTCCATCAGCATACACTGAAATGCAGCAGACTGTCTAATTGTCCCAGCTATTTTACATAATATTCATGATCCAAGACACAGACACAAGACGTGGTCACATTTTCTCCTCATTGCAAAGGGCTGTCAATGTGTCCCTTGTTGAGTTAAATGTCGCTTCAGAGTCTTATCAGAGGGTGGTTTGTGTAACACACAATTCAATTATAGTACATAGCCAAAGCTTTAGATTTGTAATGCTTCTGTTTCACACACAATGGTAATTAGTGCAGAGCCATTACAATCACCGCACTGCAGTGGGGGGAGGGGGGTGTAACATTTACATCTATGTTATCAAGGGAGCAATTCAGTAGCTAAAAAGGCTGATTAAGTATGATTCTAATTATATTTAAAGGGATAGTACACCCTAAAAATGAATATTCTGTTATATTTGACTCCAAACCTTGTATAGATGCATTTCTGTATTCTTGCGGAATACACAAAAAAGTTTTGAAAAATGTTGGTTATCAAAATGTTTTGGTAACTAGTGACATCCATTATATGGCAAAAAATGTTTTATCTCAAAATATCTTCTTTTATGTTCCACAAGACATTTTTTATACATTTTATTATGTGATTTTGTCACTTTTATTAGGTTTTGTATGAGATATTACATTGTCTAATTTTCATTCAATTTAAGTTGTCCATCTAATATTATAAAAATATTTGCTTTATTTCAATTAACAAAAATGTTTTTGATAGTTTGAGTTTCAGTTAATGATAATAATCCTGATATATAGCTTTGGAACGATACAAGTGTGTGTAAATGATTAAATAATTTCCTTTTAAGAGTGTGTGTATGACTCAAGGTAATTATTTCATATGATCATATGTTAAATATGTGGTGTAGCCCAATGTTTAAAGAAGCAATCGATCTATATATTAGCCTGGATGGTTAAAAAAAAATATTTGTCCATTTTGAGATGATTGGCTTCTCAGTTTAACCATAGGCAAATTGATATATTTTCCGATGTTTTCAGATATTCTAAATAAAAAGCATATCACTGTGCATAATTTAGCATGTGACAAATAATAAACTACACTATCTTCTTACAGCTGGAAATCATGCTGGAGCCCAAAGTGTGGCGTGAAGCTGCCACGCAGGTCTTTTTTGCCCTGGGTCTTGGTTTCGGTGGTGTTATCGCCTTCTCCAGCTACAACAAGCGAGACAACAACTGCCACTTCGATGCTGTGCTGGTCTCCTTCATTAACTTCTTCACCTCAGTGTTGGCTACTCTAGTAGTGTTCGCTGTGCTGGGCTTCAAAGCCAACATCATGATTGACAAATGTGTGGAAATGTAAGTTCAAAACCAATTAACCATGAGAAGCAGTTTAGTAGCAAGTTCCAAATATTATTAAAATAAATATACAGTCCATAAATGTCATCAAACTGCATACAGGCCCAATGACCGACTGCTAGTTTAATTTCTTGTTTTAATGTATCTTAGGAACACAAAGAAGATCATTGATTTCCTCGGCAAAGAGATCAATCCAAGCTTGATCCCACACCATATTAACTTCAGTAATGTTAGCCCAGAGGACTACCAGCAAATTACCAGCATCATCCAGGGCGTGATGGAAAACGATTACCCACGCCTAGGCTTAGACAACTGCGACATCAAAGAGGAGCTGAACAAGGTGAGGAGGAGCTTAAAGTGAAATGATACACCACGGGGAAACCTTAGAGACACACGGGGAAACCTTAGAGACAACTGATATACACAAACTTTCCATGGAATTTAACCCTGGTGGTTAGGCTCTCTCTCCAGTCATGTTTGAAAGTTAATACAACACAAGAGAGCGCTCACTGTCAAAAGTGTCATTTTAAAGCCCATAACCTATACTTCACAGCTATTAGAAAATCTGACAAACAAACAAAATAGATAGGGGTTAATGATGAGTAGTGTTGGGGGAAATTACTTTTAAAAGTAATGTGTTACAATATTGTGTTACTCCCTAAAAACTTTTTATGGAAATTAATATGTTGTTACTTATGCGTAATATAACATTTGCGTAACTTATATAAATATTATATATATTTAAAATACATTGTTGAAAATAAATGTTTTCTAAAATGAAATTCATTTAAACTAGATTTTTTCTTAGAAATCCTTATTTGTAATTGACACATGAACAGAGGATATAAATACTTAAAGGTTTAGGACCAAAATAAAGGAAACTGCAAAGGAAGTACTTTAGTGGCCTTTAGTGTGTGTAGGTGTAGATCAAGAGGCACTGCATGATGAAACAAAAGGAAATACTGTTAAATGCGGTATGTGTTGGCTAAGGTGATGTCATAATCAGATTAAACCACATACACACCTCCAAGAACAGTCATAGACCGTAGCCCTCTAGAATATGAGGCTCTTTTTTTACATAGGCACATTTCCTCCTGCATCTGTCTTTACATAGGCACATTTCTTCCTGCATCTTTTGATGTGTTTCGTTTTACAGAAATCTATTTCTGTAAGTTTCAGCTTGCTTCGACGTAAACCCTCACACTGAAACATGTTGAATTATTCATGCAGAGGCCTCAAGCAAAATACAGCATTTTAACAGCACAGAATAAACAGATGTATGTACATTATCGCCATAGCAGTAATATAATATTAATATTTTGACATTAAAAATGTATATTTAACTTCTTCTGAGGAAAATACAAGTTATGTTTGCCTGTGCAAAACAAGCTGCCATGATAGAAGTCAAGCCTAATCTTACACTTGTCTTTTTATTTATATGTTCATGTTTTTGAAGGCATGCTAGAATCCAACCTTTCGCTTTTCTCTCACAGGCGGTGCAGGGCACAGGCTTGGCCTTCATCGCTTTCACTGAAGCCATGACCCATTTCCCAGCCTCACCTTTTTGGTCTGTGATGTTCTTCCTTATGTTGGTCAATCTGGGACTGGGCAGCATGTTCGGCACTATCCAGGGCATCCTTACCCCCATTGTGGACACCTTCAAAGTACGGAAGGAATACCTCACAGGTCAGCCAATGCCAAAAAAAGAAAACATGACTCTGCAACATAGAGAGAAGGAAACATTTTTTACTTCATAGTTTCAAGAATATAATGGATCATTATTTGATCCGTCTCTGAAACCATATGATAGATTTGCATTTTTATCTGAACTATTCCTTTAATCACAACAATTTTGTTGTGGACCTTCAATCAATGGTGAAAAAAGTTGTCCTGCTTAATATTTTTGTGGAAATCGTGACCCGTTTTTTTTCTTAATCTTTAAAATAGAAATCTTTTGTAACAGTATAAATGTCTTTACTGTCACTTTTGATCAATTTAAAGCATCCTTACTGATTAATCTTTTTTTTATTATTCTACTGACCCCAAACTTTTACTTTAACAGTGCTGCATGCCTTTAATTGACATTTAATCAGATTAAACCTAAATATTTTTTTACGTAAATTTATCCACATAAAGGTTTCTGTTGACGGATATGATAAAGTAACGATTTCTGTTCAGAAAACTCATCTTAAGTACTTATCGGCCTGACAAAGACACATTTCCATATGTACTTCCGCCATTCACTAATGCCCACCCACAGACGCAGAAAATCGCGTTACATTTATTATGAGCATACTAACTCTTATGAGCTTTCATAAAATTCTGAGAGGAAGGATAACATCGTACCCCCTTCCCCTGATTTCTAATACACATTGTTGCTCTCTGCTTTCTTTACAGTTGGTTGCTGTGTACTTGCCTTCTTTATCGGTTTAATATTTGTCCAGCGATCTGGGAACTACTTTGTGGCCATGTTTGACGATTATTCTGCCACTCTACCCCTGCTCATTGTTGTTCTTCTGGAGAACATTGCTGTGGCCTGGGTCTACGGCACCGACAAGTATGTTCTGAACTCAGCCTCTATTACAGAGCTTACAAACGCCCTCTGGTGGCATGATGAGCGCCGTATTTATATCAAGAGAATTTATCAACTACATTGATTTATTTAAAATTCAAGTTTGTTAAGGTCTTATACTACCTTAAGAAAAATGTAATTATAATTATGTAATCATAAAATAATGGATTGCTTTCACAACCCAATTAAATGACATAAACTACTACTTTCAATTGATTGTGGCATTGACTGATTAAATCATCTTGTTTGAAAAAAGGCCAGCACGCAATTTGAAAGTCTGAGATATATCTAAAAAAGATATTTTAAGACATTTGAAAAATGTTCAATGTTCATTGGTCATTTTACTTTTTTTTATTAGAAGTATTTAAAATATTTAAGACTAAATTTTTAAATGTAACTAATTGATTTAAGACATTTAAGATACTGAATACTGAGTGTGACAAGCATTTGTTGTAATCTTTATATGTTTTTATTGAAATTCAAGCTTGTTACGGTTACTAACTAACCAATGAAAAATAAATGTTGTTATAATTATATTGTAATTATAATTAAATTTCATACAGTAGTGGCCAAAAGTTATGTCCGGAGAGAATTGGTTTGGGGATTTATTTTAGTTTGATTAAACCATCAAAATATAAGGAAAATATTTTATATATATATATATATTTTTTAAATTAGGGAAGAACTAAATACTAAATTAGGTTTTATCTGACAAAATTATTTTGCAAAAAAATGCAAACTGCAGTTTAGCAGCAACTCTAAGCTAATTTGCAGTGATTGTGGCATTGATGCCTCTCTCTTCTGTGGGTTTATTCAGGTTCTTTGAGGATTTGAAGGACATGCTTGGTTTCACTCCATACCGCTTCTATTACTATATGTGGAAGTTTGTCACACCAGTGCTGCTGCTGGGTCTTCTGGCTGCAAGTCTCATTCAGCTGGGACTGTCGCCACCTAGTTACAGCGCATGGAACCAGCAACTGGTGGGTACACTTTAATACTTAAGATACAATGTTTTTGAACTTACAATATGGCCATCGTTTTATTCAGAGAGGTTCAGATTCCATACAGATTATTTCACCTATAGGTGTTCTATTTTTTCTTGATAAAAGAAAGTAAAAAATAAAATAAAAAATCACAAGGGTGTATTGATGTATTTTATGCTAATAGAATAAAAAGATCTTGAGCTTGTGTTAACCACAGACATTATTTCAGGCATTTATTCATCATTATGAATGAAATCATTAGCAGTGTCTGAAAACACATTCTCTCTTGAGTAGGTACTTATTTTAAATAAGTACTTACTTTGCGACCGCTAAAAAGTATGTTCTATATATGAATGTAATCCGGATATACTACATTCAATGTTGTCAACATCATGTGACCTTCCAGTGTCACTTGCGTCAGGATTTACAAATCCTCTCCTGTGGCCTCATGGTGTCCAAAGTGGTGTAAAATGTCCAAGACTGTCCCATGTCTAAAAAATATGCCAAAGCACAGTGCCCTTAATGCACACTATCTTAAATACCGCATCAGAGCTGTATTCGAGGATAAGCGTATCCCATCATGCATTATGTTCGTGAAATCGCGTGCCTCAAAATCGCAAGGACTACATTCCTCTGTAAGTTAAATTAATTAGATATTACATGTTATTTGGTAGTAAAACTAATTGTTAAAGTGTCATTTTACTGGTGCAAAGATGAGTAGGCAATGTGTATTTTGTACAACATTTGCAACTGCTTTTTATCACTTAATTAGAAGCACCACAATTTTTAGTTGTGTCTTTTGTTACATAGGGACTACTGACCAGACATTTAGAAGTTTATTTTAAAATGCAAAATATTGGATATCAAAATAAAGCTCTGTAAACACACAAGTGTGTCCCTTCGGGTAATCAAAAGTTATACTCACATTTGCAGTCTTCACGCCTACCTGAACACTTGGGCCAAATACAGGAAATACATCATGCTAGCAGAGAAGTGGTCAAGTGCAAAGACCGCAAGTGTGGGTATTTGGAAAGACCCTTTGCCTACTCTTTTGAGTCCTATGAATTTGGTCATTCTACTCTTGTCACATACTGTTTTTGAAGTATGAGATTTCTGAATCAACCATTTACTTCCCAATAAAGTGCTATAGCCGCCTTTACACATCACAGGGACCATGTCAAAATCAAAGTCAGTTTTACTGTCATTTAAAAATCACTTTAAATTAGTTTTCTGGGAAAATATTTAGCATTTACAAATTTTTACAACCGCACAATATTACAGACAATAAATCAACATGAGGGATAATAAATGTGGGAGTATAGCACCTGCAAAATGCATGTAAAAAATACAATGTACATATTGCATTCACCATAAATTAAATAAAACAAAAAAATAATTAAATAAAACAATCCTAAAATTGAGATTTTTAAAGCTTTTGAAAATAAATCTCATGCTCAGTTTTTGATAAAAACATACAGTAAAAACAGTAATATTGTGAAAAATTATTACATTGTTTCTATTTTAGTAATAGTGGCAAGTTTTGGTTCCTTGCCACTGTTGCCTTGGCTTTTGGCTTGCTTGGTTAGGGACATTTAATATTCAACAATATTATTGATCTGCCTTGTCTGTCTGGGTATGACGCAATTTTCTTCTAGAAACAAACTTTGATGTATTATTTTCATGTTATGACTGTGAAGCTGCGTTGATACAATCTGTAAAAAGCTCTATATAAATAAATCCGACTTGACTTGTCTTTTAAAATGTAATTCTTTCCTGTGATGGCAAAGCTGTATTTTTTGGAGCCATTACTCCAGTCTTCAGTGTCACATGATCCTTCAGAAATCATTCTAATACGCTGCTGATTACATCATACAATAACTATAGCAAACCTGTAACAATGGTAAAGTGAATTGTGCATCTTATTATAGAAATTGTCAGTTTTAAAAAGCTTAGGGTAAGGACATTTATTGGTGTGACTAGTGCAATTATGAGCACTAATCTATTATGTGTCTATTGAGATAAGTTAATGCCATTGCTTTTCAGAAAATTTACTGAAAAGAAATGCTGTTTCTTTAAGACCAGGTCATTCTAAGGCTTTCAATGGCACAGTTTTACCACGGGATTAAGGTGGAATTATTTCTTTGCCGGAATAATCCAATTACGATGTCTGTTCTCAGGCTCAAGAACAAACTCTCAGCTATCCACCCTGGGGCCTGGCTGTCTGCATCTCACTGGTGGTCACCGCCATCCTCCCTGTGCCTGTGGTGTTCATTCTGCGCTGTCTGAACATCATCGACGAGAACACAGGAGGCCTGTCCACAGTCTCCTACAAGAAGGGCCGCATTATAAAAGACACCGCTTGTAGGAGCAGAGAAGAGGATGAAGATGACGCAAGTCTTCTCAACGCGAAGACGCCGAGCGAAGCCCCATCGCCCATGCCGGCCAACTACCGTAAGCAGAACGGCCCTGCTTCAAGTGCAGACGTCACGCTCAACGGTAGCTGCAGCACTGGATACACAATGCCCAATATTACAGACATTCCGGACATGCCCGAATCTGATTTGTGAGGACCTGTCCAGTGTCATCTGTAACTGTGAGGAAACAGCGTCAGTTCATTTACCCTGTAAGAACCTCTTCGTCTTCATCTTCACAATCAATCTCCCTCTCCTTGAGATGAACAGGAACAGCTCTCTTCCATCCACACTTGTCCAGAACATTTCTAATTAGCCGGGATTAGGCCTTAGTTCAATTAGGACATTTAATTTGCTTTTATAAACGCTCTCCCTAGACAAAAACATTACCGGTGTGCAACTTGAGACAAAACACTGGCACTGACATATTTTTAGATATGTCAGCGCAAGTTGCTTTCAGTTAAAACAGCTCAAACATGCATTTTAGTCTGGGACTAGCTTAAGCCTTGTCTGTGAAACCGGGGTTAATTGTATTATATGTGTAGCTAGCGCTAACGCACCCCTATCCCTACCCCGACTCATTGCCCCAACTGCTTACGCGCACTTACCCGACTCTCTGGGGCCTGTAGACCCCTGGTTTATGCTCTACTGTAGAATGGCTATTTGTAAAAACAGATAATGTTGCAAGGCAGGGCAGTTACTGTCCACAAAAAAAAAAAAGAGATTAGAAGCAGCTTAGCAGCTGTTGAAAAGACTAGAATGTAAATGTATGCGTAAAACGTGGAAAACATGCAATACGTTTATTTTGGATGTAATTAAATCATTGTGTATGGATTGCATTTAATACAACCCTAACTCATTGTTCAAAAAAATGTGTGCCTAATCAATCCTAAAAATGTTAATAGAATAAAGGAGTGAATGTTGTACATTTAAGGTATTCTGTAAATATATTATGAATTCATATATTCTAATATAGTTTGGAATACAGATCATGTTTTTGGTAAGAAGTGCTTAATGCAGCACTTTTTTTGTTTGTTTGTTTGTTTGTATGTTTGCTGATGTGCTATCATTGTGAGGAGTCTTGATACTCCTCCCCCTTCCTGTATATATTTTTTTCATGAATATGCTCAATGACACAGTATTTTCTTTCTCAGTATTGAGATTAAAAGATAAAGGATTCAGACACACTTTTGTGCTTTACTACTTTGTTGCACTTCACAACAACATGACCATGATCAAAACTGTACATGAACAAATATTAAGGATACACCAATATTAAAATTCTATACAAAAAATATAAAAGTAACATTTAGGTGTTGACCATTATATAGCATAAATGAAAAAAAAAATGCAACCTTAAACCTGAGCCCTTGTTTAGATGAAAATGTTTAACAACATAGGTGGATTTAAAACATCTTTATTGTCCATTTTGATTTGTTCTGTCATTGGAAGGTCATTTTCAACAATAAAAATCTCAAAGCAGGTAGTGTCTAAAATCAATGACATAACTATAAAATAAATGTTAAAACATGGTGTTACAATCACATAAGGATTCAAATAAGCCTAATTAGTTATCTTTTGTACTTTTCCCTGAATTATTTCATCTCCACATGCCTCTTTAAAACGAAAACATCTGAAAGCTAAGAGCAGTGCAAACACATCAATCATACCACTACTCTGTCATTTGAGCAGAGATGATATTGAAAGATTCCTAGATTTCTTATTACTTTCATGACACATCTTAAGTGTTAAGTTCTACAATTGGGCGGCCTTAGCAAAGCCCACTCGGTCACTCTCTCGATCAAACACGGTGTAGTACTGCCCTATGAACACATCACCCAGAATCCACAGTGGTCCAGCGGGGGGTGGGATATCTAGACCCATGAATCCACTCAGACAGATGTCCTTTCCACCCTGGCTTTCCTGTAAACACACATAAAGAGAATCTTTAGAATACCCTAACCAACTTCAGTGTTTTGCTTTCACTGGCTATTAGCTGCATGTGATTTATAAGAAACACCAGGCACATGATTTTATTCTGACTCAGGCAAGACTTTTTCCTCAAACAACACCTCGATGTCACAGTTCTGCTATTGCAAATTACCACATCAAAACACCAGTACTGAGGTGACAAAACAAGACTAACCTTGAGTATGTACTGTTCTCCAGTCAGAGAGTAAGTCTTTCCACCCAGGACGAATGAGACAGTGGGGAGTGTGGGCACTTTCTTACAGTCAACCATGTACTACAGAGGAAACGTGTTTAATAAGAGAACGTTATCAATGTGTTATATTTTCCTACACTGTTAAAAACAACACTGTTAAAAACAACACACCAAGCATGCATGCTTTGTTCACAATAGTCTTTTTAAAATATATAAATACTAATAAAAACAATCTATTAAAACATTTAGCTCAAAAGTTTGTGGTCAGTATGACTAAAAATACAGTATGAAGTAAAAATACTTTTCAGCAAGGAAGCATTAAATTGGTCAAAAGTTACAGTAAAATGTATACAATTACAGAGGATTTCCATTAAAATAAAAAAATATTAAGAGCACATAAAATCAGCATATTATAATGTTTTGGGAAGGACCATGTGACCCTGAAGACAATCTGAAAATTCAGATTTACCATAACAGGAATGTTAAAATACAAAACAATTATTTTTAATTGTAATGATATTTCACAATAACACTGTTCTTACTATATTTTTGCTCAAATAAATGCAGCCTTAGATAATTCTTACTGTCCCCAATCTTTTTTGTATTAAGTTTAAATAAGCTCAAATAAAATAGTGGATAGTATCTTAATAGATAGTTAATTGTGTCACAAAGCTTCAGTGATGTATAATAATATAAATATTTCGAGTTGCAGTACCTCTCCTTGGATCAGAGGGATTGCTCCTATAGCTTTCTGCAGGGCTTTGACCTCAGCAGCGGGGCCGGTGATCAGGGACGTCCCAGTGTCCACGATGGCTTCACATCCTCCTTTACACAGAGTCAGCTCGCTGCCAATGCTCATGCTACACATATAAACAGAGAACTGTAACTGTTAACACAACATTATTGTTATAGGGATCTTCTGCATTGGTGGTTCAGTGGTAGAATTCATGCCCATCACATGACAGACCAGTATATAACATGTATGCATGCCATTTTTCATATAAATGACAAGTTCAAACATAAATGAACAAACTGTGCTTAAAATGCAAGAAAAAAAAGACCACTTTACAGTGGACAGTTTGTGCACTTAAAATGTGATTCCCACACAGAGCAAATGCGTGATGGAAAGGCTTAAACAGACACTATTGATTGACAGTTTGCAATGAGATACTTTCTTGCCTAAAAATAAACCATTTCCCAACTTTTTGTATAATTAAACAACAAAATGTTTAGATGACCACTGCATTACACAGAAGCCAAAAATCTCTTACCCATCCATGTGAACCTGCCAATAGGCTTGTCTGCTGATGTTCACATAGTTAAAGTCTCCGGTGTAATATTTGGAGTCTGTGCCTCCAAGGAGCAACTCACCACCAGGTTGGGTGTCAGGGTTTCTGTCGCACAAATAAAACGGGGACATCCAAAACAATCAGGCCCACATGTCTAAACTGCATTTAATACACGTTTGTGACAGACTGACATGTAACTATTTGCTTATTTTATAAATATCTGGAATAAACCAGGATGGCCTAAATAAACTCATTTACCTGTTTAGGTAGAAAGAGAAAATATTTTTCTCCACTTTCTTCTGGCTCATCATCATGTCAAACACAGGAGGAACCCCATCTACGGAAATGCGAGGGTAGGCCATGCCGAGAATACCATCAAACTTGGCTGCGATGAAGGCCACTCCAGGCTGTTTGATAGCCTCTCCAAATATCTGCTTCTCAACTGCAATATCCCCAACCTGAAAGAGAAGTAACAGATCGGTTTCTTGCCTTCACCATTTCAGGTGACAAAACAATTTTTTTCAGACTTTTTACTTGTTGAATCCTACCGTGCACGTGTCCTGGCTGAGATACCCAGACAAGCTTCCGGATCCATACTGTATGGCAAATTCAGTCCCGTTCTTCACATAGGTGCTTGACTTGCCCCCGTTGTACTTGTGATGAAGCACTACAGGTTTAAAAAAAGAAATACTGAAGTTGCAATAGTCTTCTTCTCTATTGTGACATATATCCGACTGAAATGGCTTCTCGAACTAGAAAAACAGTAGGGTGGGACTTGATTTTATCCATCAGGAATTGATTGGCTCAGTGGATGGTTGTGGTTTGCTAGAGAGTGCAACAGTTGGGTTCCAGAATTAAAACTCCATTCATTTTCTCCATAGGGAAACTTTTTTTTTAAACTTTTTTTACAATTGCTTCTGTTGAAGCCGTCAGCCACATTATTTCTACTTAAAATAATTGTTCAACAGAGGAATTTGTGGTTAAAAACTACATTACCCATGATGCTGTACAGAAACCAATCAGGGGTGCGTTTCCCAAAAGCATCGTTGGCCAACTATGATCGTAATTTCCATTGAACTATATTGGTAACAATGGAACTTGCGACCATAGTTGGCTTTGGGAAACGCACCCCAGATTGTTTATATTTCTCCATTGTTTTTTTTTATTTGATGAATTGTAGTTCTTTCTCTCACTAAAGCCACATAGTACATAGTCTTGTACCTTTGTATTTTTGTCCAATTTCCAAATACTTTTTTGCTTCAAATCAAAGTTTGTAATGTTATGATTTACCTCATTGCTGATTGACTTGGTTCATGGCTTATAATGTTTTAATGAAGACTTTTGAAATCCCTATGGGAGAAATGAATGGAAAAAATACTTCCGGAACTAGGTCACAAAAAAAGGGCACATTAAAGTTTATGATGTGGACGGATAAATCATTTATAATAAATACTGCAATAGTCCATTTTGATTTCATGGTGACCTTATCTCTTACATACAAATTTTACTACAGATACAGACCTATGCTCACATTTTAAAACACCCAAACATTCACACCAAGTAAAGTTCTTGTTACAGGAACAAACTTGCCACCACTAAAAATATGTCACTGATAAGCTTGAGCAACATTTGGCCACAGTGAAATAACTTCTTGTTTCTTGAAGAATTAATTTAGAATGTATTGTTAATCACTTAAGGACAACACTGATCTGACAATAGTGTACGAGATAAAATTCCAAGGGTCCGCGTGGACTTACAGCAGGCGATATCAGTCAGGGAACAGTGGACCGAGGGCACCCACAGGTTGGAGGATCCAGTGTCAAACACTACAGTGAAGGTCTGGACAGGAGTGCCAAGGCCGATCTCTCCATAGTACTGAGCCTGGAAACAAAATTCATTCAAAATTCAGCACCACAACAGTCTGTAGACCGAAAAAAAATACAATTTACAATTTGTTTACATTTACTAGGTCCTCAGAAAAAAACTAAAACTTATGCATGCAAATATTGATAAGATTCCAGTTCCACTGTGAATTGAAAATATCAGAATTTAATAAGAAACATGCAATAAATGTCACAATAAATGTACATTTTTACTGAATTGCTACTCATATTATAATTTATTATTAGCCTACCTTAACTAAAAACCTACAAATGCCAACCAACTTTTTTTTTACAGATGTAATTGAGACAAGATTACCAAAAAAAAGAAGAAAAAAAAGAAAACTGGACATTTTTAGGACAACATTTATTTTTTTTAATCATAATGTACATCTCCCATATGTCACTCAAAAACGAATGTGATCTATTAACCCTTAAGATCTTGCATCAATTACTTAAGCCTGTTTCAGCAATAATATCAGCTGTTCATTGCCAAAGAGGATTATTGTGGCCTACTGTGCTAAAAGGCATTGTAACAGAAGCATGACAAACAAACTCATGACCAGTTGTCAATCACACCATCATGCTGTCCATTCCAGCTTATGACAGGAAACAGACTAGCACATTGTGGTGAATAAAGATGACAGAACAGGTTTCAGGTTCACTTTTTCCTACTGTTAGTCACGTTCCACTATGCCGACATAGTGGTATTTACTAATCATGTGACATGACTCAGCAAAAGGACTGTAATGGCTCGTTTCCATCGAGCGGTACTGTACGATTCGGGGCAGTAAACCCTGATCCGGCTTGCGTTTCCACCGCCAACATTACTTTTACTTGATTTAGTTAAACTATAACAACTGCTTGTCCTTTCACATTTGCTACTTCCTGGACATACAGCTTTGTGCAACCTCTGCAGTTAAAAAGAGACATTCACATGCCTCTGACATTAAATTAATTCATTAGTGATATTCAGAAAAAACAACAGATGTTACAAATAGAGATGTTTGGTAAATGGTTTTACATTAAGTAGAGCCAAAGGATTAATGTGCATTAGCAAAACAGCGCAAACCACAGTTGCCCTACACAGGACATGATGTAAACAAGCAATACTCACATCCAGGAAATTCTTGAGGGTTTCTGGAGTAGGACCATTACTAGCTGGGAAGCCCAGGTTGTATTTCAGGGGCACAGAACCAGCCACAAGCTCCTCCACAGCTCTGCCAGAGTCACTCAGTGTCCGTCTGATGGAACGGAACTTCTTTAGAGGAATCCTGGAGAGAAACAAACATATTTGGATTTACTAAACTGCACACGGTTATCTTGCAGTCATAACCACATCACCTGCAGCAAACTACAAATATTCTCATGCTAACCGCAAGTCAAGGCGCCTTTCCACCCACTTTATCATGATGAACATGATAAGTTTTAAGTTAGGCAAGAACCCTACCAATGTCTCACTATACATAAGCCTACTTACAATCAATCATTCCAAGTTAAATAAGCACATTAAAAATGAATTAGTTGCATCAATTATAGAATTTTCTCTTTGCATGTGTAAGTAATAGCAGCAGTTTTTTGGACTTTGATAAGGCAGTCAAACTAAACCTCAGTATTGATGTCACTGACAGAAAAATTAGGTCAATTTATAACATTCAAGTCAAATACTAAAACAAAACAAAGGCCTTTCACAATAAGGACTAAAATAAAGTGATTGATGATCATGTGGTATACACATTATTTACGTGTTTTTGAGAAATGTTGGTGAGATTTATCAGCTTCAGTGCACTAAACGGGATTTCTAAAGGTTTGGACTTTAAAAGAGCCCTCCATATTGGTCTATAAACAGCTCATAGTTTCTGCTGAATCGCAAACGACCAGCTTCGTTGTCTAGTGGGAGATCCGTAACGACTGTGTCTTTGTGATTGTTTTCACAAAGGTCTGGGTGTTGTAAGACTGAAGAAACTGGAAGAACTGGTTGAGGAACGACCACTCGTCGAGAAGACAAAGAACCTCGCTGAAAATCAACATTTGAACTTACTCTTGTCTGTGAAGGTAGCATCACCATCCTAGACGAAGGTCTCACAATCATCCTAATCTACATTTCTTCCCCTCATCCCCCACTTCTTTTCCCTCATGCTGAGATCACCAAGAATCTATATGGTTTAATGTGATTAATTATCATACAGTACTATACATGTTTATTAAAATTTGAAATGTCTCAGGGTGACTGGTACAAATGTCTAATTTCCAAATAAGTAGCCTAACTTAAAACAAAAGGTAATAAGGTTTTTAAGAATTTAGAGATAGCATTCCCACAAAGGAGGGTGGGAGAGTTAACGTTACACCACCCTGCTCTCAAAGGGTGTAAACACTGAATGCAAATTACCATTGTTAGCACATGTTTCCATGTGAAAGAGGTTCTGTCTGTATATTGAAATGCAGCAAAGGGTTCGGGGCCTTCTGTATTTCAGATTAGCCCGTGAGGCTTAACGGCCGAGACTCTCAGCCTCATGTAATTCTTAATGTGGGGTTCACATCTCTTCTCTTTATTCTAGAGCATTCGAAGCTGTTGTAATGATTATCTTTGAAGTGATTGTGAAATTACCTGACATAATAAACTGTAAACATTTGATTTTATTCTAATCGACTCTGACATTATTTTCATTAAAGAGTTAACGTAAAAAGAATAGTCAAACATTCGCTCACATTTAATCATGAACAGATATTATTAAAACTTTTTCATTTATGGAGTCAGATGATATAATGAGAGAACACATGTATTGCAGCAAAACGTTAACTTTAACGTTACAGCCTAGAGGCACTAACGCTTACGTCTTAACAGACAACTATAGCTAATCGTTTTAATTAACTGGATAAAATAGTATTAAAACAAGTAACTTAAGTGCAACTAACGTGAATGACATAAAATTATCATACTGCGATGTGTACAAGGCACACCGTACGATAATGATCGGATTGTGTTGTTGTTATTGTTAAGTTTGTTTGTTCGACCTTACCGAACAATCGCGTCGGACGTCCACAAAAAGGCAGCAGCTAGCAGCACACAGACGATTCTCATGTTGGCGAGTCCTCGGGATCTGTTAACGCATCTGAGGAGTAGTATCTGTCTGTTGAGAGTGTGTTGTTGTTGTGAGATCTGTTAAAAGACAAACCAAACGGCTGCAGTCAGCTGACGTGATGGTGCTGCCGAGCAACTTTTGCTCACCGTCATGTGATGATGCATTGAGGAACGTCAAGGCTGCGCTCGATTCTGCGCAATTAGAATTTGAATAAGGCTACATAAATCTGATCTGAATAAATAAATAATAATAATAAGCTACTATTAATAAGCCTATTATTAATAATATTAATAATAAGCCTATTATTTATTTATTTATTTTAGACTATCTCTTTCTGTATGTAGGCCTACTTTACTGCCTTGCTTTACCTTGAGTTTCTTCCTATTTTTGAGTGATATGTTATCTTTGTTAATGAAACAAAAAAACGAATTGTATATCTAAATACACTGCTCGCCCAAAAAAGTCACTGTTTGGATTTAAATAGACAAATGCTTACGAGTCTATAATTGGAACATTATTGCAGTGATTATATTTCTACTCTAGCATGTTATTTGTTGGACAACAGTTCTTCTAACCCTACTTGATGGAGTGTGTAGCTTTTCATTTAAAGTTAAACAAACAAGTAGAATTCGGAAGACACATCATGGCCATATTCCAGGAAGACATTGTCAAGATTCATCAGGCTACCCTATTCATAGTAAAACAAAGTTGGCTAAACTGTGCCCAAATATAGATGAAACGTGTGACCGCTACAATGTATCAAAGGGAGATCTATAGATTTTGGTCATGTGGCGACTTCCAAATAGATTTTAAAAAAAATAAAGAGAATGCCCTGGCTTTTGCATAGACAGTAAAGGGGCTTTTGCCACATCAGAAGAAGAATTCTCCGAGTGGAAATCACACAATCCACCTAATATGTCATCATGGCTTCGTGATCTAATGATGTTTCTAAAAACTGAAAAAATAAAATATTTTCTCATCAACCAGAACATTTTACAAGACATGGGATCCTTTAATAAACTATTTTGAGAGGAATATACTCCTCCCTCTTTAAAGTAATTTGAGCTTTAAAGCTTAAAGCCCTTTATTTTTTGGGATATCAGTTGTTGGGGTTGTTGTGTTGGGATGGGAATCTGTGGGTGGAAATTTAGAAAAAGCAACACTTAGGATAAAATAAAGGAATAAGTTACCCATTAAATAATTAAAATGGAAAAAAAAGAATAAATTACTTATAAAATTACTCAAAAATAAAATATTATCGTTTTAAAACATGAGTTAAATAAACAGTTTAAATGTCTATTAATTTGTCCATTTAAAAGTGATTTATTTATTTCCATTTTTATGTTTGAATTATTATATTAATAAATCTCAATTAGCCTACATTTTGAAATAAGAATCTCACAGATTTAAAAGTTAAGTCACAAACTTAAAAAAAAGAAAAAGAAAAATTGAAAGTAGCCTACATTTCTAATTAACAAATGTAGGCTATGCAAGATTGCGGAGAATGATAGCCTATTAGCCTACTTTCGTTTCCTTGTAACGTTACATCCGTAAAACGCTAAATCGTTAAATACTTGTGTGCTTTATCACAGTTTCCACCGTTTACCTTTTCCCTTTTTTTCAATAAAACGACACATAGGGTGAATTCAGGTTGATTGGTACACTTGTCCCTTTTGCCTTAATAGCAAAAACTGTCCCAGTCAACCTGAATACACCACTAGGCTATTTGAAACTGTGTAAGCTATTAACTACATGTGTCTTCACAGTTTTACCACTAGAGGTCAGTGTGATCTCGATAATGTTCTTTCTCCAGTCTGAGAATGTGATAAAGGAAAGTCTGAACACCGACAGCAGATTCCACACATTTACAACAAAGTTTTTGTTCTTGAACTTGTTTAGCATAACAGAACGCTGAAATGTACAAACGTGTGCAACATGGGTGTCCTGAAGTAGTAACTCTTTTCAGTTCAGTGTAACCACTGAAATAACACAATTTATTACAACTCTATTACATAAGACTTCCAGACGTATATAGCTACATGTTTATATGAGCATGTAGTAGACGAGCCTTTGCTGTTGGTTTATCCTTTTTATTTCACACAAAGCTATGATTTGCAGATTTGTCTGTCTAAAAATGTAATGTACTGTATGTCTGTGTTTTACAGATTCATATCACATGTTAACTTTGGTTGGTCAACATCCCAACATTATGAATCTCATGTCAGCTGATTTTCAAGCTGACTCATTCTTTGGTTCAAACATCCAAACATAAACAAAAAGGAACCCATTATTTAATATATAAAAGTTCATTTTATAGGTTTTGTTTGTTGGGCCCATCAAACACTTGATTTTAATAACATTTTGATTAATGACAGTAAATAAATTGCCACATTTTTGTTCCTAAACAGGATCGTTTTTATTTAGCTTTTATTGATCCAAAAGTTATGGGTGACTGCATAGAAGTACCCAGTTTCAGACTAAACTGATACTTAGATTTACTGGTTGCCTTTTATTAAATAGCGAAAGGTTATGTTAAATATGCATAGCTAGGGTTAGCGGATCTCTTGATGTCAGCTGTAGGTAAGTGGGTGTTCCTGGGTGGTTCACATTGAAAATAACACTCAAACGGACTGTCACTGTCTGCAATGAAGTTTGAATGATTCCGTCACTCTGTTTAAGTGTTACACTGTGTGTGTATGTGCATATCGGTGCTGAAATGAATGAGGGGGATGATAGCATTTTGTTTACATGAGCTTATTTTTATTTGACAACTGAGCTGCATAATTTCAAACAGCAAATGTGTAAAGCATTAAGGAAATGTGCAGCAGTCTCTCAGTGTATCCTTTAAAAAAATCCATAGATTTCTTCTACAACATGAACATTAAACATACAGCATATTCACAAACTATATACATCCACATGCCACTGTTTAGGCAAATGACAGTTGAGGCAAAGACACTATAGGGCCTATGAAATGTGTTACAATGCAGAAATAAATGGCAGCTGGTACATCACTGTTCCTTTGCATTAATAAACCCAGGCCTAGAAAAACACATTCAATAAAACTCAAGAGCCTTCCATGATCTCCTGGTTTTTAAGATCTATCCAATCTAAAAGGTCCGTTTACATGTTTATTCATGTCGTTACAGTGCTCCACAACATTTGTACAATACACAGCATGACCCATTTAGCTTTTTCAAGGTCATGAATAGTGACAATGTTTCAGAAAAGGCAAAACACATTTGATATAATCACATATCTCTTACCTTACCTTACATACTTTTCAACAGCTGTCTCTCCTACAGACTAAAATGAGCCAGCTCACATGTTTGTTTGTTTGTTTGTTTGTTTATGCTAGCTCAAGAGTATGATGTCATACATATATTCCAACACTTGCCTTGTATTTAAGAAGAGTTCCTTAAGAAAGACATACATCATAGTTTGAGTTCAAAGGGCATTGGCTTAAAAACGAAGAGTGAGGATTGTGTTATAGGAAACTGAGAAGGCAAGAAAAAGTGCACTTTACCTCTGGATTAAATAACTACTTTTATCAGAATATATACAGTACAAACTTTTATATCTACCAAAAGAACACAGATTACATTCAATATCAAAGTTCCATAAGGTGCTATAATACCTTGTACATTTTTGCTAGAGGTGACACAGGACAATGATGTCAGATTGTTGGCAAAGCACTCTCAGTGATGATTGACAGGTGATTGGTCCCGCCATTCTCATCTGGAGTGCCGATTTCCTTCACAACAAGTGATTCGGAACAATTATTCGGGAGAGAGATAGAGAGAGAGAGAGAGAGAGAGAGAGAGAGAGAGAGAGAGACGGGGGCTGCTGTAACATTACATCAGAGGATTGTTGCTCACACCACTTGTCCAATTAAAATCGCTCGAAACATTTCGTCGCCACCCCTACCAGAGGAGCATCTCTAAGAAACGAGTCGTGGCCCAAACTCTACGGTGTGCTGAGGTATGTAGGTAACTCTTTCAAGCACTGAACATTGAAAAGAGTGAAATAGGACTGAAATCCAGTCATACTATAATAGAAAGTTATATCTGACAGATACTGCAGCAGTCACACCAGCCTGCTTGAGGTCAATATCAAACATTACATCCAAGAGTCCAATATGTGACTTCTAAATCTTCACCAAAAAGAAAGAAAAAAACTCCAGGATAAGTGCCGTTCTTTAGCTTAAAGAGGATTCGTTTGTATTGCACTAAACTACATTTCTTCATCAAAAAAAAAGACAACTACAACACCAATCCAAAAAACCCCAGAGCAAAGTCTGAGATTTCACACATTTTCAGTAAATACTAATATGCCATTAAATGGCAAGACATAAAGGACATAAAAGTGGCTGCAGTCAATTGGATTTTCATTCAAATATCTCAAGGAATCAGTGCAAAAGGCACTGGCTGTTACAACGTCCCCCATTCTCCCCATTCTGATCAACCAGTTTGTTGTGAAATTTTGAGTCCTAATAATAATTATAATAATACAAACAAAAACAATAAAAGAATAGCCTTTGCTTGGAAATCCATAGAAACACTATACTAAATACTCAATGACAATTAAATTAAGATAAACAGATAAATAGCAATTTTACAAGCAAACTAGTGTGCACTCAACGGTCAAAAGGACCAGCTTTATGTACCATCATTTTCATTTCTTTGGGACTGATGACCGGCATCATTCTCTGAGCCATGATCCCCAGACACAGGAGAGGCCAGGTCGGCGTCGCTGGACAGGTCACCGTCCGGAGACAGCGGCTCGTCGTCTTTTGAGGATGCTGCGTCAAATCTGGAGGTTTTATCGGCACACACACCGGGGAAACCGATGGCAGCGGCGGCCGCAGCTGCGGTGGAGGCGTGAGTGGGAATCCCGGGGTAAAGCCACGGGAACGGCGTGGTTAGCGCCGCAGCCGCTGGATACACCAACTTCTCCAAATGACTTTTATCAAACAAAGGCATGTACGATGCTGCTGCGGACGGGTTTATGAAGTAAAACGGCATGCAAAAGGGAGTCTGTTGTCCACCAACACCCGTCATTCCCATTAAAGAGTTCATAAGCGCCACGTCCGGTCGGGTATTGGCGGAATCAGACGCACCGTTCGCAGACCAGTTCAGTTTGGCTTTTTTGGTGACACGTTCGTCTCCGAACTCCTGCTTGATCTTAACTCCTTTCGCTGTGTCACATCCTTTCTCGCATTTGCCATCGCCTTTCTCCGCCTCTCCTCCGTATCCGCTGTCAGTGTCTGTGTCGTTCTCGTTCAGCTCGAGGTTCTGAGTCCTCTGGATGACAGGGACGCAGTTGGCTTGTGTGTCTCTCTGCGTGTCCCGTCCTGGAGCGTCGTCGCCTGGCAACTGCTGCTGCTGCTGCAGGATCCCTGCGCCGGTCTGGAACTGCGCGGAAACTTTGTGTAAGTGGTTGATGAGTCGCGTGCACCTCTGCTCACGCGCCGTCCAGTTCTCCACCTTGTTCAGATACTGCAGGACTTCTTTGGCACATGCTTGAAAGCCTGAGTGGAACGCGTCTAAGTCAGCCTGGAGGGAGGACTTTAACGATCGCTCACCTGTCATAAAACAAAGACAAAGTCCTGTCATATACAACAGAAAAAATGACAGAGAGACAGACAGATACATAGAAATAAACTGTACATAGATTAGATAGATAGATAGATCACTGATTGATTGATTGATTGAGATAGATGGATGCAATACATATAAATATATAATATTTAAATATATAAAAACACATGACATTTTAATAGAAATAAGAGAAAAATACACATAATTATACGTTCATATGTGCAGTTAGTGTTTAAGCTACATTTATTTTTACTTCATGTGGTATAGATGTTTCTCAGGTTGTATTGTGTGGGTTGCATATTATGTAATTTACCGTTCTGCAAAGCGATGATCTTCTGGTGCTGTTGCTCTGTGACAGCTGTCAAAGCGTTCAAATGCTTCAGCGTCAACTCTAGAACGACCGCTTTTTCCAAGTGACCAAGAGTCTATAAGACAATACGAACATTTATAGGATTTCCCTACTTTCATGCCTTCCCAAATATTAATTTACATAACACATTTTCAGCAGACAAAAACAAAACAAAAACAAAAAAAATTTCTGGTGATTTTACCGTAAGTTTGAGATGTTCGGGTAATAAATCTTTCAGCTGCCCAATACATTCATTAATTCGATCCCTCCTCTTTTTCTCGATCAGTCTGTGTGGTAACTTGTACGCGTCCTGCGAATGGAAAGTAACAGCCATTGCAAAAAGTTCTTAAAGTAATAATTACCACTGAAATTCTTAATAACGAGGTGTTACGTGAACTTGACGGACATCACGTTTCCATCACGGGTCCACAGTTTGCTTACCTTTCCTTCCTCTCTCTTCATCCCTCTTTTGGATTTGCACATGTAGAGAGACGAATATTCAACCCTATAAAAAGAAAACACTATTTCAATCTCAACACACATTAAAAAAATAGTAACGTTACTTGAAACAAAATTAAAAACAAAACAACCGAACATAAAATTACCCCAAGAAATCCGCGTGATCCAGGAACTGTCTGCCCTGCATTCTAGGTATTCTTTCATCCATAACTTTGTCCCACTTTCTTGTTCGCTTCTTTTACAATCAGGTTTGGTTAATCCAGTATCAGCGGAGCGTCAGTGCGTTGTATCCGGTCTCGCACAGCACCTCTGAATGATGAAGTGTGTGTGCGTTCGCCTGAGCTGCCACTTTGCCCAGCACTCAGTCTGCTCGTGGCGACTACCGCGCACGCGCGCCTCCACCAGGCAGGAACCGCGCGCACACTCACGTGTAAATGCACCAGCTCGAGAGTCTGGGAATTAAATGGGTTTTGAAAGTTGTCAGTTCATTGCTGAATAGACTCTGAAAAATAATCCACAGCATATCGCTCCAAAGCATTAAAATAATTGCATTTTAAGTCTCAGGAATAATATCTACACATGTAGCTAAATATGAAATACCAATACTTAATATATTATTAGGCTAATAATAACATGTAAATGAGGACATGGCGTAAACATTTATTGTTTCTATAAAGCCAATTCAAATTATTATAGGCTAAACCTAGGCTACATAAAATATTTTTGGTCATTTTAGAAAAAAACAACATCAGCAACATTTCATACTTTATTTAAGAAAACCAACATTTTAAAAGCACATTTACGTCGCTAAATAAATGTATGTTCAAAATGCCTTCATATAAGCTGATTATTAGGTTTGCCAAAGATAATTATTAAAATTTTAAGCTGATAATTGCTCTTTTTTTTGGAAAAACATATTAATGCTTGATGTCAATATTCTTCTTCTTCTTCTTCTTCTTCTTCTTCTCATCAGTAAGTATATTTTATTAGTAATCTTTTTAAATAGGCTACATAAAGACAGGTATGATTGTTTGGTATTTATTTTAAATGAGAAATGAACTGTATCAATTTGGGTTTTTTATAATAACCAACTGCTATGGAAATAATAATTTTTCATAAATATTTGCAACTTTATAATGGAAACTTTTCTAGAGTTTTGTGCAGCATGTTGAGCATGAATTGACATAAAATCTACTGAGATTGCTTTGCTTATATGCCACATGATATAAGACGAGGTGTGACATTACACAACAGCACATAGAATAAGCTCTCAATATAGTGTGTCTGAAAATAGACCACATTCTGTCAATATCCAGCCTTCAGAACACTTCAGCTGATGAACCCATTAAAATAAGAGCATGAAATATAAAATGAGAAAAAAAAAAAGTTTTACTAAAGCTCTAGGTGAATACAGACATATTCACTATAAGAAACGTGTCTTGCATGTAGTTAATGAATCTCCATAATTAACACAAAGTGAAATATCTGCTCTCTCTCATAATATTCATAAGAGATTAACTGTAACCCTCTCACAAGCCCGCGGATCACGTAACTTCATCAAAATCATGTGACTAACTCCAGGCTGTAATGAATAGATTACACAGTAATGTTGCAGGAAGTTGGCAGGACTCAAACTCTCGCCCACATGTTTGCCAGTGACAAGAATTGTTTCTGCTCTCTCTGTAAGATCCCTGTTTCCTGTTTAGTTTCAGGGAGTCTAGTAGTTGTCGTGTGTTGGAGTCCCCCTTTATGTCTCCCCTCTCCTTTCCTACCCTCCCTCCTTTCCGTCTCCTCTCCTTGTGCTCTATATGTGGCTCTTGTGGAATCTGCTCCAAATGTTTTCCATATTAGTTCAGAGCCCTTTCTGCTTCCGAATAGCGAGCATGGATCGCGTAGGGAGAGAAGCCTCCAGTGAGGAGGGAGGGGAAGGGCAGGGCAGGGCAAGCGGGGCGGCAGGCAGCGTGAAGGAACAGTCTAGCTAAAGAGAGCAAAAGAAACGGCAGACGAGAAAGAAAAAGGAGGACAAACAGATAGAGGGCGAGAGCAAAAACATCCAGTCGGCCTCAAAGGACGATTAAGAATCTCAGCACGAGACAGGAGGAATTATGGGGTCGGGGACAAGTCCGAAGGGGTCGACTGGAGGAGGCAACGTAACCCCTGGAAATGAGAAAAAGGGAAAAGCTAAACCTGAAGGCCCATTACTGGAGGATGACCAAACATGTTGTGGCTGCCGCTTTCCTTTGCTGGTTGCTCTGTTCCAGCTTCTGTTGGGCATCGCAGTAGCAGGGGTGGCCTTCCTCATGGTTGTCATTAGCCCCTCTCTGCTGGCCAGGGAGACGCCCCATTGGGCCGGCATCTTTGTAAGCTTCCTTTTGCTCTTCATCAACCTCTCCCTCAACTCCCAGCATGCCTTGTTTTACTCTTTCATGCATGAGGCCATCGCATCAGATTCATTTGGCCACACAGCCTTATACTGTAAGCATATAAGCATGCTGTTAGAGAGAGCATGTGCGCATCCAAGTACAAAAATAATTACTATGTTCACACTGCAAGGCTTTTTTTGTCTCTCTAAAATGTGTTTAAAATATCAGATTCAAATGTGAACTGATCCCGATCCTAAGCTGACTCGCATACACAAACAGCATGCTATGGGAAAGCCACTGAGGTCAGTGTTATTTGTTCATTTCTAAGGTGATGGACAGGCGATAAGAAGGACAAAGACAAGCATGAGGAGATAATGTTTCAAAATGTATGATATATGTAACCCCTAAAGTTTTGCTTGTGTAAAGCTGTCACCTTAATACTTATGGAAAGTAGCATGAATTACGATATGACTGTTCAGACTGAGGTCTGGGCTACTGTAAAAACGGATTACGGTAAAATACTGTAAAAATGTTATGTTGAAGAACAGTTAACTGGTTAACAGAAAGTTTCGGTACTATGTTATTCACAAGTTATTCACAATTTGAATAACTGTAATGGATCGAACCGTACATTTAATGTAATTTTACAGTAAAATACCTCTAAATTAACAGTTTTTGGAAGTGAAAAAGAACAAGTCTTTGTATAATTTACAGTGGACAAACTGTAAATTGACATTCCCAGAATTCCCTGCATGACACTTCACATTTGATGCATTTTCGTTGAAATAACTGTTTCTTCTTAATTTTGTTTTTCCAATCAGTAGTCCAAATAATTTTTAATGTCGTGTGTGTTACCAGGATGGTGTTTAGTGTTTGACACTGTGCACCTTATATATTAGTTTTGACCTTCTCAGCCTGTGGAAAACTGTTTTGGGTGGCTGTCAGTGTACTACAAAGTTATAAAACAGATATTAGTTGTTCAATAGATTGGTATTAACGTTATATCAGTTAACGAAATATGGTATTTTACATTAAATTTAAGGTAAATCTGTAAAACCTAAAATGTTGCTATACCGTATTTTTTATGGCAAATTTGTGGCAACCATCACAGCTGCCTTTTTTTATTTATTATTTATCGGAATTTATTTTTTTACAGTGTATGGAAGTGGCTTAAACCAAAAGATCAATACCATGTGGTTTTTGCTGTTCACACTGTAATGAAAAAAAAGAAGAGAAGATTTGAGTCAAATATTAAAGATCAGATTTGGGCCACTTTTTCCTGCAGTCTGAATGTAAGCTGATACGAGATTCACCACTGAGAGATTTTCATAAAATTTTGCTTGTTAATCAGTGATTTACAGTGAAGTATTCAGTTGCAGAAGCCTATTTAAAGTTTAAAAACAACTCGGGTTCCTCAGCTAAATAAATCTAAATATACAGTTGTGTTTGTCTGAGAATCACAAGAGAGTAAGAACAAACTTATAAATAGCAAACGATTGTTCAAAAGATTCAAGCCAGCTCAAAGCAATCCCATCTATGTTCAGTCACGTAGACCATCTGAAAACATAACAGGGTCTGAAATACAGGACAATAACTTTGCATGCATAAGTTTTAAGATGACATGAACATATTAGAAAGTGCATTGTTTAATTTAAGTTTGTGTAACTGTAATGCATTTGTTACAGTATTAAAGGGATAGTTCACCCAAAAATAAATTTTTTTTATCATTTACTCACCCTCATGTCATTCCAAACCTGTATGAGTTTCTTTCTTCTGTTGAACAAAAAAGAAGATATATTAAAGAATGTTGGTAATCAAACAGTTGATGGGACCATTGACATCCATAGGAAAACAAATATTTTCACAGTTTTTGTGTATTTTGTGTTTAGCAGAAGAAAGAAACTCAGACAGGTTTGGAACAACACGAAGGTGAGTAAATATGACAGAATCTTAATTTTTAGGTGAACTGTCCCTTTATTCTTTGTTCAACTTTAGTACAACTGTTCTTTGTTAGCTCAGGTCCATTAAATAACTACAAAACAACTTTTAACAATATATTAGTATATGTTGAAATTAACATTAAATGATGAATGTGGTTAACTAATGGTAAAGTGTTACCAACTTTGCTTTTAGTTGCAAAGTTAAATGTCACATTTCAATTCAAATGAAAGTTTTGCATCCTGTTTGGCACCTCAATTCAAATCAAGAAATCAAAATGAAATGTAAAAAGCATTTTCTGTTCAATTCTGACAATCCACACAACCCCCAACAACACTATTAATGTGTAAAACATTAGCTAATGTGGCAATAAAACATAAAGCGAAGGCTTTGTTGAATACACAAATTCAGAATCATATCAAGCACACATTTTATTGGATCAATATAGATCAGAGATCTCAAGTTTAGGCCTAAAGAGAGAGCTGCTGTTCCTGGAGAAAAAAACGCTGAGGTCACCAAGACGTCTCTGCCTCAGAACCTGGGAAAAACAATCAAATTAGATACCACACGTTAGTCACAAGACTCCAATCACGCTGAGAAAAGAGCGGGGAAAACACAGAGAGAGAGAGAGAGAGAGAGAAGAAAAGAGAGAGATAAAAAGCGTGAGAGATAAAGATATCATGGGGGAGGGGGGTCAAGCTATTCAATTTGCAGCAGCAGTCAATATATTATCAGATGACAGCTCAATGCTGAGTTGCACAACGCTGATTACAATGAGGGTTATGGTTGGCTCATGACAAGCCTGGCAGACACAGAAACCTAGGAGCTCTGCTGCACTGCAAATAAGATTAGATCAATCCAGCGACTGGTATGTGTTCATGGCAACAATGACAACAACAAAAAAATCGGCAACAGTCTGTGAGTTGCACATGATAACAGTGATCCACCCTCCAACTCAATTATTTTTTGGTACATTTGGGGTCTGAGTGACGGTTCTATTAAAATGTATCTACTGTATTTTCGTGTTTTGCAGATGTGTGCGGTATCTCTGCTGGGATTCATCCTCTTCTGCATCACCAGAGTGCCTGATGAGAGAGCATCGGTTCAGTTTATCATAAAGGTGAAAAATAAATGCAGCTTTTGGATAAATTGACAATTACAGTTGCGTCCTCATACTGTATGTAAATACATTTCAAATAGACTTTAAAACCCACAAAGGTGCTACAGTATGAGAGCAAGATTCTAGCTATCTAGCAATTAAAAAAAAAAAAATCTACATATCATATTTGAACTGAATGAATTATCCAGAAATTTAAAATTATTTCATTATAATGATCATTTACTCACCACCATGTCGTTCCAACACACTATTATTTTATTTATTTCTTCCATGAAACACAAAAGGATATGATAGGTGCAATGTCCAAGTGGCTCTTTGCCATTCACTCTTTTTTTTTATTTTATTTTTAAAAAAGGTTCTTTATTGGCATTGATGGTTTCATGAAGAACATGTAACATCCATGGAAACTTTCAATTGCACAAAAGGTTCTTTGTAGTGGAAAAAGTTTCTTCGGATTATTTAAATGTTCTTCATACAAAGAAAAAAGGTTCTTTTAAGAACTGATCACTGAAAAGTTCTTTAGGGAACCCAAAATGGTTCTCATATGGCATCACAAAAAACCCTTTTGGAACCTTTATTCCTGGAAAGTGATTTTAAAAATCTCCACACAAAAAACAAAAAAAAACCCGCACCATAATAGTATTATAAAAGTGGGGCATTCTTATCAAGCTCAATATTCCAGGTCTTTGGATTTTAATATGCAATGCTCTTTTGAGTCAGTTGTTTTCAATAAATAGTTTGAAGCTGCGGACTAATTTGTTTCTTCTTCACAATTTGGTTCTGTTGGTTCTCGAGTCAACAACTCACCTGCTCATTGAACCAAGATGATGTCCAATTGGTTTTATTCAATGAGTGAGCCTGATATTAAGAGCAGTGAATTGGGCATTTGACTTTTGTTGTGAAAGTAACGTTTAATGGACTAATAGAGGGACTTCTACCTTTAACATCCATTGCATTGAACCATAATAAACAATTTCTTCACCATTTTAAGAACTGTTCACTGAAACATTCTTTGGGAAACCCAAAGTGGTTCTCCTATGGCATCGCTCTTTAGGAACCTTTAAGGGTGGCACCACTGCAGATTTAACATTATTGAAAAAGCCACATACAAGACCACAGTTATACTCTGCGTTTCAAATGGCCTTTAAAATCACTATCCATTGTTATTGTATGGTAAACCTTATGCCTACATACATCTCCTTTTGTGTTTTACATAAGAAATCCATTTTGTATGGCCTGAGTGTGCTAATGACAAAATTAACATTTCGTGGTGAACTGTCTCTTTAATTAGGCATTTTTTAAATATTTAATGGATCATTGATATTGCAGTAACATTGCTGAGTCACCAAGTCACTGAGCTGGTTTTAAATGAACAAGTATAGGCATTTTAGTCAATTAAAATCTTATTTCCATCGCCCTGCCTTAATCATCACAAATGACTTCTGCCCAGCTCCTGTACTTCTTCCTGTGCACTATTGGGCTGGTCATTTCCGTACTGGTCATCGCATTCCAGTGCTACCATTACGCCCTGACCGCCAGCTACACCTGCAAGGAAATGGAGGAGGACTGCATGTGCACCCTGGACCCTGAGGACCCCATCGCCCGCACTTTCACCTACAGTGGTGTGACAGACTGCAGTGCCATCGTAAGCACTCTACCGATGTATTACCTTCTGCAGATGCTGCTGAACCTGGCTCAAGCTATCATCTGTCTGCTGGGGGCTTTCCTGATCTGGAAGCACAGGTACCAGGTGTTTTTCGCCGGGCTGCAGATGGGATCTCCTTCTGCCCAGAATTGGCAGAAAGTTTAGGGCACCGAGAGATTTGTGTCGAGAAGTAAACATGTGGAGCGTGGGAGTGTTTGTGCCTTTAGGGAAGAAACTGTTTGCTGCAATATCTGCCCCAGTGGGAGTTTTCTGCCATGTGACCTTTTATCAAAGCAATTGAACGAGTCTGTGTTTGTATTGCCGTATTACAATATTTGGGAAGGTTTTATGCAATTTTTAGACTTATTGTATTTTTCTACATTGGTTACCACTGCCAAGGAGAGTATTTTTATCCATGATGCAAAACAAGATCTGAAGATTAAAAAGTAAATTAGTGAGACAATCTGCTGTTGTTGTTACTATTGCGGTAATGCCATGCATAAAAATTCATTATTAAAAAAAAAAAAAAAAGCAACTTGAAATGCAATCAGTTGCACAAGCTTCACATTTCGCATGCATTTTCTTACAAAATTCCTGGTGTTCCCTCCCCATTTGCAGAAAAATATTTAAAAATTATACAAGACATTATATTATCTGTCAAATCTGTTAACCGCGATTAATTGCATTAACAAAAAAGTTTGTTTTTATATAATATATGTGTGTAGCCTATATACAGTAGTCAACATTTGAAGTGGATCTAAAAAGTTAATCAAAGTTGTCCTAAGACAAGAACAGGTATTGTTCAAAATTCATGTATAACTTTGATGATAGGTTTAGATCCACTTTAAATGTTGACAACTGTACAGTATATGCATATTTATATATATGCGTGTGCGCGCACGTGCGTGTCTGTAAAAATAGGCTATATAAATATATATATATATATATATATATAGGCGTATATATATATATATATAGGCTACACTCAAATATATATATTTAAATATATATACACATATATGCATACATATGTGTATGTGTGTACACACACACACATGTATAAATAAATATAATCACACATATATTATATAAACACAAATCTTTATGTTAGATGCACTTAATTGATTTGACAGCACTATATACATACATACATAAATACATACCATTATGTTTTGCATTATTTTAGTAAAACGTGTTAGCTTATGACGATCAGTTAGATTCATGCAACAGAGAAATTTTAAATTTAGATTTCTGACTATATATACACTCACCGGCCACTTTATTAGGTACACCTGTCCAACTGCTCCTTAACACTTAATTTCTAAGCAGCCAATCACATGGCGGCAACTCAGTGCATTTAGGCATGTAGACATGGTCAAGACAATCTCCTGCAGTTCAAACCGAGCATCAGTATGGGGAAGAAAGGTGATTTGAGTGACTTTGAACGTGGCATGATTGTTGGTGCCAGAAGGGCTGGTCTGAGTATTTCAGAAACTGCTAATCTACTGGGATTTTCACGCACAACCATCTCTAGGGTTTACAGAGAATGGTCCGAAAAAGAAAAAACATCCAGTGAGCGGCAGTTCTGTGGGCGGAAATGCCTTGTTGATGCCAGAGGTCAGAGGAGAATGGCCAGACTGGTTCGAGCTGATAGAAGGGCAACAGTGACTCAAATAACCACCCGTTACAACCAAGGTGGGCAGAAGAGCATCTCTGAACGCACAGTACGTCGAACTTTGAGGCAGATGGGCTACAGCAGCAGAAGACCACACCGGGTGCCACTCCTTTCAGCTAAGAACAGGAAACTGAGGCTACAATTTGCACAAGCTCATTGAAATTGGACAATAGAAGATTGGAAAAACGTTGCCTGGTCTGATGAGTCTCGATTTCTGCTGCGACATTCGGATGGTAGGGTCAGAATTTGGCGTCTACAACATGAAAGCATGGATCCATCCTGCCTTGTATCAACGGTTCAGGCTGGTGGTGGTGGTGTCATGGTGTGGGGAATATTTTCTTGGCACTCTTTGGGCCCCTTGGTACCAATTGAGCATCGTTGCAACGCCACAGCCTACCTGAGTATTGTTGCTGACCATGTCCATCCCTTTATGACCACAATGTACCCAACTTCTGATGGCTACTTTCAGCAGGATAATGCGCCATGTCATAAAGCTGGAATCATCTCAGACTGGTTTTCTTGAACATGACAATGAGTTCGCTGTACTCAGATGGCCTCCACAGTCACCAGATCTCAATCCAATAGAGCATCTTTGGGATGTGGTGGAACGGGAGATTCGCATCATGGATGTGCAGCCGACAAATCTGCGGCAACTGTGTGATGCCATCATGTCAATATGGACCAAACTCCCTGAGGAATGCTTCCAGCACCTTGTTGAATCTATGCCACGAAGAATTGAGGCAGTTCTGAAGGCAAAAGGGGGTCCAACCCGTTACTAGCATGGGGTACCTAATAAAGTGGCCGGTGAGTGTATATATATATATACACTCACTGGCCACTTTATTAGGTACACCTGTCCAACTGCTCCTTAACACTTAATTTCTAAGCAGCCAATCACATGGCGGCAACTCAGTGCATTTAGGCATGTAGACATGGTCAAGACAATCTCCTGCAGTTCAAACCGAGCATCAGTATGGGGAAGAAAGGTGATTTGAGTGACTTTGAATGTGGCATGATTGTTGGTGCCAGAAGGGCTGGTCTGAGTATTTCAGAAACTGCTAATCTACTGGGATTTTCACGCACAACCATCTCTAGGGTTTACAGAGAATGGTCCGAAAAAGAAAAAACATCCAGTGAGTGGCAGTTCTGTGGGCGGAAATGCCTTGTTGATGCCAGAGGTCAGAGGAGAATGGCCAGACTGGTTCGAGCTGATAGAAGGGCAACAGTGACTCAAATAACCACCCGTTACAACCAAGGTGGGCAGAAGAGCATCTCTGAACGCACAGTACGTCGAACTTTGAGGCAGATGGGCTACAGCAGCAGAAGACCACACCGGGTGCCACTCCTTTCAGCTAAGAACAGGAAACTGAGGCAACAATTTGCACAAGCTCATCGAAATTGGACAATAGAAGATTGGAAAAACGTTGCCTGGTCTGATGAGTCTCGATTTCTGCTGCGACATTCGGATGGTAGGGTCAGAATTTGGCGTCTACAACATGAAAGCATGGATCCATCCTGCCTTGTATCAACGGTTCAGGCTGGTGGTGGTGGTGTCATGGTGTGGGGAATATTTTCTTGGCACTCTTTGGGCCCCTTGGTACCAATTGAGCATCGTTGCAATGCCACAGCCTACCTGAGTATTGTTGCTGACCATGTCCATCCCTTTATGACCACAATGTACCCAACTTCTGATGGCTACTTTCAGCAGGATAATGCGCCATGTCATAAAGCTGGAATCATCTCAGACTGGTTTCTTGAACATGACAATGAGTTCGCTGTACTCAAATGGCCTCCACAGTCACCAGATCTCAATCCAATAGAGCATCTTTGGGATGTGGTGGAACGGGAGATTCGCATCATGGATGTGCAGCCGACAAATCTGCGGCAACTGTGTGATGCCATCATGTCAATATGGACCAAACTCCCTGAGGAATGCTTCCAGCACCTTGTTGAATCTATGCCACGAAGAATTGAGGCAGTTCTGAAGGCAAAAGGGGGTCCAACCCGTTACTAGCATGGGGTACCTAATAAAGTGGCCGGTGAGTGTATATATATACAGTATGTAGTTTTATATTGGAAGAGGTGTACATTTCTAAAATATAACACAAACACACCAAAATTAATACAGTACTGCTTTAACAGAAGAACTGTCTAGAGAACTTGTAAAAAAATACACACTGTACACAGCAATCAGAAATGAAAGTGACGAGGCTGGACAGGCTTGTGGACTGAAAGGGGGGGGGGGGGATTAAAGGGGTACAAACAGATACAGTACATTCAATGGAAGGGTACATGTTGTTCAACCTTTTTATTTGACATATATCTATTGCATATTTATGGCAAAGTGAAAACTGAGGGAAACTTGACAATCAATCCAAAAAATCTCAGTCTGTACTTATTAACTCCTTGTCAATGAAACTTGTAAGCAAATGAAAAGGAGTGATTTGAACACTGCCAACAGGAAGACGGCTGCTTGATGTGTTAAAAGAGTGTTGCTTTAAAGAGACCTTCAGTCTGGCGTTGGGAAGAGATGCAACATGATGCTTCGGCATAGGAAAAAAAAACACTCATAAATATAAGCTTTGTATGACTCATCTTTCCTTTGAGCTGATTTCTAATAAAAGGCATTTACATAACTCTCTCTCCTTTATCATCCAATTGCACGTCCTTTAAAACTGATTAACTGAATTTCATACTTATGTGTTTTTCTCATGCTGCCAAACTATGCCATCATTGGATCACATCCACAAATTTAAGTACTTCACTGTTTACCCCGCCATTGACACAAATAAGTCTTCTTGTTTTATATTACTATATTATTCTTGTAATGATATTAACTTTGTATAACAATTGTGCAAGAATGCTTTTCTCTGTTTAAATAATCATCAGTTTCCTAGTTAGGTGTATCACACAAAAGTCAAGAATGTGTCCAGGTCATATTTAATCCAAAAAAAGAAACAATAATTCATTGAAAATATAGCCTATTAAAATAAATAAATACTTTTTAATAGTTATTATAGTTGCGATGAATGTGCTCAAGACACATTGCTTTACTATTATCAATGTTGAAAACAGTTGTGCTGCTTAATATTTTTGTAGAAACCTTCATACATTTTTTCCATGCTTTTTTTATGAGTAATCTTTTCTAATATTAAAAAGTTGTATTAATTGAATGCATCCTGGCTGGAAACAAATAAATAAATAAATTAAAAAATGTATATATGTTATACTCATGCTATTGATTTTATGTATTTTCTTTAGCTTGATAGATGACAATTAACTTTCATTGTATGGACGAGAGCAGTTTGAACATTTAAAAAACATCTTTTTCATTCCACAAAATAAAAAAGGGCCAGATCTCTTTGTCTCTCCTGCAGAACTTCAGCAAGTCACTCCATACACTATTCGATTAAGCAGGAACGCTGAGTCAAATGAAAAATCCCCCTCAGATTTGCAGTGCTTTTAGGAAAGAGTGCTGCAGGAGTGATCTCTCGCCTCTCCGAGACCAGCTCATGTGACACATCTCATCTGCTCTCAGACCAACCAGCATGACAACAACACGCACAGTCACATGCAGAAAGAAGGAAGGGAGGGTGATATATTTAGATTAATGAGTGTGTTTATGCAGGATGGTGTACACTGTCTTGCCTGACCAACTGCGCACACCTGTGTGTTAAGTCTTTATGGAGGGATCAATGATCATTAAACTGCATTCTGAGGGGAGACTGAATTTACAAAATGATGAACAAAATGATAAAACATTGAATAACTGCTATGTCTATGACATTTGCTTCTATTGAAAGACGTGCGATCAGTGTGAGTGGGGACATTTCGTAAGAGTGGCAGTTATCCAACTTACTGTCTTCTGGTCCCTGATGGTGCATTCCAGACATGTTGGACTTTCCCCTGCTTAGTGACAGCTGTGAGCTATAATGGAGCCGTCAGGGGCTAATTTTAACCCGTGCCAGAGTGAAGGCACGAGCAGACATGGGGCTTTGTACTCTGAAGAAACTACCCAGAGTCTTCTACCCTAAATCAATGCTATAGCAAAATTACTCCAACAATCATTATCGACACATTATGTAATCAGATTACTTTTTTCAAGTAACTGGTAAAGTAACGCATTGCTTTTGAATTTCCAACAAAATATCGGAGTTACTTTTACGAGTTACTTTGTTTTCCCATTATTGACTGACACCTCTCTCTTCTCCCGATGCGGAGCGAAATTGAGATTACGGTGCAGAGGCGTTGTGTGCGCTGTGTAAATATAATGGAGTTCTAGCATTTACTCATCTCACTTGCACAGAAGCAGATTCAGTATTGTTCAAAGTGAATAAAAACAGTGAAATGCAAATTCTGATTATGAAAAACCTGTAATAATTAAATGTTAAATTACACAAATATACTAGAGAATCACACGAGTTTAAATTTGGATCACAGTCATTCTGCATAACATCCAGAGTCAAACTAAGCATTGTAATACCAAATATAAATTCTTTATTATTTCCTGTACAACTGTATATAAGGCAAGCACAAACATGCTAGTCACATGTCTGACATAAAAATACACAATAAAAGTCATAAAGAGTTAAGACTAGCGTTTAGGTCTTTGTAGAAGGTGACGCAAACACATTCCAACAGTCACGTGATTGTCTGATTATGAGATAACAATGTTTCTAGTCTTCTATCTTTCATTAAAGTAATTGTGAATTATAAAAAACACTATGAAACTCTCTAAAGGCACTTTATCTCTCCAGTTATTCCAGCACAGATTAAAGTTCACTTTGAGTTACAGCAATACTCCAGTTATGGACAGGACAATTAAAATGTGAGGGAGTTAATACTTGACGCTTAAAAAAAAAAAAAAAAAATCAGACAGCCGAGACCCTCTGGGAGAAAACGGAAATTCCCTCATGAGCCCAGTGTTTGTGATTTTCCGAATAAACACATTCCGTGCGTTAACAAACGTCTTCCATCTATAAGATTTAAACGAGGAAACACTTATGAAATGACACTCAAGTCTGTAGTCATTTCTATTCATCTAACTGGACAACTGTCATGTCATGATGTAAAGTGTGATATCACCATGAGTGTAGTGTTGTTCATGGTGTGAACATCAGCATCTGTGTGTGAGTGTGTGTGGAGAGGTGATAAGTTCGTCCTCAGTGTGCAGGGGGTATTTGATGGTTTATTTGTGATGGTCCAAGAAAGCCCTGTCTCTGTTTATTCTTCCTTTGCTCCGTCATCTGTAAATGTGGATAAACACACACACACACACAAAACAGGAAAGCCAATTGAGTCACCTCTCAAAAAAACTTTACACTGTAAAAAAAGATAGATCTTTAATATTGCAAGACTACAGTAAAAACCTGTTAATTGGTTAACTGTAACTTACATTACAGTAAAACAACGAATAGATCTAATGAGACATTTCATGTACAGTGTTAAAGTACATGTCATCTTATTTACAGTGAAAAACAATTCTCTGTGGTTTTTCATTGAAACCAGTTCTGTCTTTGTTTTTTACTTATCAGTAAAGTACATTCATATTTAATCAAAATAACATCCCCTTCCTCTCTTCTCTTATGACGTGTAACTGTCGTGGGGGCGGGGCAACCTGTCACTCACATGAGATCGACTAATTCGCTGCTGGTTCCTTCCAGATTTTCCTATGTTTTTTTTTTTTTAATTTATGAGTAAAATAAAGTCTGTGCGGTAAAGATAAGTTGACTATACTTTGACATTATGTTCTACAACATAAACTGCACACACCCTTACAGAAAATCGTGAATTTTAAAGCAGTTCAGTTCATTTTTGAAAATGCATGTTTCTAATAAGTAAATAAGACAGTTTTGGGTGTGAGTGAGTGGAGTGTATGTGTATGTAGAACAAAACGTCAAAGTATTGTCAAGTTATGTTTACCACAGGCTCTATCTTACTCATGAATGTCATGCTGACTTTAAGATATTTTGATAAACGTCCAAAACTGCTTGGTTACCAACATTCTTCAAAATGTCTCGTTCCACAGAAGAAAAAGAGTCATACAAGTTTGGAACAACTTGAGGATGACAGAATTTTTTGGCTGAACTATTCCTTTACAAGTGTCATTTGGACCAATATCTTGTTCCATGGGTCACTTTTTTACTTTTCCAAACACACTGGGTTTAGATCATGTACAGCAGTGGCCAAAAGTAATGTTCGGCCTAGGAAAACTGATATCCCCACCCTGTATTCAAATATATAATATTATTATTTTGTATGCATATACAATTTGTATGCACGCCAAATTGAGTGGACATCATTTTTGGTCAGGCTGTCGTTCAAATAAATTATGAACACGCATAAAAGCAAGAGAGAACCAACAAAATATTAATAACTGATGTTGTAGTAAATGTAAGCTTTTTCTTGTGAGCTTTTTATCAATGCTTTTTTGTTGTTGTTGTTGGTGCAGATTTAATTTTTTAGTATAAAAACCTGTTGCTTTAGTTTACCTTTTTTTGTCAAATAATCAAGTTTAGTGACCCTCTCTTTAAAAAAAAAAAAAAAAAAGATATCTAAAATAATTCACTCATATTTTGATGGTTTAATCGAACTTGCAGGGTCATTCAAAACAAATATCTCCACCGGACATCACTTTTGGCCACTACTGTACCTTTTTACGTGGGTGTTTCAGACCAAAAAAAGGGAACTACTAAGTAAACAGTCCTAGCGAGAAACTGGAGGTGGAACACAGTGATCTACACTAAATCAGAGAGAGCCTGTTTGTCTGAACACATGACAAGTTGGGATCTGGCCTACTGCATCTGAGCTGGATCTCAGCCTAGCTGGAGCTGAGGAGGATCTGTTTAATTAGGCCTGGCTGTCAGAGGAGAAATCACTTTAATAAGTTATTTAACATCTAACACCGCCAGGAGAATTACAGTAAGCCCGCTCCTCGTGACCGTCAGGAATCAGAAGGATGTGAGGGGCACCGCGGAGTGGTTAAATGTTCTAGTTCCAATGTTTCTGGCCCACTGGTTTGGACCAGTGCCGATTCTCAATGACTGTGCAGTTCTTGTGCGTTTCTCCACATAACACAGTTCAACTCTGCAGTCTGAGGTCAAACAAATGCAGACACAAAAAAAACAACAACTGAGCCATGGGGCAGCAATTTCTTTTCTAACGTCATTCCATTAAAACCTAAGGTTCTCCCTCTCCCTGTGTCATGTGAATCGGTTAAACTGTTTGTGCGAAATCACATGTGAGCCAGGCAGGTGATGGCAGTGATCCGACACAGCGGAGCAAAGCCGGAACATCCACATCGCCCCGGGGCACCGCCCCACCCCTGCTCTGACGCACTTCCACAGCAGGGCCTAATGGTAAACACTTCAGAGGCCCTGTGAGGAGAAAGACTGTTTTGCTCTGTGAAACCGGGCTGTCCCATTGGATGGTGTGATGTATGTTACCTGTTCTTTAAGCTCAGAGAGCTGGCCAGAGAGCTGAGACACGAGAGAGACGGTGGTGTCCAATCTCTCGTGCAGCGATCGGATCTCGTTCTGTTCGCTCTCTCCCTCCGAGCTCACCAGAGACATGGCCCGCATCCGGGGAAACCAGTCCAGATTCTTCTCCTGAAGGGAAGAGAGAGATGTGAATGTTGTTTCCCAAAAAAATGTTTTACACATTTACACTCTCATTGAATATTTGGGTCAGTAAGATTTTTTTGGGGTTCTTTTGAACCTTCAAAACAAAAAAATATTAATTTTCACAAAAATATGAAGCAGCACAACTGTTTTCAATATTGATGATAAAAAGAAATGTTTCTTGAACACCAAATCAGTATATAAAAATGATTTCTGAAGTATCATGTGACACTGAAAACTGGACGAATGGCTGCTGAAAAATGACATTTTAAAATGTATTAAAAATAGAAAGAAAATAAAAAGATATTTCACTGTTACTGTTTTTACTATATTTTTTATCAAATAAATGAAGCCTTGGTGAGCATAAGAGATTTCTTTCAAAAATGCAAAAAATTCTTACGGAGCCTAAACATTGTGATTTACATGTTTAAAAAAATGTGTATACGGTACATTTATAAACAGTTTTTTTTTACTCCATTTTGATTTATATTCAAGTCATTCTCAATGCATAAAAAGACATGAACTACACACTCTTGTGCCTTTCTTTTTTCCCACTGATTTTCAAGAAAATAAATACTTCCAGAACCAAGACTGCTAAATAAAGTGACATGTTGTATTGCAATATAATGGACTAATGGCTTAAGTGTATCTCTTTAAACAGTCGACAGACGTATTCAACAAATAAATAGGCTAAATAAGTACAAAACAATAATAGTAGAGACTTACAAAGAATAGATAATAACAGGAACACTGCACACAACAGGTCATTTGAAGAATGACAGTAATTGTCTTCAAAATCATTGCTGAATGCGGTGAATGTGTAACAAAAGTGGGATTAATGGCTGTAGAATTTAACAACAACAGTCTCACACTCTATAGTGCAAGTATAGCAGCAGTGTTTTGTAGCAGTTAAAGGTCTCAAAGACTGTAGTGCACTAAAGCACCGCATGTTGTCACTCAGAGGACAAAAAGGACTATTTTCACCTGAGATTTGAAGCCAAATTACACGGGGGGTAAAAAAAATACTTTAAAAGAGATTGGTAGGTCTATACATCAGTGATATGGGGATTTCAAAGTGGTTCCATGAGTAAATTATTACATTTTACAGATATAGTGGTACAGCTGATACTTTTTGTATCTTAAGTACTAAAGATATCTGAATATCATTTTTGATTCTTGTTCCTATGAAGATTTTCTTTTGAAATCTTTTTTTAAGGCTGTATGGTTCAATCCCAGAGATATTGAGATGTCAATGCGGTAACATGCAGTTAGTACACGTAGCTTCCGAATCTGTTTAAATGAACAAAATCCCATCTTCCAAATATCCCTGAAACTGATTCAAATATAGATTCTTATAAATACACTTTTGAGGACAAGTTAATGTGTCTCAACTTGACCATTTCAGTGGATTTCTGGCACTGAGAGAGGTGTGTTCTATGCAATTGTTTTGATGGGGGAAACAAGATACATTCCTAGTTTCAACATTATTTATTCTTCAGACATTCCCCTTTAAATAACTATCAGCTGTGTGCAAATTTGCAAAGTGACTCACATTTGGTTTTTGTCGACTGAAATGGGTAAAATTCAACAATTTGAACATGGAGCCGCATTGAGATTCCCATATCTATTGGGATTGAACCATGCATTGCTGAAATGAAGACTTGAAAAGAAAGGTTTGTTAAGAACCAGAATCTACAATCATATTGCGATATCCTACTTTACTAAAAGATATACTACTTTGAGTTACAGGCATGCAAACTTTGGAAAAACAATATTTATGGCACTTTGACAGGTATGTTCTATTGTTTTGATATATTTTATTTTTGTAGTTTCAATATTATTTGTTTTTCAGCTATTCCTCTTTGAAAGAATTTTTTTACCTGTATGAAAAGTGACCCATATTTGAATTTTGACCACTTAAAAATGTGTAAAATTTACTCATCATATTTAAATCCTAATATATCTGAAATTGATACATATAAGTTTTTAAAAAATGTGTAAAATTTACTCATCATATTTAAATCCTAATATATCTGAAATTGATACATATAAGTTTTTAAAAAATATGGATACCTATAAAGTTTGTTGGATATGAAAAGGATATGAAGTTATCTTAAATACTTAACAGGCATGCAAAATTTAGTAAAGTATAGCTTTGTCCCATTTTTATACTGTCACTGTTGGCAAATAATATCAACAAAGATTGCTAAAGTCAACAGATTTTACTAATAGACCTACCAATCTCTGTGTAAAAATTAAATAATGATGCTGCCATCTTTCTAAAGTAATTTTTACCCTTCTGTAATCTGGCTCCAAATCATTTTTGACCCCCCTCTACAAAACAGTGGATTACTCCGTAAATATACATGCATGAAATTTTATATTTTGGCTTTCATCACTATTTATGCTAGACTTTCTTTAGAAAAAATATTAACAAATACAAACATTTTAGCTGGGGAAGTTTCTGATATTTGGTTGATTTGACACGAAATGACCCAAAAGTCTTTAATATAAATTTTGTTCAATTTAATGCATCCTTGCTATTGAAACTTACAGACCCCAAACTTTTGAACGGGAGTGTACTAAAACGCAATAACCTATTTAATCGTGCCAAGTTAGAACAGCGAAAAATCCAATTAAGAATGCAAACTAATCACTTGGTGTCAACATATATAGGATGTCTGACATCATCCTAAAAAAACAAACAAAATTATGCAATGTGAAGGAATATGGGACCCTGACTACACTTAAATATTAAATGGTTTAGTGCTGTGAATCATAGCCTCACTACACTAGAACACGGACTTCCGAGTCAATCATCATGACCCATCTTTTACTAGCGATTGTATGCTTATAAAAATGAACTCCAAAATCTAAAGCCTATAGAGGTAGATCTTAGATAGAGTAGAGTTAGAAACAGGAACTAGTCAACGCAAATCAACTGCAGCCAGTAATAAATGCTTTTTTGTGTTTTCGATAATTACATTGAGTCATTATGTTTGTAAAGTGCGTGTGCCCACACAGTAGCTCACGTACAAGATAGTTGTTTGTGTTCTACAAATTGTCTGTGCGAGCGTGCGATTAATGTGTACGTATATGATTTTATCTAGTCTGGGGGGTGTGAGATAAGGAGGGGGGTAACAGTGCAGTCTCTCATCACAGCAGTTATGTAAGGTGCTTTTCACAGTCAGCCTGACAGGAGAGCTGCAAGGTGCACAGAGAGTTCCAGGATATGTTTAGAGGTGGGAAAAGACTGCCTTCCCTTACACAGTTATGAAACAACACACACTCACGAGGAGACACACCCGGGCACGCGCACATTCGTACTCAAACGCAGTGCTTTTCTCCGCTATACAATAGGGAATGAGGCTTTCCAAGAAAAACACACTGAAAAAAACCCGTTGCTCTTCTGAGAAACAGGCGCATGAACAAGGTCAAGCACTCTTTCAGATCAAAATTGGGACAAAGCACCTCTATCTCTCTGGAAAAGAGCAATCTTGTTTTGCAGAATGTTTCATTGGGATCTTAAACAGGAAAAAGGGGAAATTGGGATTAGGCATAAATTGTGGCTAATTGGTTCCAGGAAATGGGGCATTATGAACTCTAAGAAAAACATTAAAGGAAGTGGGGAAAAATAGGTGAAGTAAGGAAACATAGGTGAAGTGAGGACGGATGAACAGAGACCAGATTGTGAGGGTCAAGTCTCATGAAATGCCCCATTTTTTAGTAAAGATGCAACCTGAGGATATAAAGGGAGCGAAAAACCAAACATGAAAACAACATTGTTATGACTGGCCAGCGGGGGAAACAAACAAACTAACTAAACTGAAAGATAGAGTAGGGACAAAGTATCTTTTCTCATGAAACCTGGACAACATTGAGCGATGGAGTTTAGTCAGGGTCACCAGGAGCCGGTTGCCTAAACTGCTAAGACTAGTCTTACAAGTTAAACTTGTAACTTTTTTAAGTCAGGTATATAAAAACGTAGATTAGTCTAATACCGAAAAGTAAGAATGAGTACCCCTAACTAACTGCTAGTTGATTGTACTAGTTCTTAAGACACAGTCTTAACATAATGGCTATGTTCATGCAAATGGCCCCTGATCATAAATTATCTATGATTAATTAATAATGAACATTCAATGATAAAGGCAATCCAGTTGCTTCATAAAGCCCGTGCAAGGAAAATATTAACATGTTCAATTTTTGAGGACAGTAAGATTTTTGGTAACAATTTGAGTGGAAGGAAAAACACGCTGTTTTCGTGCATGTATCTTTAAATGCAAATGAGCTGCTGCTCCCCACCCAGCTTTCCAGAAGAGGGCGGAGCCTGTACAGCTTGTACAACTAATCATTTCGTTTTGATTATCATCTCGGCCCCGCTCACGTGACACTCGAGTTCTTCGTCATCATGAACGTTTTTTATTTGCATTCATTTTACAGCCATATCAGTTTAAACTTTTGATTCTGCTTTCCTGAGCGCACACATCTGAAGCACGCGCACAGAAAATGGATGTCAGTATTAAACTAAGCTCTCTATCACGTCTTATTGGACTTAAACTGTCAATTACACACAAGGTTATGTCTGTGTATTAAAGTGACAGCGGCGTAATAGGGCTGGGCAATTTAATCGATTCTGCGATATAAATCGATATTTTTTTCCCCAAGAAAGTATCGATTTTTAAGCCGCGAGTATCGATACATACGTCCCATTCAAATCCCCCGTGTTTCCCCCCGTTCGCGTTGCAGGACGAGTGATTTGTTCAGCCAGCTGCTAGTGTCGCTGTAGAGTAAACTTTACACAGACGCTGACATAGACTGCCGCTGGAGCGTGCAACTTTCCCATACCTCTCATAGCCTACCGGGAATTGAGAAAAATGCCTGTTTCGTGTTCTGCTTGGGACTTTACAAATCACTCCACACAATTGAAAACAGGTCTCGAGGAATTACCTTTCACAAGACTGAACATTTGTTTCTGGTTGTATTTGGTCATGATATAATTAGTAATAGTAACGTTCAGAGGAGAAAGGCCGCGAAATTTAAAAATACTGCTGTTATTGTGTCACGAAATGTAGTTTTAATAGTTTTTCAGTCGACAATGTAGTTGTTTAAAGATCAAATCTGTGGTTTATGTATAAAGATACCGCCTATTTAAAATTTTGATCTGACGTTTTTGGAGTTGTGACATCCAGGAGATCAGCGGGCGCTCATGAACCCCTCCTGGAACAGCCGTACCTCGGCTAGTGCTTCTGACGTGTGCCGCTGGCTCTGGTGGCTCTAGTCTAACGTTAGTGGTTAAACATGAGACATAATTCGTCTTGTGTATATCTAACGGGCTATCTTTGGTCTCATTAATCTATAATTTGTTTTCTGGCAAATCGAGGGCAAAGTGAAGTTTCATAACTTTATATTTAGACTATTAAACTATTTACTATTACTTCTCACTTTCTTATATTTATTTGCATTGCACTTAGTTGTACCATATGTATTACCATAAATGATCCATCAGTTATCTTTGTTATTGGTAAAATCGGGCCAATCACAGAAAATGCTTTTTCCACAATAAGAAAACTATTTAATTTAATGTGAAAATTAAATTATATCTTAGTATAATGGGGGTCTTCACAATTCTTATCCAAGAATAAAAAGCCAGATACATGACAAGCCTGAGCTTTGACAATTCCTTATTAAAAAAATATTTTATAAGTCTAACTATCGAGTTTTTAAATAACTAGAGATGGAACTGTTTGTACACCACATACAAACCACTGAAATCGGTTGATAAATGTAAAAAATAAAAATGATCTTACAACATTGCATGGTAAAGTACTTTGCATTTTCAAGCTGTAGACCCTCTGTCCAGTCAGAGTCAATATATATATATAGTGTAATTGATGTTTTTAATAAAAATTTATGTTTTTAGTTTAGTTTTAGTTTTCAGTTCAATTAATTCAATCCAAGTAAATGGAACACTCACAAGATGTCACAAATCACTCTTTCCCTTTTAAATCTTTCAGAAAATGATGTAAGTGTATCGAATTATATCGAATCGTATCGTTGGCTGAATATCGTGATATATATCGTATCGTGAGCTGAATATCGTGTATCGTATCGTATCGTATCGTGAGATTAGTGTATCGCTACAGCCCTACGTAATATATAGTACCTACAGCCATGCTGTCAATATGAACCACACAACAAAAGGAAAACAAAAAATCCCTCACAGCACTTGATTAAATGACTATAGTAGCTTTAATAAGAATACATTTCTTACTTGAATGCTGCTGTTAAATTCTCTGGCGAGGAGATAAACATGGCGGGCTGAGCTCATCGAGGGGAGGAGCTAAGCTAATAGGGCAGATTCCGTCGCCAGTTGTGGGCGGGGCCTGTTGCAATGTGATGTCACATTGGAGTACATGCCTGATCAGCTTATTTTTAAATTAATCAAAAAGACCTTTTCAATCTTACAATTTTAAAAAAATATATATATTTCAGCAGCACAACTGTTTTTAACATTGATAATAATAAGAAATGTTTCTTGAGCAGCAAATCAGCTTATTAGAATGATTTCTGAAGGATTGTGTGACGCTGAAGACTGGAGTAATGATGCTGAAAATTCAGATTTACCATCACAGGAACAAATTTAAATATATTAGAAAACAAATATTGAAAATTTTAAAAAATAAATAAAAAATACTTCACAAGTTTTTACTGTCAAATAAATGCAGCCTTGGTGAGAATTAGAGACTTCCTTCAAAAACAAATCTTACAGACCCCAACCAACCAACCAAATCAAGCCAAATAAACCTGCAAATGGATTACTTCTCATTGGCTTATCATTAGCGTATATAGAAGAAAGCATTTTAACATCAAAGTGCCTGATAACATCCCAGCTAACACCTCACAAACGTACATATACGCTTTGGCACAAGCACACTGCTGCAGACTAGTGTGTGGGAAAGGTGTTTGGACTGTCATTAAAGTGCCATTAAACTTCTTTTTTCCATCTGACAGACAGCATAATCGTTCGATCATGTGTCCTCGTCTCTCATCATCTTAAAGATGCCGTTTTGCAATGGAAAGGCAGTTTCAGAGCTTTGCCATCAACTCGGCTCTGGAAATAGCAGCATGATTGCAATAATCAGTTTGATTAGTATGGCTCGCCGCTGCACACGCACTCCTGCAGTCATCTGTTCACACACACACAAACACACACACACACACACGCATCCTGAGACGCCCAGCTGAGAAACGGATACAACAGTGAATGCGTGACCTTTAAACTTGCATTGATCACAAGTCTAGAGGCCGAAGAGTTTTTTTTTTCCTCATTCCTGCCGACAGTGCATGACGACGGTGTTGCCAAGGAGACGCCTGACTCACTGTGTGATAATGAGCGGCGTGGCAGGTGTGTGTGTGTGTGTGTGTGGGACAGGAGAGCACGTGTGAGGATAGGCTGAGCTAATAGCAGGCCACTTGAGATGGGTTACATAATGCTGTGACTGCTGCAGTACCTGCTCACACTCTTTCTCCAACAGCCTGTGAGTGATAATCACACACACACACACACACACACACACACACACACACAAACCTGCTTTAATGTAAACCTGCAGTTGAAACTGTGCTGTGCTCAAAAAGTGTCATTCTCTAGAAGTGTTTTCTCTTTGAATATGAGCAGAGACGCAGCTAGAGCGTGCTGCTTTTGCCGAGAGATGCATTACTTGTGTTTTCAGGTGAATGTCAGGTGAAAGTCTACAAACACACACACGCTCAACAATTTAAAAGCAAGGCTGTAGTGTTTTGCATTCAGTTACTGTTTCCTAACCCATCCTTATATGAGAAAGAACAACACTGACGAAACTAAACAACCCTTAGTTATGTGTCGCCCATGTCTTAACTCTCCCATCACAGCTTTAATAAGGGCCCTTGTGTTTGTAGCAACACACAGTAATAAGTTAATGTAGTGTTATCAGCAGGACTTCATGGAATCTGAGCATGCAGTATTCAGCAGAAAAGCTCTGTAGATTTCCACTGAATCCAAACATCAGTCTACTAATATGCAATTTTATTGGCGAGGCTGATAAACCGACCAACCTTTGGCCATTTTCAGATTATCAGCATCTGCCGCTAAAGCCTAGCCGATTAACACTGTTTGCACTCCTTTCTGTCAGTTCCCAGATCTACACATAAAGAAAATTTACATTTATATACACTACCGAAAAAGTCCGGGCTCAGTTAGATTTAAAAGGAAAAATAAATTACTTTTATTCAGCAAGGATGCATTAACTGATCAAAAGAGACAGTAAAGACATGTATAATGGTAAAAAAAATGTCTATTCATCAAAGAAGGCTAAAAAAAAGTATCACGGTTTCCATAAAAATCAAACTGTTTTCAACATTGATGTTTTTTGAGCACCAAATCGGCATATTAGAATGATCATATGATGCTGAAAATTCAGCTTTGCCATCACAGGATTAAATTACATTTTAAAATATAGATTTTAAAATAATAATCAGTTGTTTTAAATAGTAATAATACTTCACAATACAGTTTTTACTGTATTTTTTGATCAAATAAATGCAGCCTTAGTGAGCTATATAACTAATCTCTCCGACCCCAAACTTCTGAATGGTAGTGTATATTTGGACACATGAACTCACATTTACGAATTACTGTAAAGTCATCAAAAATGTTAAATAACACAAATGGAATTATGGCATTTACTGTATGTATAGTAATCAAAAACGGTAAACAAATCAATCATGTTATATTTTAGACTCTTCAGAGCTCATGCACTCTCTTCATGTCCTGGAATGCTTTTCAAACCGCTGTGAAGGGGATTCCCTGCAAAACCTGTTCCAACGTCTCCATTTAAAGCTACAGTCCGCAGCCTTTCCTCTTTGTCGCCATCACTGTTCGAAATCTGTAACTGCAGTTATTCGCGGAATTATCAACTTTGCGTGAGTTGTACAGCGGCATGAAATAGCGCGGATGAACACAGTGTTTTGAGGCGAGTGCTGCTGTCAATCACCGCGCTGTGTGGATACTGTCATTCAGAATCACAGATTCACTTTTTGAAAGTTTGACCAACATAAGAATTGTCACCGAATAATGTAATCTGAACAAGTAACCTCCATTTTTGTTCTGATCAACTAAGGGGGGAAAAGCATTGCTGTAAATCGTGCTGATTAAATCTAACGATCGTTTATCATGTCGAATTTATTCTTTGTTCTCAAATTGTTAGTGTTAACAACATCAGCATTGCGTGACTACGTTTAATGTGTTTTATGGTTAACGTTACCTGTGTAGTTCAGAATTCATATTCTCCATAATAGCTAAACAAGAAAGGCACAACAAAGGAAACTCCATAACTGTGTGAACTAAGCAAACAATTGTGGTACTGTTACACGATTGAACTATTGAAATGTCTTACTTGTTAAGCAGAAGAAAGCCGTCTCTTCTTCCGTTTTGAAGCCCTTCAAAACACGGAGTTCACGCACCTTTCAAAAGCCCCGCCGATGTTTAAATCCTTGTGTTAGCATGAGCCGGTTGCTTTTTCTCTTGCCTTTTTAAATCTGAAGTATGAAGTCTTTTGGGTTTTATAACTGGTGAATCTCCAGTTGACACTGATGATTGTCGTTTGGATCTTTCTGGATCGCCATAAGTTTAATTATGTAAAGTGCTGCGAGAAAAGGCTATAGGTTATATCTCCCCACAGTCAACATCCTCACGCGCAGTATAGCCGGCTTGCCGAAACTCCTTCTTTATGTGTACGGGTGTGACGCAAAGACATGCTCGAACTTCCCGCGGAAACCCACCAGTACCACTGGAATTAAAATCATTATTACAAGCTAACCGTTTTGAATCTAGCTACGGCAAGCAGATCGTTTTGAACACTGCCTGAATATGTTTTTTTTTTTAATAATTATTTTGGATTATTTTTAACTTAAAAAAGTTACGGACTGCAGCTTTAAAAAAAACATTGATTTATAATTCATTTTTCATAAAAATATGCGTAAGTAGGCATAATTTTGAATTGTCTTCAATTGTAAAACCCATATTAAAGGACTGCTGTAACTGTACATTTACTCTTTTATACACTTTTCAGAATTTTGCACACTACCATTGGTGCAGAAAAGATGAAATTTTGATATAACACCACATAGATTGTTCTCCTACCCTCCACGATAAATATTAGTCTCACTCGGCCCATTATCATAGAGAAAAACGAAGGCTTTAATTACTACACTACTTTCAGTATGCTCTGTGAGATACCAGGAGCAAGAGAAGGTCACACACACAAATATAAACAAACAAATTAGAGCACACACACATCGAAAGACATTAGGAATGCCATCAAGGGAGTCTTTCTCTTATTTTAAGAAAGTTCACGGTCTCCTTTAGCTGGCGCCTTCTGAAGACAGTGCACTCGGAGTCAGAGACAGAGATATAAACACACACACACGCACACACACACGCACACACGCACGCACACACACACACACACACACACACACACACACACACACACACACACACACACACACACACACACACACACACACACACACACAGTGTTTTCATGTTTGATGGGGACTTTCCATAGACATAGACAAGACCCTTCCTCTAAACCTACCCATCACAGAAAACCTTATGCAATTTCACTGCATTACATAAGAAAATAAACAAATTATGGTTTCTCAGAACAAAATTCTTTGTCAGACATTTGACGTTTAGTGGTCTGGTGACTTTTAGTATCTAATCAGGTTCACACAGGTGTTCCATTAGAGCAACCACAAGTGTAATTCAACACATTAACTATGAACATGATCCAATAACGTTTGACAGACACAAAGTGTCCAAATACATTTTAGGGTTAACTGTATCATGGTACCAACTGTGCCAGAGGACTAACCTTAATCATTTGGGCCACGTAGCTCTCGGGCCCTGTGTACTCGGTGGGGTCCTTCACCTTCACCAAGACCAGGAAGTACAAATAGTGCCACATGCTGTGCTCAGACTTGATGTGCTCCTCAAACGACACGGTCTTGTTATCAAACTTGTCTCTCTCAAGTCCTGAAGATGAGCAGATAATAAGAAAGAATGATTCTTCAAATAAAAGCCATTCTGTCTGTCAAAATCATTTGTTTTATTCATGGTATTACAGTACACTGTTTATAGTCACTATAAAACTTTCCCCCACATCTGTTCTTCTCTAACATGGTCTTTATGTCCTCTTCAGTGGAGTAAATGTCACCATGATCATAGTTGAATCCATCAAATAAAAAGGCCTGTCACAGACCTCATATAAAAATTCAAAGGCAGTCAGAGTAACAGAATGTGACAGGGCATGACATCTGCTTAGAGCCGCACCACTGGCTAGTTTCAAGCCATTCGAAGATGCTTCGCTGGTGTGCAGATGTTGAAAATACATGCTGAAAATACTGAAATACATGCTGAAAATACTGAAAAGCACAGTGTGCTCTGATTGGTCTGCTGGACCAGTGTGTTGTAATTGGTCTACTGGACCAGTGTGTTGTGATTGGCCAACTGCTTAGAGTGTGTTTCGTAAATGTCACACCTCTTACCATAACTGCAAGTTTCAACACACTACTAACGAATCTCAACTAGGCCGTGCACCTGTTCGTTTTTATGTGTATGCCTTGGGCGGGAATTATTTAAATGTGGAATACTGTGACATATGCGTTCCTGGAAGATTTGATGTCCCTTTGAATTGGACTTTGTGCTTTGTAGGTTTGTCATGCTCAAACAGCAACATTACACACTAAAGAAAGTTGAAAATGTAAAAAAAAAAGCATAATGGGTCCTCTTTATAGCACTCAAATTATCCCAGGATTTCCACTTTGAGGTATAAAGAACAATTCAAATACATTTTACTGAAAGATTCAGTGATTTTGTGAAAAATTTTTTTTAATTTAATGACCATTTTTAATTACCACAGGGACCCTTCAATAAATTTTAGCTCATAAATTCTACAAACACTTATGATTAGCTAGTTTCTGTTAGTTTCATGTTACCCTGTTTTTCATAATATGTTCCCTTTAAGAAAGACATACCACAAATGAAGCAGGTGGTCTTCAGAATTTCTTCCTTTCTCTGTTTCTCACTCCTCAGGTCAGCGAAGGTGTCAATGATCACACCAAAGATGAGGTTCAATACAATGATGATGACAATGAAGAAGAACAAGAGGTCGTACACGACACGTGCCGGGAACATGGGCTCCTGAGGAGCAACAGCGAGGGGGTTATAAATGAAGATTTTACTTTATATATTTCGGTTGTAAAAGTGAAATATTACAAAATAAGACCTAAATGCAGTTTTTTATCAAATTATTGATCAGCAGTTTTCAATCATCCACAAAAAAGACTCTTTGAAGCAGCCTTGACAGATTTTGCAACGCTTCAAAGGATATAGACAGATGATCAGAGAGAGTATAAATGAATGCAGGAGTCTGTAAAAGCATGATGTACAGATGCCTGCAGATTCCACTGCTTTAAACATGGATTATACTGACAGTATTAGTGACACCACGAAGGATTTATTGGCGTATCTCATGTCTGAATGTGTTGCGTTGATGATATTCTGTTCACCTCTTTGGAGAGCTTGCGCAGAACATCTGCGATTCCTCCCCCATTTCTCAGCCCATGGTTCAGAACCGTAATGATGCACATCAGCAGGGTGTCACACACACGCTCTGTACCATCTTCATCCGCTTCTTCCTCTGGGATGAACACACACACAAATATACAGACATAGATAACACAACAGTTTTAAACATTTGTGAATATATATTCCAAGTATTCATAAATAATTACATATTCTGAATTTTTACTTATTTATATATTTAATATTTTAAGTATTTCTGCAGGTTCATAAATATTTATTCAGGTTTTTTACTTACATTTTTATTTATATATTTAGACTTACAATTATATATTCAGATGAATTACTTTATATTGAGGATCTTACTTATTTATATAATTCAGTTTTATAAATATTTTTATACTTATATATTTAGATTTATAATTATCCAGAATTATTATTATTATTTTCATTTTAAATGATGCATTTACATTTTTTAATTTTTTGTGTGAATAATTCATATTAATAAATAATAATAATAATCCAATCAATCAATCATTACATTTATTCATCTATCCATCACATGCGAATAACAGATTTTTACTAGTGGCCTCCACTAGTACTCTACTTTTGGACCCCACTGTAGTGTATATACACAGTTTGAAAAGGCCATTAGAATTTTAAAATAATTTTTTGCAGGAGCAGAGACTAAAAAAAAGACACATCAACAAAGTAAAGACAGGAAGACTGAAGAAATTAGCATGGAAAGGTAAGTAATGAATAAGTGAGGGACACAGAGAGAGATGGGAGACAGTGAGGGAGAGGTCAAAGAAAGAAAGAGGGTGAGCGTGAGAGAAAGAGTGCGCACGTGTTGATATCTAGAAGCGCAGGTGATCTTTAAAGACTCCCAGGGCAAAGCAGAACAAAGCAACACATGAGTCATCTCCTCAACACACACACACGGGTCATCTCAGCACCTTAACCTCTATAATAAATACACAGGACCAGCCTTTCACAAACATACACTTCAAGAAACCATAAACACACACGCACACACAAATCACACAACATGCCACCACTAACGCAGTTTATGCTAGAACATTCAGCTGAAGGGTGAGACAGAGGTTACATCAAAAGAAGAACAGCAGTGCTGCACAGAATGCTGAATTATTCTTGATGTCCTTCTCAATGCGACATTCAAACTACACAATTAAATACCCGAGTCCAGGATTTTACGGTCTAACAATACACAAGCACAGCTGTACAATGGAGGTCCCATTTGATAGGACATCACAATGGCAAACTGTGGTTCTAAAAAGTATAATTTAAGTAACACCTAAATCACTTTTAAAAATGCATGGACGTCATTACATTAGCCAAAAAATACACCAGATCAAGTGGCATCTGCAAAAATATTTCTCAGAACTTTACTCAGAACATCTATACATTTTCAAATGTATCAAATACATTTTAATTTCTCACACTATTATTGTTTGAGCATTTAAAAGCTTCTATTTATGAAATGTTTTGCCTGAAAAGTGTGCTTGTGTGCCATTTCTTTAACTAAATGTCATTTGGTTTGACATTTGGCTGTCCAGAAAGTTTTTTGGGTGGTCCTGCCACTTTAAAAAAAAAAATACAGAGATGACTTACCGTGGTGAGAACTAAAGGGGGAGTTCGAACAGGGCTCACTCCCACAGCTCGTAGACTTCACATTTGGCCTCTCTAAAAAACAAACCAAACAAATATTGAGTTTTTTTGGTAAAACCGTTAAAATCTGCATTCATAGCATGTGTTTGTGATCGATTAATCGCATCTAACATAAAAGTTTTTGTTTACATAATATATGCGTGTGCATATTTTATTATTTCTATTTATATATATATATATATATATATATATATATATATATATATATATATATGTATACACACGTCTGTGTTTATATACTGTATATTCACACATATATTTATACATATATACAGTATATATGAGTGTATATGTATATACACAGACACGTACACACACACAGACAGACAGATATATATATATATATACTGTATACACATACACACAACACACGCACATATGTAAACAAAAACTTTTATGTTAGATGCGATTAAATTGATTTGACAGCACTAGTTTTTTCACAATAGAAAAGCTTTATTAAATCATGTTTGTTGTGTTCCAGTGTATGCGTGTGCCCTTTCTGTCCCCAGTGCTTGAGCAGTGCTGCAGTGCACAGAGGAAGTGATTACATAAGGGAGTGTGGCCACTGCTGGGTTATGCAACAGGTGCCATGTGCTAGCAGGTCCTTTCCTATCTCAACAACGCTACATGGCCATGTGTTCATATAAACACATATACGGAATATCTTTACCGTCACGCATCCACATGTACATACTGAATTCATCGCAGATGTGCTACTCTCACTAAAAGAGACATTTTACTGCCATTCATATCAAGTCATTTACATATACGATACACAGGGTTGCACATTAGCACACGATAATGACTTCATCCATCCAGAACATTTGGGAAATATGGAAACGAAAGACCAAAACCACACGTTCTATGCAATGTACAGCTGGAAAGATAGAAGGCCATTACAGCAAAGAGCATGATGGGGACATTATGTACACTTCATGCTTACTTAAAGAAGGGAGGCGGTCTACTTCCATAAGGAAGTCATCTTTAAAAAAGAGGAAGGCCACAATGGAAAAGAGGTAGACCAGGATGATAGCCAGAACAGCTGTGAGGAAGATGGAGCGGCCGTTCTTTGTCACACTCCTCATCACGTTTAGGAGCGTTTCCTCTCTACGCACAAGATCAAACAACTAGAGAAGGAGAAAAGAAAGAGGAATATTATACAAACATGTTTACAAAAATACTTAATTGTAAAAATATTAAATTATCATTGTTCTAAAGCCAAAATAAATTATTACATTTGCATTAATCAAAACTGACAATATTTTGTAGCAATGTAAAATAATGTATTATTTAGAACGCTGTTCTTGTGAACCTTCTATTCACCATAAAATCCTGAAAAAATATTTTCCACAAAAATATTAAGCAGCACAACTGTTAATAATGATAATAATTTCATTAGCACCAAATCAGCATATTAAAAAGGATCATGTGACACTAAAGACTGGAGTAATGATACTGACCATTTCCTTTGCCATCACAGGAATAAATTACATTTTAAAATATATTAAAAAAGAAAACGTTTATTTCTAATTGAAATATTTCACAATATTTTTTATCAAATAAATGCAGCCTTAGTGAGCATAAGAAAACTTTATAAACATTTTAAAAAATCTGCGTACACAAAAACATTTGTTTTTTATTTTTTAATGTTAAAACTAGCGCTGTCAATAGAAAACAATTAATTGTAACTAATCTCATAATTTCTGTCCAGTTTTTAGAAGCTAGAAAGAAACTATAATTGTAAAAAGTGTCCAATTATTGTATTATCTATTAAATTAAAATCCTAAGCTAACAACTTTGACAGCCATAAAAATACATTGAGATCTGTTTTCTCTACAAAGCAAGTATCCCTGGACCCCACTTTAAAAAAAAAAAAAAACTGAATTAAATAATTAATTTCATTTATTTAAAAAAATCATATTGCAAAAAGTGTGAAATCGTACCAGGATACTGTAGAAGAACTCATGCACGAACAGACCCAGCATGCACACAATGACGTAACCGACGTGCAGAAGGAAGAAGATGTCCATGATAACGGCTTTGTACCCTCGTGTGAACGTGCCCTGGTTCCCCACAAAACTAACCAGGAACACGATTTTATTCAGCAGCTGTGAGAAGACAGAAGATAATGTTACCCGACAGCAATAGATCCTTACAATCACATTAAAATATCCTTTAATACAAACACATTTCACGAATAGCAAAGAAAAAAACAACGATAAATGCATATAATGCACCTAAACCATATAAATCATGCATAGTTGGGGAAAAATAGGCTTGTAATTAAATATATTTTAAATGAAAGGACAATGTTTCCATATCCTTTGTTGTTATCTTCAAAGTAAGTAAATATGGGCCTGTTTATACCTGCTCATGTGTTTTTATCATGATCGCTATCCAATCGTGAGAAGAGTTGTAAATGCCCTCCGAAACGCTTTCGAGATGGATATAATATATATGTCCGATCACTCAAACCACTTCAGGAGGAGGTATGAGACTCATTCCAGACAAAACCGGACAAGTGTAAATGCATCTGGTTATTGGGAGCCACATGTGTAAATGTAACTCCTCCCAATTTTTTTTTTTTTAAATAAACGTGTGAGCGTGTTATAGGCTACAGACTACAGACAGTCAATCTGATCAGTAAACATGCATGAAGTGACTAGGTGTGAACAGGCCTTAAGCCTTGAATTTAGTGCAAATTCATGCGTCACTTAGAAAGCTAGAACTCAAAACCATGAGCAAGGTGAAAGAAAATATACACGGTTTGCACTTGCAGCGAGGATAAACAAGGTTTGTGGCGACTACTAGAAGAAGTGGCGAGTGGCATCTAGTATAACAGATCCCAGACTTCTAGAATCTGTTTCAGCACATGTCTCTGTTGGTCCTTCATGTGGTGCCATAATGGCAGAGGAGACGCCAGCTTGAACAGACGCAAACAGACTGACACAACAGAGGGACGTGTCAGCAGTTTGAAGACTGGAGCTCCATTTGGCTGAGAGGTAGGCATGAAATCGCTCTCATTTTTTATCTGAACGCACATCAAGCACATCAGCCGCTTCTGTCATCATACATGTAACTGACACTGATGCAAAATGGCAACGCTAGATCCTCTGCTGCCATCTTTCATATTTAGCCAGATATCGAGCGGCTTTTTGTAATTAATGGGTATTAACGATTAATCAGCGGACACGAGGTGTTAGTGGATGGTCTTTTCGAATAGAGGTTCCATTGGTTTATAAATGTAAAATACACTTTGACACTTAATCAGTTCACGCTGAATACTGACGAGTTATATGAAGCGTGAATGGTTAGTAATGAATTTGCCTTACGTTGGCTGCCCCCAGAAGTAGCAGTGTGGGTCCTAAGCCCAGCGTGTAAATAGAGCGGAAGATGACGGTGACCAGGAACGCCAGGATACCTCCACGCCGGGGAAGAACAAACAATGTGAAGGTGCTCACGACCACTGCCACCCAAAGCAATACCGACAAGAATGGAGGCAAGATACCTAACAGACAAAACAAAGAACTGCATGAAGATTTTTTTTTGGTGAACTACCGCTTAAATTAATTTCATTTTGAGGTAATGACCCTTAGAATTCTTTAAAAAAAAAAAAAAATCTGGATCACATTTGAATGGTTTAAAGGATAATTTAATATTTTTTTAAGAATTTTAACAACAAGAATGCCATATGAAATGTGTATTTTTTCAGAAATTATAGTTTTAAAATGTTCTATTTTTAAAATTTACTAATGTATTTTTAAAAACTGCGGTAATCAAAGTAACCTTTTTTGCAAACAAAGTGCTGCACAACAGAGGTTTGCAATTACAGAGGTTTCATTTAAAACATGGATGAAAAACAGTGACATTCTTTTAAAATAATGTTTTAAAACCTTTTTTTTACTTTAAGTACATTCTACTGTACTGTATATAATTCTGTCATCATTTTTTCAAGTTAAACCAAACCTTTATTTTAGCAGTTTGTATTAAAGAGCTCAGTTTTTATGAAATGAAAAGATGAAATGCTGAATTAAGTGACTCTCAGAGCAGCTCTAAAGAAGTTTATATCAAACTTCACAAAAACACTACGTTGTGTACTTGAGTTGAGTATGTGTAGCAGATTAAACTGTGCCTCTAATTCACACAGAGACACACAGAACATGCAAACTTCATATCTAAATTGAATATTCACAGACACTAGTTCATATATGATTTGATGTGTACTTTTGATTTATTCATCCAATTTTTGCTAAAATCAGTGACATTCCATGTTATACAGTCAATTGCATTTATATGAATAGATTCCGTGATTCCGTTTGTGTTCCGTGCCACGGAAATCATAGGGCCATAATTATGCAATTTTTTTTAGATATCAAGAATCAAAGCCGTACCTTCATCTCCATCATCTCCAAATGGGTAGAAAAGAGCCACAGCCAAGTTGATTAACACAGCCAGGTTAAAGGAGATACTACCCCATAGAGATATATGTTTTGACACCCAGAAAAGTGGTGCATTATCTGCAAACACACACCAATACATCAGTATAATAACTCTGGCACAGACTCCAACTTGTGATAAATTGTTACATTTGAGCAAAGTAAAAACAACCCACTTCTTATTTTCTTCTGCCACCTCATCTCATTGTAGAGGTCATCAAACTGCTGGAAAAAGTCGTTGACCTTGCTGCCCTGGTCGTCTCGCTCTGTGGTGGTGAATACACGCACTTTTGATTCTTCTGTTAAGTACTCACAGATGTTGGGCACAGGAAACACGATCTGCTCCATTGTGCGATCATGACGAACAATCTAAAAATGTAATACATTTATTTAAAATATATTTTTTGGGGAAGATCAGTAATAAATCATGTTTAAATAATACACTTTGACTTAAATTTCTGATAAAAGCAATGATATTTAAATAGGTCATCAAATGTGTCATAATAAAGGTACAGAAAAGCCATTGAATTAAGCAGTCTTAAACTCTCAAATTGTCGTACCTCTATCTGAGCGGTGTGGTTGGCGTAGTATCGGAGCGCTCTCTCTCCCTCGATGCTGGGGTCTAGGCCAGGTTTCAAACTCTGCTGGAGGTTTTTTTTGTGGCGTGCCAACTGATCATAAAAAAAACACACAAAAAACACTTCAGTTAACACAACAGATTCAGAACCAACAGTTCCATATCAGGGTGATTCTTCAAATATGGCCACTTGTGGCCCTGTGGACTTTTAGAAAACAGACTCTCACTAGTTTAAATTTGTCTTACAAGTTTAGATTTGTTTTTAGTTTTTGTCTACTAATAATGTCCATCAGTGGGCATACATCCTAAACAGGAGAATTCTGTAATTTTTGCATAAAAACATGAACATTCCAACATAGTTTAATTTTCACCTTTACCTCAAATTATGCAGTCAATTTTATAACATTGTTTAATGAAAATGACGAATGTGGAAATGACATTTCTGAAATAAAATGGAAAATTTAGTGTTGTCAAGTGATATTTATCTTTTTGTCTTTATTTTCGTATTTTTCCTTTATAATCGAGTTTCATCTCTTGGTAAAACAAGTACACTAACTTTTGATGTATTACCTAAAAAAGTTATTTTTTTTTTAAATGTTTGATGTGGTGAAGGAAAAAAAGAGAGAGAGAAAAAAAAAGCTACAATTTGTTAGTTTTAATCAAAGTCAACCTCTGAGACAAAGTGCTTGAAGTTGCAGGAACGCCATTAATCTATTAGTGACACGTTGGCGATTTGGCTAACACAAATCACATTAGCGATTTAGAAGTTTCATAATGCCGATGTAACCCCTGGATGAGTCAATTCATAAGAGGTCAGGACTGATCAACCGGATTACTTCAAAATCAAAACATTTTAAGATCAGCCCACGCTGAAGAACTCTGATGTTTATCTTAATGACTGAATACCCACAGTGATGTGGCCAAGATTCCTTAGTGAGACAACAGCATCCTGAGACAACCTAATCAAAAACAGCGCTCTGAGAATAATTTCCGAAGGATGACGGGATCAAAGGGCAACGAACGATCAATATCGCTCTGCAAGAATCCAAGCAACTCATTAAAGTAAAGAACCATCTCCTTAAAAAAAAAAACAAGGCAGTTTATACATAAAGGCTGCTCAGTCTATTGAATCAAACTACATACTTTTCTATTCAGTAACCAGTCTTTCTAAAAAGGCAGAAGGTCACTCTGTAACCTCAAACAAGGACAAGTCCTTGAGACAAACGAGCAATCATCCCACACCCTCATCTTTCCTTCATCGCATAATGGCCTTAACACGGTAAATAGGAGCGAGGGATTTACATGCTTGTTTTCGTACACGCTGAAAGAGCACAAAAGATGTGCGCATTGAGACACTAAGAAGGTGAAATCACTTTGTCTCCTCACTGAGGTCTAAGCCAAAAATGTTTACAAGTGTTCTTTTCATTTCAGATCAAAGCTACAGTAACATCGGGAATCTGTTTCTAAGAGCTGGAAGAGAGCAAGACACGCAATAGAGAGCTAAACTGACACCAAATAATGTCATTTACTTTGTCATGTACCCAGTAAACACATGAGGATCTTGTATTTGGCAGTTGTTTTTCAGCACTGTAGCAAACGAAAAAAAAACCACACCAACAATGCTGAGCAAACAAAAAGAAATTGAAACCACAATGGAAAAAAGGACATGGGAATGTTCTTTGTCAAAACCGTTTACAGTATCACTATTCAATTGAACTTCCTGAGGTACATAGTAAATTTACACACGTTTCTACGTGACAATCAAAGAATGTTTACAGAGCGTTCTCTCATGAACACAATTGCCTTCTTGAATAAACTATTTAAAATTGTCCATTTTATTACATTTAATTGTGGCCAAAAGTGACATTTTAAACCATCCGCAAATTCTCAAGTAATTGTGACCTGGACTTGGTTCTTGGTCCAAGGTGCTAAGGTGTAATGGATGGTTTTTAGTATGTTGTTATGCTGTTTTTGTGTGGTTACTTGATAGAAAACTGTAAATTTTAAGTATGAACAATTGCAATAGTGTCACTTGCCTTAGCAAACACCACTAATTAAAATTAAATGTCAGTAATCATTAATAAATGTACGTGTTTAATCATTGTTTAAGCAGGAGACCTATTAATATAAGTCTCAGGTTTCCAGTATGTGTCAATTTGTATGTGTCGTGTGAAGTTTCAACTCAAAATATCCCAAAGATCATTTATTATAGCATGCCCAAAACGCCCCTTTTTTAATGGAATCAAAAACATGCTGTTTTCGTGTCTATCTTTAAATGCAAATGAGTTTTTTCTCCCCGCCCCCCCTTTCCAGAAGAGGGCTGTGCCTTTACAAATCGTGCCTCGGATACTCCGGCTACAACTAAACAGGACAGACAGCACGGGCCATTTCCACACAGCTGCTTTTCCATTATTTTCTATGTTAAAATGCACTGTACAGACGTTTCATTGTTGAGGCACACTTTTTAGAAGTTAAACGTTTAACTTTAGTGCTGCATTTTTAGAATGCTGTTTCCTGCGCGAGACACTGTGAAGATTCGAGACACGCGCGCAATGGCACATCTGCCTTGTGCGTTCACATAGAAAAGCAATGGAAAAGTAGGGCAGTGGAAAAAAACGTGTTCGATATTCATTGATACAGCCAACAACAGAACATTTCGATTTATCATGTAGTTGAGACATTCTTGTGTTTCCACTAGCTGCTCTAGCGAGGAGATAAACATGGTGGACGGTGTACAGCTCTATCAGGGGAGGATCTAAACTAATAGGTTAGATTCTGTCACCAGTCTTGGGGCCACCATCTTGACATCACAATTTGTAGAAAATGCGAAACAACTCATTTTAATACACGGTTTATGATTTATGGGGTATATTAAAGGGGCACCAGGCAACCCTGAGTGTTTTTTTCTCTACGAAGCTCCCCCTAGCGTCTGGTAGTAAATGCTTTTAAACACACTGTCGTAAAAACGAACTGTTGTTCCTCCCCCCTCGCCACGAGCAACCCAGCTGATCAGCTGTCAACTTTTTTTTGTTGTCATGCATACTAGTATTTTTACCGGGAACGAACGATATGAACGAGGCGAACTACTGCTTTCGTGTTTGTTTTTTTGGTTGAGTGGGCATGAGCATAACATAATATATCAGAGGCTAATTTGTCTAAAGTTATATTAGCAAGGTCTATACGTTCATCTGGTAGAATGACGGTTTACCTTTGCTTGTCTAAGAAAACATCAGAACGTTTTTTATAGCTCGATCATGATATGTGCAACATGTTTATTGCCTATTATGACTTAGGCCATCGTAATTCAACTCATATCTGTAAAGTCAGTCAACTGTTTTATATCGAAACATAGCCTGCTAAATATCACATTTTAAAAGTTTAACAAAGCAGAATGTAAGTATTTCGAAGTACCCCTGATGGAAACACAGACCCTGCTTGGTAGCTCACATTAAACATCTAAATCTTACCTGATGGGCCAGGATGAAGATGTTGTGGCCAACATCTTTAGGTTTGATCTGATCTGATGTCTCTTGATCAATCTCACTCTCTTCTCCTTGAACGTAAGCCTCCTTCATCACATCAACCTGTAGATGTGACATCAGAACATTACTGGATTTATGGCACAGAACAGACATGTTTTGGCAGATGATTTAAACCATATTTATTGATTGCACAACAGTTCATTCAGGTACTAAGAATGCTGATTTACACCATCGTCCAACAGCAGCAATATTGTACGATACTGATTAGCTCACCAGTTCATTGGGTCTCATCTTGTACAGGATCTTCTCCGCATTCTCGCTGTCATGACGACTCTCCATGATGGCCAAGAGAAGTTTAGATGCATTGTTCTGATTGTTAATTGTAAAGAAAAGAGCCATTTTAAAATAAATTACAGCGAAGTTAAGAATATTCACACATGTTTCTCCTGGTGCTAAAAGTGCAGATGTTTTTACATGCCAAATCAAAAATTTGCAATGCTTCAAAACAATTTGTTATCTGTAAAATTGTATTATGCATCAATTGCCTACGTGATGAACTGCAAACAAACAAGTACCTTCAGCTCCAGTACAAGGTCAAGTCTGTTCTTTCCCAACGGATCAATTGGATTCACAATGAGCGCGATGATGATGTCAATGCCGTTTGACTCATGCCTTGCTATGCATGACTGCGGAGGAGGAAATACACAATCTATGATACCAAACTATTATTTATCAAGTCTTAGACATGTAGAAAATACTTATTTTTGCATCTTTAATTTTGGTACCAAATCTAACACTTGGACTCTATGTGGAAATGGATTTCTGCCCATTTTCCAATGAGGATGATGTTTCAATCAATACCTGGTTTTCATGGCAAGGACCCTGGCAGTACTCTGTGATGGTCTCAAGCGTCTGTATGACCAGGTCTACGTTCCTCTCATTAATGTAGAGCCCCAGCAGCCCCAGTCCTCCCGTTGTGCTGCCACAGATACAGTCAAGAAACTGCAACGTCTCGCACACCAGGTTATAATTGGTTTTGTTGCTCTGATCTCGCAGAAAGTTCTGTATACAAGAGAACAGAAAGATTTGGACTAATAACTCAAGTCGAGTCCTGAGTGGCAGTAATTAGTATCTCAATTCAGACAGACTCGTCCATAACTAGGTCAGGTTGAGATGTTTATCTGCACAACACATTTTTTTTACTTTTCAAACATCAAGGTGCTTTTTGTTCTCACAATGGAAAAGCACTAATTTAAAGCCCTATGATTTTTGACACTGTAAAAGGCAGCGTCGCTGGTTTTCACTTCTGAGCACACTGGAATGGTTTACAGTCAAACAAACAAAAGCTGAGAAAAATTGGATGAATAAAAATTATAGAAGATTTGCATCACCTACCTGCAAGTCCCTGTTATGATTCTCACAGAGCAACTGAAGGAAGCGAAGGATGGGTTTCATGATGGTGATGGCCTGGGTCATCTGGGTCTCCTCCACCACCTCCTCCATCCCGTCCACTCCCGACCCCATCGGCTCCGTCTCGGGGTCCAATTCCCGGCGAAAGATGCTGTAGGCCTTTGAGGTGACCGAGGAGGCATCTTTAAGCTGACCCCGCATCTCTTCTCTGAGGTGCAAGGAGTCTCGAACTTCATAAGACAAGAAAGATTGAACTTCAGATTATTAAATTGTTACGGAATCAGTGTTATTTTAGTATTGTTTAGTATTAAACAATATCTTTAATTATCTTTACATTTTCATAAAAAAAATTTGAGTGATTTTTATCAGTTTTATTACTTTTAGGTATTTTTAAAAATATATTTCTACTTGGCTTCCATTATATTTGTTTCAGTTGTATTTTTTAATCATTTTTGTAGATTATTTAGTTTCAGTTATTAGCCAAGGAAACATTTTTTAAGTTAAGTTTAATTTTAAGTATGTCATTAAATATTTATATTTTATTTCAGCTGTATTTCAATAACTGAAAAATATTCTGAATAGATTTCGTTTTAGTTAACTATAATAGAATGCTATAGAATGTTATAGAATATTTAACAACTTAAAATAAGAGACAATAATTATAATAATAATAATAATCATTACAAGCTATAACAATAATATTTTCAAATAAAACCAGACAAACTCTGATGAATCAGCAGAACTGAACGATTTGATTAAGCAAATGAATCACTGAGTGATTCAATCCTGAGTGAATCAGTGTTTTCAAACAAATCGCTTGAGGAATTGACTTAGTGATTGATTCACTCAAAGGCAGTCTCTTGTTGACCTAGTGCATAACAATGAATTTTAAGTCCCAAAACTAAAGGCAAATCTTTAAACGTAAATACGTTACGTACAAATGTGGATTGTTAAATTTAAACTGAAAACCCGATATTGATAGACTAAGCCCCCCTTAATGTCTATAGTGGTAAGAAACAGCCAACAACGTATATATATATATATATATATATATATATATATATATATATATATATATATATATATACATACATATCTTCAATAAATGACAAATTCTTGCACACTATACTGATTAAGTTCTCTTCAGCATGCTAGTAGAGAATTGATATACCAATTCAAAGTCATCCATAGTAAGTCGTAGGTACTCCTTTTGAAAGCAATAGATCATTTTTTATTGTTTTTGTATAAATAAATATTAAGGCACATTAATTAACAACTTAATTGCCATGTAACTGTCAACAACATTTCTCCTTATCAAACAATCATGTCTTGTGCACTACACTGTTTTGACAAGGCGAAGTTGATATCTTTCCTCTCTCGATGAGAAGTGTTCAATAAAACCCTGCTTTTTAACAGCAGGCCTTTGATAAAGTGCCAGCTACCCCTCATGACCTCATGTGACAGGATATGGAGCACAGCAGTTGAAATGGGGACAGATACTATTCATATGCCTGATTGTCCCTTCATTTACGCTGCCTCCAGCCTGAACTGCAATCACATGATTAGCTATGCATTAAGGCACTGTTTGTGATAAACAGGCTATTCACAGGACCAATGACATACTTCTAGTTCAGACATAGCATATCATTTAGAGAGTCTAGGTCACTCTTTTTAGGTCTAAACATGATAAAGCAGAACACTGCAATTAGGACACATCTCTATTTTCAGCAAGAGACTAAAAGTGATTTCTAAAGGTTTATTTTTAGGCTTTAAGACATCACACCTGGTTTGTGGTCTTTTGGGACCTTCCTTTGTTGGAGATACAATTCCACCAAGGCACCAGAGTTAGAAAAACAGCAACATTTTAATTTTCAGTTATTTTACATAGACCCGAGATCGAGAGCTTGATGTTTAAATGCAGCATCTTAATGAGTATATACAAAATATGTCCATTTAAAAATAGGGATGCAATGAAATTTTGGCCGCCGAAAATGGCATTTTGTATCATGGTGTGGTATAGCCATGCTGTGAAAAACTGGGAAACCGACGTTAGCCTCCCGTTCACTGATCTGCTCATGCTCTGATAATAATAGCTTTGTAGGACTATAGATTATTTGAATAATTGTTCAAAAAATAAATCTGTTAAATCTGATTCTGTTGCATAGACCTGCATATAGAATAATACATTGATATTTAATATTAATATATTTTTCTGTCCAATTTTAGTGTTACTTTCAATAAAAGTGTGGTTATTTTATTGTATTGGCTTGGTTTTTTTTTTGTTTTGTTTTTTTCAGTATCATTAAAAAGTATGTTAATCCACTTGTACAAAAAGCTAATTTTTCAAAAATAAATCCTTTTTAAAAAGCATTTTCAGTTTTCAGCCAAGTGCATTCAGATTATTTATCAACCTTGTATTGAAATAAATAAATCTCTTATCCATGGCAAATCTTTAGATATACTGTATTATCTCTGATCTCATTTACAGTATTTTAGTGCGAAGCATGAACTTCTGCAAACATACAAAGAAACATTCCTGAGTCAATCTCAAAATGAAAATAGAAGAAAAAAAGATGAAATAAATAAATAAATGTATAAATGCTTGCTTGATTTCCTTAAAGCAAAAAAAAAAAAAAAATTTTTTACTGTTCTGTTGATTTGGGGGTGAAATATGACCCAACATTTCTTCACACTTTTCATCAGATTCACCTTTCATGTCTTAAAAAAACGTTTTTCTAATGAAAGAAAGTGGAAGTACACCTTTCTTATATCTGATTCCAGAGCCTTCTCCTTCCTCTTCTCTCTTCCTGCAGCTGAGCTCAAACATGTTGACTGACACACTAGAGCGGATCTCTTTCTGAGCCTGCTCCATCCGGTCATAGAAGACCTTGAAGAACTTCTCGGACTTCTTCTGCTTGTGCAGTTGATGGTAGAAAGAGTTCTGCAGGGAGACATGAGGGAAATGACATCATCTGGATCTTGTGGATGCCATGTTGTGAATGTGTAACATTATCTTTATATACCTGAATCTGTGTATTCCCTCCTCTCAGCAGTGCAATGCCCAGCAGAATGCTTTCCTCAAATATACGATCATTCTTAGTGCTGACGATGAGGTCGATGACCAGCTCGGACGCTCCCACGTTATCCAGCGCACACTGGATGTCTGCTACGCAAGTGCCTGGCTTATCAGAGTCCTGCCCGGGAGAGCCACCTATACACACAGAAACACTGTTGAGTCAGGATGTATATGGTGAGCGGACAGTGCTTCTTCTAATGGTCATCTGTGTACCAGACCTCCAGAGGAAGAACTGCTCCCGCCGCTGTAATCCAGGGCTTTGGTGTGGGGCCGCTGGTTGCCAAAGTAGTGTGTAAGGAGACTCTTCCTCAGTGTGGTACCCTGAGGAAACAACAGAGAAAGGCATCCTCAAATATGGCATGTTACATGTCACTTGATTTTTCAATCATGAAAATTATTCTAAATGTTAAAGAAACCCCATATATAGATAGACAGACGTATCGTTCTATAACTTTTATTATCAAATTATATATTTTTTTATTATAGTTAAATAATGTTTTTTTTTAAAGAACAGAACTAACATTATATATAATATCTCGAAACACTGCTTCAAGGTAACGGGCAGAGCTAAAGAGCTATTTTGGAGTGTGTTGCTTTTCGACTCCCTGCTGTAAATTTCTGTCCTGCATCATGGGTGTAATGTAGTTTTTTAACCATGAACTCAACTGGTAAACACTATTATTTTAAAAAGAAGCTGAAATAATGCGGGCTGACGGCTCCGGCATAAGCAAATACCATGGATTAGTAGCGCACGGTAGGTCTGTCTTAAAAGGTTTATGAGTTACCGTTTAAAATCAATTTGCACTCTATTATTTTCAGGGAAATGCACAGCTTAAGTAGTTCCAGGCAGGTGTTGACTGCATTACATGCTCCTTTCAAAACCAAACCCCACAACGACACTGACCAAGCAAATAAATATAGTAAACAATTGAATAAAAACAACAAATTATTTCCATGTTTTTTTTTCCACAAAATAGCAGACCTGTTCAGTTTCGCTACTAGAAGAGACGCTGCTGCCGAACACTGTTGTTATTCACAAGCTTAATCTCGCTCTCTCTTTCCCTTTCTATCTCTAATACTTGCGTTAATAACTGCATTAGTCTGCTATCAGTGACTGAAGCTTCCGTTACTAGCTCTAAAATGAGATTTTGGATATAGCAACGGAGGTGTGGGATTAGATGTGTAAGAAATTACGGTAAGGTTAGGCGTTTTAAGAACAAAAACCTGACAAATGTCTTGAAATACATAATCTGAAAAATGTCTTGAGGTGTAGTGTAACCGTAGAATAAGCAAAATAATTGACTAGTCCATTGAATCATTCAAAAATACTGCACACCCGAGGATTGCCTGATTTTTTAATAATTCAACAGGCCAGAGTCAATTATTTCTTAGTAATAATAAGGATCATGTGACACTTAAAACAGGACTAATGATGCTGAAAATTCATGAATATATTACATTTAAAAATGTATCCAAATAGAAAACAGTCATTTCATGTTTTAAAAAATGGTTGCACTGTATTTTTGATCAAATAAATACAGCCGTGGTGCGCATAAGAGACTTATAGAAATAGAACTAAATGGATCTTAATCCATTAGGGTTACTGAACCCTGAACATTCCTTTAAGTATTTTTATTTGTAAAAAATTTTTTGACAACCTACTGCAAATATTCATAGCAAACTCTGTTTTTCTGAGAGTGTGAAGGAGGGAGTGCTTCATTTCCTGTCCGTTTTGATTCCATTCACACTTTCACGTGTTTTCCTCCCAACTGTGTTGGATAAAAACACACACTCACATGGGAGAACTTTTACATAACTAGTATAAACTGTAGTAATTGCTGTAATTATGCCAGAAGTGTAGCGAAACCTCAGGGAGGCAGAGGGTAGACAGCGAGTGCTGAAGGTAGAGAGCAGACGGCTGCCTTGAAAATCTGTTTCCCAGTGGGAGAGAAACTGAACGTGTGAAAAAGACATCGGGTGAGGGGGGGAGTGGCTGGCATAGAGACCAAGAGTGAGCGACCGAGAGAGATAGATAGATCAACAGAGAGAGAGAGAGAGAGAGAGAGAGAGAGAGTTATGTAACACCTGGTGGCGGCTTGCTGAGAGATCACGAGGAATACACGGCGGAAGGAGCGGGATGGTTTACTGATTGTCTCTCCCTTCCTTTGTCTCCTGGCCAAATGCTTTTTATTTTCTTTGTATCCTTCCTGCCTGTCTCATTCTCTCGCTTTTATACATCTGGTTGGGAATGGTTGCAGCAATTTTTCTGAGTTTTTGAGTTTGAAAAGATAAAGACACGTGGTCACTGTTTAATTACGATTGACAACCGTATTTATCAACAGGTGTGACTCTCGGTTTGTCCTGTTCATTCGACAGCTTGTAGTGTCTCAAAGTATGAGTGGCTCAAATATCAACTGTATGAAAGTAGTATGAAATACCAAAGAATACCTCTTTCATTACACCAGAAATGTATAATTGACATGACATTTCAGAAAGGAGTCCGAAATAAAATACAAATAAAAATACAAATTAATTAATTAATAAAACAATAAAAATACAATGAAAAATAATAAATTCATAAAAATAAAACAATGAAATTATATAAAAAAACTAAAAATATTAAATGAACAAAAATAATAAAAAGTAATAAAATAACAAAAACAAAATAAAACCAAATGAAAGAAATAAAATTATATATATATATATATATATAAAAAAAATATATTTCTTTCATATATATAGGGATAACCTACTAAAATATTTTTAACAAATTCAACACATTTTGTGGATTTAAATCCCAGAATGACAATGTCCCTCCCACAAACACCACCTGCAACCGACCAGCTAACAGCAAATCATGGTTCTTGAATCCCCTGTGGGCACCAAGAAACAGACAAGCCATGACATTTTACTCACTTTTCCCTTCTACACTGTTGCACAGGAGGATAATGAAACCCAGGGCGGCTGTGTGGCCATGCATGTGCTGACATAAGACTGACAAACTGCCACAGAGAGAAGACACTTTTCTCTCTCACTCTGACAAGCACGTGTTGTTGCTGTTCCCCCTCTCTCAGTAAACACCCATCAGCAGTCAGCACAGACTGTGTCTGCTTCAACTGTCTGGACAAACCATCACACACACACACACACACTCGGATTCGCTATCTTTGTGGGGACTCTCCATAGGCATAAAGATTTTTGTTCTTTACAAACTGTATATTCTTTCCCCTAACGCTAACCCTACCATCACAGAAAATGTTCCGATTCAAGAAATAGTTAATCCAAAAATTAAAGTCCTGCCATCATTTATTCACCCCATATGTTGGTTCCATACATACTTTCTTCTGCAGAACGCAAAATAAATGTTAGTAACCAAACAGTTTTGGTGACAACTGACTTTGGTGAGACATTTCTCACAATAATCTTCTTTTGTGTTCCACAGAAGAAACAAAGTCATACAGGTTTGGAACGATGTGAGAGAGGATAACAATCTGAGAGTAAACAATGAAAAAATTCCTGGGTGAATCATCCCTTTAGGTTTCAGACATAAGCCATAATTAACCGTATATTCAGGGCCTCTTCGTGTCATGTCCTGGTCCTGTTGACTGTAATTGGACATGCTTTCCAAGAAGCTGCCTTCTTTCCAACAAAATCAGCTGTAATGGGAGAGTTTGGTGTCTCCTGATGCAGCAGTATTTCTTGGACTTCTGCAGAGGACTTGAAGACAGAGGAGGAAAGTGAGAGATGAAGGTAGCAGTGCCAGTCTGACTCATCCGTCTGCTGCTGCATGTAAAAAAAAAAAAAAAAACCTGTGCAGGTGAAGTGAGAACAAAAGAGAGAGAGGGAGAGAGAGACAGCGAGAGCAAGAAAAAAAGGCAGATAGGAGATAGAGAAAGAAAGAGAGAGAGAGAAGGCGGCTGAGGGAAAGATGGAGGGATAGATAAAGCAGTGGGGCTTTTTTTTAAAATGTGCACGGGCACGCCACACTGCGGCTGGCCTGGCTAAGCCTGGGATGCTTCAGCAAGCTTAAAAAAAAAGCTCTCTGCTGCTGTCTTGCAGGTAACTGCGAACTTCAGATGGAGGGATCAAGAGAACGAGAGAGAGAGAGAGAGAGAAAGGGAGGGGTGCTCTGTGCTGCTGGTCTCATCAAGTCAGGTTCTGTCTTAGGCCTCACAGCACACCCTGGGTCATTTCACCTCCCATTACAACACATGGAGCTCTGCTCGAAACTTACAGCTGCCACACTTTCTTTTACAAGTTTTGGACATGTTAAAAAATTTAATAGAAAAAAAAATAAAAATAAATAAATAAATACACACGCGCGCACACACACACACACACACACACACAGTATACAGAATTTTTTTTTGACAATTATATATCAATAAATATTAAATTCTAAATAAATATATAAATATAAATTAATATATACATACACACACACACAAACTTGTATATGGACAACCATCATTGACGATAAATGAGAAATGTGTCTTGCAAATTCAATATGCACCAAATCAGCATATTGAATGATTTCTGAAGGGTCATGTGACACTGAAGACAGGAGTACATTTTTCAAATTCAAAATTTTTTAAATATATTCAAATACTACATTCAAATAGAAAACTGATTTAAACTGTAATATTATAAAAAAATATATATATATATATTCAAATAAATGCAGCCTAACTTGCTGTTTAAGTATAATAATAATATACAATTTTTAGAGAGTGCTAAAGTTATAATAAAGTCTGTGACAGTTGAGGTGTACTACAACCCAAAATTCCCTGCTAATTTAAGCCAAGGAAGTCATTTTATGTTTTAACCATTAAAGCAGTGTAAACATCACCCACAACACAAAAGGCCTTCAGAAAACTTCATTGGCAATTTGGCACTGTAAAGTTAATAGACTGAAACCTTGCAATCTCATTTAAGGGCGGAAGGAGGACTATGACTTTTGGTGGAACAGATTTATGGAAGAGAAAGAGTGAGAGAGAAAAATCCATACACCTAAAATCTCATCGGGCAGTCTAGACATGAACACCATGGCTACATCTTTTCAGAGGTGAGAACTGGTATAACAGAAACCGGGGAAATGGGAAAGAACGAGTGAGAAAAAGATACTAGTTTTATGGTGCCGTTGAATCCTGTTTGAAGCACAAAAACAAACAAAGACTTCAACTAAATCTATTACAATTGTCGCGAGTTAAGTAAAATGTGGAAATGGATGAAGAGTGTCGACTGCAGCATTACATTTAGATCTGTTCACCATACATCAGATTTCCTTTTGTTTCTGCATCATTGTGCACACTTGTTACTGTTGAGCTTATGAATGCAAAGGCCAATCAGAGTCACCGCTGTTCAGTGGACAAGCTCACTGGTTGAATTCTCTCATCATAAAAAACAAAGTCCAGATACAGTGATTGTAACGTGAGTTTTGGCGAGAATGTATGACTGGAATTAGATGGACCGCTTTAGTAACGGGGAACAATCTTTGCTCACTCTCTGTATTTAATTTATCCCCAGTTTGAATCTTTTTTTTTTTTTCATGCTACTAAAATAACCAATGTGAAGCCTTTTTTATAGTTTATAGTATTCTAATTGACTGAAATAATTGTTCAATTTAAGTATCTGACATAAAAGACAACACAGAAACATATATATATATATATACACTCACCGGCCACTTTATTAGGTACACCTGTCCAACTGCTCCTTAACACTTAATTTCTAAGCAGCCAATCACATGGCGGCAACTCAGTGCATTTAGGCATGTAGACATGGTCAAGACAATCTCCTGCAGTTCAAACTGAGCATCAGTATGGGGAAGAAAGGTGATTTGAGTGACTTTGAACGTGGCATGATTGTTGGTATTCAATCAGTATTCAGTATTCAGTATTTCAGAAACTGCTAATCTACTGGGATTTTCACGCACAACCATCTCTAGGGTTTACAGAGAATGGTCCGAAAAAGAAAAAACATCCAGTGAGCGGCAGTTCTGTGGGCGGAAATGCCTTGTTGATGCCAGAGGTCAGAGGAGAATGGCCAGACTGGTTCGAGCTGATAGAAGGGCAACAGTGACTCAAATAACCACCCGTTACAACCAAGGTGGGCAGAAGAGCATCTCTGAACGCACAGTACGTCGAACTTTGAGGCAGATGGGCTACAGCAGCAGAAGACCACACCGGGTGCCACTCCTTTCAGCTAAGAACAGGAAACTGAGGCTACAATTTGCACAAGCTCATCGAAATTGGACAATAGAAGATTGGAAAAACGTTGCCTGGTCTGTTGAGTCTCGATTTCTGTTGCGACATTCGGATGGTAGGGTCAGAATTTGGCGTCTACAACATGAAAGCATGGATCCATCCTGCCTTGTATCAACGGTTCAGGCTGGTGGTGGTGGTGTCATGGTGTGGGGAATATTTTTCTTGGCACTCTTTGGGCCCCTTGGTACCAATTGAGCATCGTTGCAACGCCACAGCCTACCTGAGTATTGTTGCTGACCATGTCCATCCCTTTATGACCACAATGTACCCAACTTCTGATGGCTACTTTCAGCAGGATAATGCGCCATGTCATAAAGCTGGAATCATCTCAGACTGGTTTCTTGAACATGCCAATGAGTTCGCTGTACTCAAATGGCCTCCACAGTCACCAGATCTCAATCCAATAGAGCATCTTTGGGATGTGGTGGAACGGGAGATTCGCATCATGGATGTGCAGCCGACAAATCTGTGGCAACTGTGTGATGCCATCATGTCAATATGGACCAAACTCCCTGAGGAATGCTTCCAGCACCTTGTTGAATCTATGCCACGAAGAATTGAGGCAGTTCTGAAGGCAAAAGGGGGTCCAACCCGTTACTAGCATGGGGTACCTAATAAAGTGGCCGGTGAGTGTATATATATATATATACACTCACCGGCCACTTTATTAGGTACACCTGTCCAACTGCTCGTTAACACTTATTTTCTAAGCAGCGAATCACATGGCGGCAACTCAGTGCATTTAGGCATGTAGACATGGTCAAGACAATCTCCTGCAGTTCAAACCGAGCATCAGTATGGGGAAGAAAGGTGATTTGAGTGACTTTGAACGTGGCATGATTGTTGGTGCCAGAAGGGCTGGTCTGAGTATTTCAGAAACTGCTAATCTACTGGGATTTTCACGCACAACCATCTCTAGGGTTTACAGAGAATGGTCCGAAAAAGAAAAAACATCCAGTGAGCGGCAGTTCTGTGGGCGGAAATGCCTTGTTGATGCCAGAGGTCAGAGGAGAATGGCCAGACTGGTTCGAGCTGATAGAAGGGCAACAGTGACTCAAATAACCACCCGTTACAACCAAGGTGGGCAGAAGAGCATCTCTGAACGCACAGTACGTCGAACTTTGAGGCAGATGGGCTACAGCAGCAGAAGACCACACCGGGTGCCACTCCTTTCAGCTAAGAACAGGAAACTGAGGCTACAATTTGCACAAGCTCATTGAAATTGGACAATAGAAGATTGGAAAAACGTTGCCTGGTCTGATGAGTCTCGATTTCTGCTGCGACATTCGGATGGTAGGGTCAGAATTTGGCGTCTACAACATGAAAGCATGGATCCATCCTGCCTTGTATCAACGGTTCAGGCTGGTGGTGGTGGTGTCATGGTGTGGGGAATATTTTCTTGGCACTCTTTGGGCCCCTTGGTACCAATTGAGCATCGTTGCAACGCCACAGCCTACCTGAGTATTGTTGCTGACCATGTCCATCCCTTTATGACCACAATGTACCCAACTTCTGATGGCTACTTTCAGCAGGATAATGCGCCATGTCATAAAGCTGGAATCATCTCAGACTGGTTTCTTTAACATGACAATGAGTTCGCTGTACTCAAATGGCCTCCACAGTCACCAGATCTCAATCCAATAGAGCATCTTTGGGATGTGGTGGAACGGGAGATTCGCATCATGGATGTGCAGCTGACAAATCTGCGGCAACTGTGTGATGCCATCATGTCAATATGGACCAAACTCCCTGAGGAATGCTTCCAGCACCTTGTTGAATCTATGCCACGAAGAATTGAGGCAGTTCTGAAGGCAAAAGGGGGTCCAACCCGTTACTAGCATGGGGTACCTAATAAAGTGGCCGGTGAGTGTATATATAAATTATAAAGGTAAAAAAATGCCCTAGGAAATCAATTCCAGGAGGCAAATGCTGCCCCTTAATGGAAACATTAATTTCTGACCCTTATATGAAAGTGGTCCACATGACTCATGCACTATTGCACTGAACAACAAGTCTTCTGAAGCCAAAATGTAAGTCATAATTCACTTAATAGCTCTGTTCATTCGAATGGAACGAATCATTCTTTTGAGCCGTATCTTTTCTTTGAAAGAGTTTATCTGGTTCACAAAACTGATCTGAAAGATCCGTTCACAATTGATTTACAAGAACATTTCAAGATGTTGGTGCATCTTGATCATAAGCTACACTGGCTTTGGTTCTGGCCATAAAACCCGACGCTATACTCTCTAATATCAATCTCCCATTGCATTTAATCTTCTCACAGTGAAGACTCTTAACTCAGGGTTCCTGTAAGCATCCGCCCAGACTAGTGGCCTGACCCCTCTGCGATTGGTCCAGACGTCTCTTATGACCCGCTCTCAGTGGCAGCAGTGTTCAATGTGGCTCTCCTCATAAACAGTGCCACTAGGAGCAAAACAAATTATTCTTGCATGTGAGAGCAATTGGGAGAGATTGTTGATTTGCAAGGCAGGGCCAAGACAAACAGCAGGGACGTAAACAACCATTCCTGAAGATGACCGACCCTGGTGTCGTTCGGAAGTGGGGCATGTGATCGGCTAACATCATTAGGGGCACAGGACGTGTTTGTGCCATCAGCATCTGACCCGTGGAAGCTTAGGCCTTGTTTTCGGACACACCCGGACCCTCGGAACCCACCAAAGTGAGCATTTACGCACATATTAACACGGCATGTTACACAAACGGTACTCTGTACACATTCACAGATCCTTAGTCTCATGCACAATTAATCTGCATGATGAATCCACTTCAAATTTATAAGCAAAGGACTGACAAACTGCCAACATTAATAACAACTTCCATGGAGGCAGTTATAAAAGCATGTAGGACGGAGATATCAATTTGTTTTGGGTACCAAATGAGCACAAACCACTGAAACATTTTACTAGGGTGTGAATCCCTTATTATAAAGATTGAACCCCCTTAAACTCAAGTTTTTTCATTTCTAATTTACATTAATTAACAAAAGTTGGATAACAACCAGATGAACTTTAAAACTTACAGATTGTATTAGCAAGACTGCATTCAGTTGATCTAAAGTGACAGTAAATGCATTTATAATGTTACAAAAGATTTCGATTTAAAAAAATGCTTCTCTTTTAAACTTTTGTAGCAAAAAAACTGTTTTTAACATTGATAATAATAATAAGAAATGTTTCTTGAGAAATTATTTCTGAAGGATCATGTGACACTGAAAACTACAGTAATGATGCTGGAAATTCAGCTTTGCATCACAGGAATAAATGACAAATTTACAATGTACAAAAAAAGAAAACAGTTATTTTAAATCAGAGTAATTTACAATATTTTCAATCAAATAAACGCAGCCTATGTAGTCTGATAAGTTAATGTCCTGTAAGTAAATAATAATGGTGGTATGGCAAGTAGGTTTAGACATTGTGTCCTGACTGAGCAAATTCCACAGACCTTGCTCTGATTAAATTTTCATTTCTTCTTAGGCGATTTTAATATATATATATATATATATATATATATATATATATATATATATATATATATATATATATTCCTGTGAGTAACAACTACGGTGTCTTCCATTGGTGTTCCATTGGTAAGCTGCTGAGTAAATGCTGCTCCTAAAGTTAGTCCTTTCACTGAAGCTCACTGCTGCTGCATTCAGTGGACCCCATGTGGATCATCTATAGGTGTGCTTTTCTGACTCATAAAAGAAAAGGAGCTGTACAGCATGTACTGGCTTATTTCCATGGCGACCACACACCTCATGCACCATGCTTGATGACTTATTAAAACAGGGTGGGAAGGAAAAAAAAACCCATCCTCATGAATACACAACGCAAACACAAACAGATTGGACATTTTTCAACAAGAGATAATATATTAAAGAAACACTCAGCTCTGAATATAAAAATATGGGAGAAGAACACTAGTTAAAAGTAGTTTAATTTTTCTAATTCAATTTTAGAGAAAAGTTGTATAGAAAACTTCTTAATTTCATACTTTAATTTAGGGTCCAAATCTCACTACTGACTAACTATTAACTATGGCTTTTGCCTCAATAAACTCCTAATTACTGCTTATTAATAGTTAGTTGTCGTTAAGTTTAAGTATTTGGTAGGATTAAGGCAGGGCATTGCTAAACCCTTTTTACTGGGGCACGAGCTTTCCACATTTCGCCTGGGTATCCTCGACTTGCAGTCCGACGACATGACATTGCAGCTAAAAAGAGGTATCGCTGTGTTAATGAATAGTATGTGAATCACGCTTTCCGGATCTAATTTAATTGGCATGGATTTGATCAATAACGTTTGCTTGATAACTGCTAAAAGAATGCTTGCTGATCTCTTCTAATTTGGCCAGGGGCACGGGAACTATTTTCACAGATTTATAAACACAACGCATTATTTATAAAGAAATCAGTCATTTTTAAATCAGTATACCTTCAGTAATGAATTTAACTTTAAATTGTAAGTGTGCTACAAACCTTTCCTCTTATTAAATTGTTTTAATTTTACATTGATTTCTTTCTCGAAACGGGATAGTATGGTTTGATTCCTCTTGGATATGGATTGACGCACACAAGGGTCTGAAATTAATGGGGGCTTGTGGCAAAAATTGCATCAAAATTAACAAAAATGTCCCCAAAATTCAATAATCAGTTCCTGGTTTTTACATTTATAACGATAGTTAAGCAACATCAATATCCCTGAATTTATTGCAAATGTGATATTGAGATTATAGAACTGTTCAACAAACAATTAGTATTAAATTACTGATTTCCGCGCAAAATATGCGGGGCTTGCATGATTTCATAATACCCGCATTTTCGTCGCGAAACAGTCACATATACCTTAGCAGAAAGTTGAAAAATGTTGCGTTTACTTCACACAAGAGCAGCCGTCACCCCTGTTGCCATGGGAACGTTATGAAGTGACGTAATTACGCGACATGAACATTATCGAAAGGCTGCAAACCCCCGCGAATAAGCCATGAAGCCTGCAAATAAATCTCATGTGCCAACAAAAATAAACACAAAAGCTGTTTCCCGGTGTGTTACATGACAGTGGGGGCAAATTATTTTGCACTACGTGCAACTGCGTGTTGGACCACAGGCGGAAGTCGACGCTGGACTACCACTTTGCCAGCCTTAGTATGTACATTTGTTACAGTAAGAGAGTGCACTTTGTGCATTGGAAGCACTTATTTTAACAGAAGATGTCTGTTTTGTATAGCTCTGTAAAACAGGAAGCACACATTTTTTCAAAATTTTTATTTTATTAATTAATTTTTACAGAAGTTATAGCATATTGATATTCCTTTTGTAAAGCTACAGAACTTGTTTGACTCAATGTTTTGTAAGTTTGCCATGTTTATTAAGGTCTGAAATAAAACAAGATGAGACCTTAAATATTCCCAGCACTTTCTGTGATGTAGTAGCCTATGCTTACTTATCATAGGAAGTAATAAGAAATTACTCTTTCCATTTAAGGTAGTGGCCTAGTGAAAACAGGGTGTAGGGGGAATCACTTTTTTTCTCTCTTTTTCATCAAACCGCAATTTTTGCAAGTTCCCGCAATTTCTGTAAGTTTCCGCAATTTCATCGCATAAAATTGCATAAATATCCCGCATATTCCATCGCATTTTTTAAGAAAACGTGCCGCGTAATCAAGGATTTTTGCCCGCAACAATCACAAAAAAACTCCGCGTTTTTCTGGAAGGACTGTTTGTTCCTTCAACGAAAATAGTTCCAAAAAAGCCACATCATGTTGCGCGAATGAATCAACGTTTCTGAATGAATTGATTTGAATGAATGAATCAATACGATGCGTTTCCGCTGTAAGCTAGACATTTTCTACATTTATTTTATTGTTTTATTCCTTTTAGTTTATTTAAATTAATTTAGATACATTTTATTTGGTCAAGTATCAAAGAAAACGTAAACTTGCACTGATTAAAGTTAATGTTGTTAGTAATTGTTTATAGTGAGAATAGTTTACTGTAAAAATTGGACCCTAAACTAAAGTGTTACTAAAGTTTTTTTATTCAAAAACAGTTTGCTAATTTCAAAATTTTGAATTCCAGACTTTCAATCTTGAATGTCCCCAACTGTAGGTCCCAGTACAGAAGTTAAATGTGTTGCGAACACATTTAATATAGATTTTGAATAGCAACAGTAGCAGCAGGAACGCTGCATCCTGCTTTATTTCCTTGTAAGAACTGTGAGAACAAGTCTGCTGGCATTTGGCATTGGCGAGACCCCGGGGTTAAACGTGTGTGTGTGTCTGTGTAGGCTTTGGTCTAAGAGCTCTGAATGCTCGGGTGGGATTTGTGTGTGGGCTGAAACAGTCGTACTTCTTTGCAGTCATCAGGGAGACCTGCTAACACGGAGCTTGTGTATGAGCTGCGTTTTAGAGAATGTATGTGTCCCACCCCCAGTCCAGTGGTGTGTGTGTGTGCACCTGCATGTGTGTGAGGGGTTTAACCGTGTGAGGTTGGTAATCTGAAAAGCTGCTTTGCCTCCGGGCGGTAGTGTGAAACTTGGCTGGAAAGAGATACAGGCAGGATGAGAGAGAGAGAGAGAGAGAGAGAGAGAGAGAGAGAGAGAGAGAGAGAGAGAGAGAGAGAGACATAGTCTGTTATGTAACAGGGCTTTTCTTTCCTTTGTCAACAAACAGGAGAGACCTGTACACACACACACACACACACACACACACACACAAAGTTAGTCACCAAATACTGGCATGAGAGAGTTTACTTCAAGGGCACGCCTGACTCGTGAGATGTGAGGTATTGCTCTATACAAACACAAAGTCGCAAAATCTTGGAAAAGAGGGAAAAGTATGCGCTAAAGAATATAACTGGCCTGGATGTCTTACAGAGGGGTTTTTACATGTACCCCGAGCCAAGACCACTCACACATTTATCAATTTCTGCAAAAACATGAACCCTGTGTGGTGTCTCTATTACCGCTTTTTCCATGGAAATGGTCCTGGTGCTCGTGCTCGAGTTCGTCCAGAGGGATTTATGAACAGGCCATTGACGTAACTGACTATGTTAGAATACAACCTGCCAGTGAAGTACATCCACGTCTTTGTCTTGAGAACTTACTTGTTTGAACACCAAAAGTGCAACTCATATTCAGAGCTGCGTCTGCAAAGCGTCAAGATAGACAGCGTTGATAGTCTTGCCAGAAAAACATAAATCTGAGTCCAAGGATGTGAACAGCTCTGAGTTGAACGTCGCGGGTTGTCATTTCATAATTATGGTAATTATGACATAGCGTGAATGCAACATAAGCTTGTTGTTTTGGTTCAGGAGGAACTGTAAAAGCTGTTTGTTTGAAGCACTCTGTGACTGTGTGTCTACGCACAGCCTCATGGAACACGCTAATGATGTGTGATGTCCGTGTGAGCGAAGGTATGGAAATATATGTTGACAAGCAGGTTGGACATCCTATCTTTGCATTCGGACTGAATGTAATGATTGTACAAAATTTCTCTGGCCCTAATACTTCCACAGAAGATATACATAATTGTTTTTAATATTTAGACGACTTCTAATATTGATTGCTATCAAAAGTGTTTATGAAAAACATTGCCTATGCTAGCTTTAATTATCATTGTGAGGGGAGTGTAAGTTAAGATTTTTGATTACGTGTACGACGTCACTTTTTAAAAAAATAAACACTGAAATTTCATGAGGACTTTGTCATCACAGAAACCATGCCCTCTCTCTGGAACCACAAGTCTGAACGCAACTTCACACAATCCTTCTATATTGTCAAAAACAGCATAGATACACAAGCTTTGTTGTCAGCCTTCTCTGCTTTGACCGTTTGGCCATTACCACATATCTAAAACAACAGCACCTGCTTGACATTTTGAACATTGTGTGCTGCCACATGCTCACGTTCACCTCACCACGTCGACACAAGTGATCATTCGAGAGAGAGAGAGAGAGAGAGAGAGAGAGAGAGAGAGAGAGAGAGAGAGCGCAAGAAGAGTCAATTATATGTTCATGAGTCAAGACCTGCTGCTCAGCATCCAAATCACTAAGTCATTGGTGAGAGTGATAGAAAGAGATAAAAAGATAACGGCTTCCAGCTAATACAAGCAAAATTCAACCAAAAAACAAAGACTTAGAGAAAAACACTGAGATAAACAAGTGGTAAATGAAGGGAGAGACCGAGCGAGTGAGCAAGAGCGAAAACATGATGAGCCACGTGAGTTTGGCTCAGACACTGCAGGCCGGTTACGTAAACACCCCCCACTCTGTCGCCTCATGGACTCAGCAGACACCGCACCTCTCCAATCCCTCCGCCTGCTGCTGCGCCACGCTTTTTCTCTTCCCTCACATGGCTTCTCACATGCTCGCTCCCTCCCTTCTTCTTTCCCCTCGCTCACCCTCCTACTCTCTCTCTCTCTCCCTGGGCAGCCGGCGGTCTGTGCCGAGCAGGTCTGCGTGAAACTGCAGCACCACTCTCAGGGCGGGAAGAACACAGCAAAACAGCTCAACCCCGTGGAGAACGAGCGCTCCAAAAAAAAAAAAAAAAAACACACACTGCCGTAGAATTATGCACACTATTGTTTATGTGGTGGAGAGATGGAACAAATATGAGTTGCTTTTAAACTGGTCACAAGTTCTGAATTGAGCTGGTTGAGACTATTGTCTTCTGTAGAGCTGCTTTATGGCAACGAATGCGTTTCATAATTGACACATTTTTGCAACATCAACTACGGACTGGGCTGTCGAGTTAAATGTGAAGACCATTGCTCACCAATGATCTTTTAGCTTAAAATACTTTTGGGAAATGCGGCCTAGAACTGAGGCAACATTGAACTATCTCCAGCTGAATTACGACACTATTGTCTTCTGTAGAGCTGCTTATAGCTGAATTGAACTGGTTTCGTAATAAATGAACTTTTCACAGTTATTGAACTGAACTGAACCAACACAGAAATGACGTGAGCTGAATAATGATACAATTGTATTTTTGAAGCTGCTTTACAGCACGATTTGAATTGATCTCATATTTAAAGGAGCCGTATGTAAGATTGTGGCCAAAACTGGTACTGCAATCACTTTCAAATTACTGACTCAAGGTTGCCAGATAAGCTGCAGGATCCAGCAGGAACGTTTGTAGCTGCAGCTGTGGTAACTAGAGCAGAGCTGGCAACCCGGATGCCGCAACACTACTGACTTCGTGATTGGTGGATAGGTGGAGGGTGGAGCTCAGACCAAAACACAACATGACAAAATCAACATCAGTTGAGGGCTGCAACTTGTCAGTGACTGGCCGGACTACTGTTGTCAGTGATATAAGTATTTGAAATGAACATGATTTCTTAATGTCTAGAGACATATCAGGGGAAATGTATGATTAATTGAAATAAATGTCTTACATACAGCTCCTTTAATGAAATTTGCAACGTTCACACTGTTATTTTGCGATTTATTACAGTGAAACAAACTGTATAATGCGCTATACAAATAAAGTTGACAAGTCGTGTATGTTAAGTCAAGTCACCTTTATCTATATAGTGCTTTATACAATACAGATGGTTTCAAATCAGCTTTACAGTGACAAATAGGAAAATAACAGAATCAATGACGCAAACAGAATTCAATTCTGCTATAAAACAGCTCAAGAAAAAACAGTGTCATTATTCAGCTCAAGTCAGTTCAACGCAGATTTAGTTCAGCTTATGAAACATAACGAAACAAAGTTGAATCAGCTGAAATTTTAAATGATGACATCACAGTTAGTTGTGGAATGTCTTTAATGACTATGATGTCAATGTTTAAGATGCAACAGCTGGGAATAAATCTGCTTTTCCTGTCCTTTATTCTGTCCTCTTCCTTCTTTTTCTCTGGCTCTCTCTTTCCCCACGTGCAAGGCTGCAGTCAGCTCTCTGCAGTATTGATTTGTGGTGCTGGGTGATTTGGCTACCTGCTCCAACACTCTGAGCGTGTCCTCATGTGCCTTTGCTTATGTAACAGCGCGGGACTCTTTCTCCGCTGAATGCTGATTAACTGTCTGGAGCATTAGGACTCCCAGCATTCACCCTGCCACAGATGCCAACGACACTGCAGAGGCCCGAGAGCTGCGCTTCACTTCACTCGCCTGATATGCGCACACACGCACACTCTCTCGCGCTCTGGGAGGGGTCATCAGGTTCACAGTTCTTGGTTTTGGCACTAGCGCCCTCTTCTGGTGGTTGTTGGTATGGCATCAACAATCCCTAGAGGCATTATGACATCACAGGTGGCAGGTGCATATTTGATGTTTGCTACACAACCCGAGCTGATCCGCTACTTGTTATTGTTTAGTGTGAGGTTGCATTAGAAACCCATTTCTACACTATTAGTCAAAAGTTTTTTCTTGTGTTTTTAATGTTTTTTAAAGAAGTTTTAAAAAAAAATTCTTTCACGAGTCCTTGCTGAACAAAAGTTTTTTTTTATTTTTAAGATATTTCTTGAGCAGCAAATCAACATATTAGAATTATTTCTGAAGGATCATGTGACACTGAAGACTGCTGAAAATTCAGCTTTGCCATCAAAGAAATAAATAACATTTTAAAATGTATTAAAATAGAAAACAGTTATTTTAAATTGTTCTAATATTTCCAAATTTTACTGTATTTTTCATCAAATAAATGCCTTGGTGAGCATAAGACACTTCCTTTTTAAAAAACCTTAAATATTCCAAACTTTTGACTGGCAGTGTGCATTATATACACTCTGCGAACAAGATGAGTAGTAATTTTGGTTCAAGACTAAGATAACTTATTCACTCATGAAGTAAAAGAGGGGGTTCAAAAGGCTGAAATTAGGTTATGTAAATGTTCTCATCACACTTACCTTCTCTTCGAGCGCCTCCTTCCTATCCAGCATCTCTCGCAGGGTCTGCAGGATCTTAATGCACAACTTCTCCTCTTTCTCCATCAGTTTCTTGGTGTGTTTGATAAGCCTGCGAGAAAATATAGTATCATATTTAACAATAAATCAGAAATACCAAACTGGCCACCTCAACATCAACTAAAAATGTTTTATAACTATGAATTTAACTGTAATAACTACATTTTCAGTTTTTGACTCATTTGACCTCATACCTAGCATATTGTTCTTCATGTTTAGTGGAGTAATAATGGCTAGGATTGTATTCATAAATTTAGCATGTAACAGCCCCATTAAATAACTAAAAACATCACAAACTGGATTTTATATAATGGATTTTACATTATTTATATGTGCATGGACTAAAAGTACACTACTTTTCAAAAGTTTTGGGTTGGTAAGATTTTGTAATGTTTTTTTTTAAATAAATCTCTTATTTAAAAAAAAAGAAGAAACTTTCTTATTATTATTATCAATGTTGAAAACAGTTGTGCAAACTACATTTTTGAACAATGTAGTTTGAAAACTTGTAACAAGGCTTTACTATAATTTTTGATCAATTTAATGCATCCTTGCTGAACATAAAATATTAATATCTTTAAAAAGATATGATGAAATCTTACTGACCCCATACTTTTGAACCGCAGTTTACATAGTGTACATCAATCCACATAATTGATATCTGTCAATCAATCAAATAAAAAAAGCAATTGATTTGCAAGCAAGATTTGATGAAAAAAGTATTAACACTTGCACCGATATGAACATTTTGCCCGATACCGATAATTCTTTATATTCAATAAGTCAATAACCGATATATTGACCAATAAATCTACATCCAAATTATTATATAATTATTATATAATACAAAAACAAAAGTCTCACCATTAAAAGCCATGCTCCAAGCAAACAATTATATATAATATTCTCATTACAATTTTATGTAGCCTACAGACTTGCACTGCACATTGCACTTAACTGTATTTTCCTCTTTGTAGCAATTTCAATCATATTTCAAGCAATTGAAAACCATCATGATGAACAGTGCACAACTGAAGTGTAAAGCTGAAGGAAATAATCCATTATTTATCGGCTTAAATATATCGGCCAAATTTTCTTATCGGGCCGATAACGATAACATTAAAAGTGAACATACAGTACTGTGCAAAAGTCTTAGGCACGTTAGTATTGTCACACACACAAAAAAAAATTTTTAAGCCAGTTATTTATATCTTTTGCTGTAGTGTGTCAGTAGTAAATATCAGTTTATATTTTCAAACATTCCTTTTGCCATTAATTGTAATAATCCAGTGAGATTTCTGTATGCACAAAGAATCTGACAACAGCCGGTGATCTTATCCAGTCTGTCTGTGATTACATGAAGAAACAAACAAAAAACGAGAACTGCTCCAACGTCTCCAAGATGCTTGAAGAAACCTACCTGTGCTAACTATCACATTCCCTACATTATCAGGGACTGCATTCAAGTATTTAAATTGTTTTTGCACAACAAATTTCCATAAGTCACGTAATTTCAATGACAATAACGCCTAAAAAAAATCAAGGAAACAAGAAATATGTTTTATGTCTTAGTCATGTAGACATATACAAGCGCACCTCAAACACAGACCTACTGTGATTTCAGAGGTATATCTTGCTCAGACAGATAATTGCGTATATAAGGCACTCAGAACCCCAGGCACATTCACAACAAATACATTTTATAGCTTATATATGATGTTGCTGGTATACCACTCACAGCAGAAGCAAGTCTGACACATATATACCAACGTTTTCAATTCTACTTCAATACTTAATCCCATTTTTACAGGCAAAACACACAACAAACAATCAGTTGGTTAGGATGTTAATGATAGTATGTTTGGAAATATAGCAGAAATCCTCATGGATCTATAATGTCATAGCTATACCTACGGCTATTTTTAACACCGTCACAGGACCTGTTTAATATATTCATTGTGGATGACGCACAGCTTTAATTTGTTTGATGTGGGTGTGTGTCTCACTTGGACATGAAGGCTCCATCCTCACTGCGGAGCTGAGCAGACTCTGGAAACAGCATCTCTGGGCTGTGCAACACGTCTACTAATACAGAGAACTCTGCTTGTACCCGTGGACTGAACTGCTCCTCCAGATGTGCAACGACTCCCTGAAACGCATAAATCAAATCAAAAGTAGTAATCAATTTAAGACAAAAGCCTTTTTCACATACACAAGGCTTTTAACGCAAGTACTATTACTGTTATAATTAGCAGGTTAGCACAGGGGATTTCAATCTTTTGGATGCCATGGAACCTTAAATATGAAATGACTGTAATGTATTTATTTTACTCAATGTTTTATTTTATTTTATTCCATTTACTTAGCTTAATCTTATTTAATATTTATTTGTTTGATAATTTAGTTCGCGGACCAAATCTCACTATTAACTAGTTGTTTATTAGCACATAATAATGTCTTATTTTGCATGACCATATTCTATATCCCTTATCCCTACCCCATACCTAAACTTAAGCATTATAACAGCTACCTTACTAACTATTAATAAGCAGAAAATGAGCAGTTTAACGAGGCAAAAGTCATAGTTAATAGTGAATAATATGTGTTCCGCAAACTAAAGTGTGACCATTTATTTATAGGGGTGTGACAAAATACTTCTCACAAGACACGAGATTGGGTTCACAAGAACGAGACGAGATTTTTGCACAATATTTTATAGAAATCCTCAATGACAAAATTCATGACTGGAAAAACAGTCTACAGGTGCATTTTGAAATGTTTTAACTAAATCATCTTGTGATGAACGTCATTTCAGTTTTACTTTATGAGTATGAATTATCAAATACATTGAAATACAACCATATACAAGCACTGTGTGGTGGCGATTTTATGATATTCATTGATCTTTAGTAAAATATAGATGATTCAAAGAATGTCACATGTGTGTCTCTCACTTGTAGTGAGAGAAGATTCTGTTTATGTACCTGGGGAGGCAGAAGGGGGAGACACTCCAGAGAACAGACGAACAAGGACCTCTGACCTAGATGTCAGAAGGCCATTCGGTGCAGGGGGGGCTTAGTGGGCCAACTAGTGACGTCTATGGAAAACTACTGGGAGGAAGGCTCTGGGGGAAGAAGGCCTTGAAACTAAGATAAAAGCTCGTTCAGTCTGTCTGGGGGTGTGTCACTCTTCTGCACAGGGTAACAACTGTGTATTAGACTGCTCCTATTCTTGCAAGAATAAATACTTCTATTTCTATAATTTGACAATGAGTGTCTCTTACGCAGTGATGTTTGTTTAATGAATTTTCGCCACAACAACTGTAAAAGGTTTTACCACAAACTCAACTAACTGGGTTAGAAACTGGGTAAAAAAAAGATTTTACATGTATGAGTCACTTTAGACCTTACAGTACATGAATTATGATCTTCCAGAACTTCTGATTGAGGATGTGTATGACCTCCTAATGGAACTACTTTCCACAAATTGAAAATTTGTTAGAAAAAACCCCCCCAAAAAATAGCTTTGCCTTTTTTTTGCTTTGTAAAACGCGAGACGCTGGCAGTGGAATGGGGGAATTGATTTCAACTTGAGTGCCGCGTTTTCAGAATGCTGTGTCATGCGCAAGACGCTGTAAAAGATGCAAGAAGTGAGCGCAAAGTTGCACACATTCGTCTAGCGCGTGTTTACAAAGACAAACAATGGAAAAGCAATGCAATAATGGAAATATTGCGTTGGAATGGAAAAACACGATAAGACATATATCAGATCGACTATCTGTTGCGCAACAAATCCTCCGCCATCGTCACGCGATCAGTGAACTGTGATTCCTGCTGCACTGTCGCAGACTGCGGAGTAGACGTTTACAATTGTTGTTATTTTTATAAACAGCAAAACGACAGTGGAGGCGGTGCCGCGTTGTACACCGTGATGTAATGTGAATGTAGCGGTGGCATATACTATGCTAATCATGGCGATATTGCAAGACAGCTTTTCCCTTTACGAGAAATCTCGTCACATTTTTGTCTCGCAAGGTATGGGGCACGAGATCTAATCACACTATTTTTTTTTTTTTTTTAATTACACCGTTTTTCCTTAAGACATTTTCACGGACCCCCTAGGGTTAGCAGATGAAAATGACTGGATCAATGAGGACGTGCAATGATGTGTAGAATTATACATTTTTTAAACAATAGCATTCAGGTATACCGTGCGACTACAAGTCGCACCAGGTCAAAATTGCATTGTCGACAGATAAAAAAAAGTCTCACTGATGTATAAGTCACGTGTTATTATTACAATCAGAATGAATACAAAATATAACATAAAACCTTTACAAACATTATAAACACTATAAACATACATTTTATTTCCCCTCAATCCACAATTAATCTTTTCAATTTACCATTTTTATTCAGAATAGAACAGGAAAGCAAAACATTTAAAATATATAAAATAAACATAAATCATGGCATTCATTTCAAACTATATATTTTTATTTAAAGCGAAAAAAAAAAGAAAAAAACCTATGGGCATTTGGGAAATGCGTTATATAAATAAATTCATACCACATTTCTCAAATGTGTGTACTCAGCATATTTTGTAATATGAGACTATATCTCGCAGCATGTTTCAGACGGTAAAAATATGCCACTTGTATTCGGGTACAATGATTCTGATTGGTCAGTTGCCTTTAGAAAACTACATAGATAAGGGTGTTTTACCGGTGACAGTTTTTGATGTGAAGGTGACGTTACCTGTAGTTTCTCAATGATCTTGTAATCATGGGCCCCAAAGGGCTCCTTGCGGGGACGGCCGCGGGCCGACAGCTTCCAGTCCTTCACTGCACGCTGCACCATGCTGGTGTGTGTCTTCAGCGACAGGGCGTTGACTAGACCGTCCAGGTCCACTGGAATGGGGATGGCCCGACTCTTGGCTGGAAAGGGTTAGGAGGAGGACAGCGTTTATAAAATGTACACATTTCCAGACTACAATACATTTGTAACCTCATTACAAATTAATGAAAAAACTTTTACGCATTATCTGAGGGAAACACATGTTTAAAAAACATGTTAAACATATTAAAAATCTCAAAATCTGATAGCAAACACTTCAGTATTTTCCTTTGATTTTTTGGGTACGTTTTACAGTATGATTTTTAGATTATTTAAGGAAAGAGTACAATTTTGTGACAATATTTCCACAGATACATTTCTTATTCATACATTATTTATTTATTTTGCAGGTTGCATGCTTTTTGTGAGCTGCCCTTGTCAAATTAAATGTTATTATCATCACAAATACTGTACGAAAATGAGTATGTGAACAAAAGGTTCAGAAATATAGCAAGTGAAATAGTTAGATTTAACTATCCAGAATTAACTACTTAACCCAAGATGAAATATGTAAAGTAACTAAAAATTTAACAAGATAACAAGATTTATAAACCTAGGGTTTAATACTAAACTGGCTTAACAACTGTTAGCGTGAAAAGTCTATTTGACTTAATTTATTTACCTTGATTTATCTAATATTTATTTGTTTATGTATTTATCTTCACTAAATCTTTACTAAAGTCTCAAAGTTTAATGTTTTAAATAGTTTTTCCATTAAAATATCTTTATTTTTTTATTTAATTCTGTGTCTATTTCAGCAATTTTGAAATCTAAGGAAGGATTGCCAATTTTTAAAAACATGTCAAAAAGATGACTTAGCAGGAAGCCGTTTTAGTCATGTTGAAGATACCAGGTATGACCATACATTAAAAATAGCATTTTACGGGCAAACCAAAACCCTGTCACATGGCGGCCTTATATTTGGGTTAAAAGACACGTGTCTGAAAGAAATGAAACTTACCGACATCATTAAGGGTTTTAATGCAACCCTCAATATTAGTCTTCTGCAGGGAGTTAAGCCAGGTGCAGTTGTAGAGTTTGCAGGCGGACTGCAGCAATTTAATGAAAGTTCCTTGATGGGCCTGACGAAGAGATCCAGTATGATTTCCCAGTCAAACAGCATAAGTAACACCACATTAACATGACTGATTCACAGATGAGAAATGCGTCAGATGAATGAGACATGTTGTGGTCAAACTCGTGGATTAAACTTTCTCGCTCTACCTGAAGGTTTGCATTGCTGACAGAGAACTGGGAGCCGAAGAATCCCTTGACGATGGCCATGATGGTATCAGTGACGTATTTTTCGAGGCTTGTGTCAGCATGCTTCCTGTCTGTGGGGCCGTTAGACACCTACAACAACATCATCACAGTTCAGGATGCTTATCACCCACATTGCAATCACAAATCAGTCACAGTTGATCCAAACAGCTCTTCAACCCAGTATGTAATAGATCATGCCTCACCAATTGCGAGGGAGGGAAAGAGAAAGACAGAGTTGGTGTCATTTAACTCACCCTATCTATGTCTGCAAGGAAACTGTCGAAGAGTTTCCAAATGTGATTGCTGGTGTAGATCTCCTTCATCTCCACCTCAGTGTCCACATAGCAGTGGTTCACAAAATTTACATATGCTATTTTCACCTGCAAAAGAGGTCAAAAATAATACTCAAAAAGACTAGCTGATGTCACTTACAAAAATTGTTGGTTTTATCGTGGTTTTATATACAGTATATACTTATATACGTACAGTATATGTACTCTGTAATCTTTCAATACCATGGTATCCAATGGCATCAAAAAACACTTTTTCAATGTAAATAAACATATTTTGCATTTTAAACTACATTTTTGATAATTATTTTATTGGCTGTTATTTTATATTACTCAATAACATTCATACACTTTAAATGTGTTGACAAAAACATACATACACTACTGTTTAAAAGTTTGGGATTGTTAAGATTTTAATGTTTTTGAAAGAAGTCTCTTATGTTCACAAAAGCTGCATTTATTTGATCAAAAATACAGGAAAAACTATGGAAGCTTGTTTCCGCCACTGAATAAAAAAATATAATAATAAATGCGACTTTTTATCTCGTAATTCTGACTTTTTTTCTTACAATTGCGAGATATGAATTCAGAATTGTGAGAAAAAAGTCACAATTGTGAGATATAATGTCAGAATTGCGATATATAAAGTCATCTTATTCCATCTTATACCACCTGTGCCTTTTTTCTAAGCGTCAACTTCCTACTGTACATGTTCTTAAGAGTGTTTAACTTTTAGCTCATTTGGGATGGACTGTAATAGTGCAAGCATTCATTTTGACAAATATCATTAGAGAACTTATAAAGTGCATAAACAACAACATGTACAACAGCTCCGTCACTTTTCTAGAGAACATTCAGATAAAGATAATGTTGTTACCTCTGCACTGCAGTCGGCATGCGTGACCACTTTGACAATATCATCAAGTGGCAGAAGCGAGTTGCACTTGAGCTCGGTATCAACATTCTTGCCCTCGGTGCAGGCTGCCAGCAGCTCAACCAGAGTGATGTGGTACGCCAGAGACCCGTTCTCATCCCGCTCAGAAGACATCATATTTTGCAGTGCCGGAAAAGAGGCACGGTCATTATAGAAGACCAACACGTCTTCTCCTCCATTCACCAGCTACCGTCCCAAAACAAACACATTGTCTGATTCATCATCTCATCTAGAACACTATATAAATTCACTTTCATGTGAATGAAAGCATTTTTTTGACAATAAATGGAGAGGAATACAAGAATGAATATTAAGATATTCAAAAAATTTATGGATAACTATCACGAAATACACATTTTTAAGAAAAGTTATTCAAAACATACTGATTTTTTTTTTAAATAAAAACATTTAAACATTTTAAAAATAGCATTAATTATTATTACTTTAAAATATGTGCCAAATATATTGTTTAATGTCAATGTGTTTTATGAACATGATTAATGTGTGCTTTGAGTCTGAATTGCGCATATCTCCATGGAGCATTAAATTCAAAGTCCATCTCACCTCATTCATGATTTTGCACTGACATTCCTTCACGTATTTGCCATCAGCTTTGACTATGGTTTGGAGGAAGCGCAGGTACTCCACGTGACGGCCGTGGGTCTCAATGCAGTGCACGAAGTGATGCACCACGCGGTCGCTGATCTCATTGCACAGGCGGTAGTTGTTCCTGAAGATGTAGCACATTGTCTTGGCCTCCAGAAGCTGAGTGAAGCGAAGACAGAATCAAATGAAATATTCTCCGAATTCCCTTTCAACACCAAATAATCTATTATTAATTGCAAGGACATGTAATGCTCATTAAAGGGAGAGTTCACCCAAAAATGAAAATTCTGTCATCATTTACTCACCCTTAAGTTGTTCCAAACCTGTCCTTTCTTCTGCAGAACGCGAAAGATGATATTTTGAAGAATGTCGTAACTAAACAGTTGATGAGCCCCATTGACTTCCATAGTATGAGGAAAAACATACTATGGAAGTCAATGGTGCCCCACAACTGTTTGGTTGTGAATATTCTTTAAAATATCTTCTTTCGTGTTCAGCAGAAGAAAGAAATTCATACAGGTTTCGAACAATTTGAAGGCGAGTAAATGATTACAGAATTTTCATATTTGGGGGGAATAACTGGTGAAACGCACCCCGGGTGTGAGGAAGAGGTTGAGGTGTTTGTGCAGCAGCGCCTGGTTGTGAGGGTTGTCTCTGCAGAAGTACTGAAGGAAAGTGTGGGCTAGAGTCATGATCTCGTCCATCTTTTCATCCCCCTGTGGATGGAACAGCAAGAATTTTGCAGCATAAGGATCCCGAAATGATAATCTCCAAATCTGGAGTCATTTTACTGTAGCATGTAATAAGGTTAAACCCCTTTCTGAATTCATTCGTTAGTGCCTGGTTGTGGAATCCATCGAAAACTGAACTGGTCGCATGAGCTGGTCACGTGATTCAAGGAATGTCCACTCACCTTCTCATAGGGGATCTGGAGCAGGTCCAGCACCACAGTGTGAGCTCCCATGTTCTTCAGCAGCCTCTGCTGCTGCAAGCGAATCTTCTTAGCAGGAGAGCAGAGTTTACTGAGACTCTGCAGGATCTATGTCAAACCAGACACAAAACCACGAGACCGACATTACATTTAGAGGGAATTCTGCTGTGTATGCGGCTATTAGCATCGCCGTTGTGTAATATATAAGACTTGTACTCTTTGGAGCGGAGGAAACATTGAGTGAAAAAGTTCCCACCTCTTTCACAATTTTGTAGTTGTTGGCTTTGTTGCTGTCTATTTGAGGTTTATTATTCCCATCCTGCACTGGGCTCAAGATACCTGCTTCCTGTAAACCAGATATTACACACAGTCAGGTAACATCCTCAATATTGATTTTCTATGACCAATACTGATACAGATTATTCTCATACATGTTACTGTATTCACATAACATATGTAGAACTATTTAACTCTTATTTCTGCTTTAGTGTCATTAAAGCATTATTTATATAATACTAGAGTATTTATTCATCTATGGTTTCATTTTAAATTTAGTTTAAGTTTTAGTAATTTTGTGCTTTTGCCATTTTTATTATTTATTTTAATATTTCTAAGCTTTCATTTATCTTTAGTAATATTTCATATATTTATTCATATTTTATATTTTAGTTTTAGCAGTTTAAGTATTTCAACTTAAATAATAAACAGAAATGTTTCCTGTTTTGTTTTTTTACATTTAAGTAAGTTTTTAGTCATTTTGTTATACGATTTGTAATTTTTGTTAGTTTGAAAAACAATTTTTATTTAGCTTTGTTTTATTTCAGATTAGTTTTAGTAGATTTAGTAATTCAACAAACTAGAAATATTGCTTTGCCAACTAACTGAAATAAAATGTATATTTAATTTTAGCTTCATGTCAATTAACAAAAATGTTTTTTAATAGATTTAGTTACTTACAACGCTGTTCTGCTTTTTGACACAATAATAACAAAATGATGATTAAAAATGATTATTAAACTACAAGAGTATGTGTGCATTATGATTATTATATTTCTAATATCGGTAATATGAGTTTATAACTTATAAACAGTAATATAATGTTGGTCGATTACTAGAACTAAATTATTAGTCAGCCAATCTTTTATCACTGTATCAAAAAGTCTTTCAAAACAAGACTGTAGATGTTTCTCTATATTGAATTCACAATGCACTGTGATGAATAAGCGAATCAGTTGCAGTTCACCTCTAAATTCTGCTCTTTGTTTTGATTCTCAGAAATATCTTCACCGCTGTAACCTCCACTCTTCTCAACCCACAGCTCAGACTTCTCCACTGTCAGACGCAGCTGGTCCAGGTTCGCCTTAATCTTCTTATAATTCTCCACATCCTCCTCAGAAACCAGCAACTGGACCTGCAAAACAAAAACCATTCATTGGCAATTAATGTGTGTCTATCAATAAAACAGACCATTCAAAAACTTTCCAGTCTCCACACACTGATAAGAAGACAGTGGTATGAGGGAGAGTGAGACCTGTTTGAAGGCCTGCAGAACTTCGGCTCTCTGGCTGAAGTGTTTAAAGATGAGCTGAAGGGAGCCTGAGACCAGTGGAGGGTAGTCCTGCATGATGAGGTGAATGAGCACCCGCAGAAACGTCTGACCACCTTCATCATCGAGGTCCACCGGGCTCCTCTCCTTAGCACTGTGAACACAAAACCTGATTGAGTAATGAAGCCAATCAGAAAGTGTGTTTTTGAAATAGAAGTTTTAAAGACAGGAGCAAGAAATGGTACATTTTAATTCTAAGTGTCTGAGACGATGGAAAAGGGGTCAGAAATTAAAGCTGCCGTCGGCAACTTTTTTTTGATCATATTCAGCGAATTCGACACTATATTCCGACAGAACAACATAAATAAAGTGGTTTTAGAAAAAAACCCGAGCTTCTAACTCCACCTGGAGCGTGTTATTTGTTTTGCAAAAATCCACCGCTCTCGGTTCATTGTGTCCAATCAGGATATGACTGTCAATCACAAGTCGTGCATGCACTCGTCAATCACATGCTTGTGCCTGAAGTTCGCGCAGTAGCGAATAGTGATGGCGCAATAACGAGCACGAACTTGGTGGGAGGGTATTCGTTGATAGTGGGGGATCAGCCAGAGTTGCCGACGGCAGCTTTAACTAGAGATTGGGGCAAAAATGTCACATGCATATGGGCCAGCAAAAGTATTGAAATGTAATGTAACAGAATGAGTATCTTGTGCATTTTTTACAGATTCTTGATATTTTATGTTAATTTTTTATATTTAACTGCCATATTTGTTAATATTGTTGTTTGTTATTTGTTTCAATTAATCCAAGTATTTGACATGAATGGACAGCACACGGTTTCTTTTTATGGTTAGAAAATATGCCCTCACAAATTCTCCTGAAAATTCAAACTACAATAGTTAAAGCAGTTTACACTACCAAAAGAAATAAATAAATACTTTTATGCAGCAAAGAAGCATTAAACTGATCAACTATTACAAACAAATAAATGCTGTTCTTTTGAACTTTTCTATGATCAATATTTCTGTTGATATTTCTATTAATCCTGAAAAAATCCTTTTCAACATTGAAAAAAAAAAAAAACTTTGTTGAAGGATTACAAATTTAAGAATATGTTTAAGATCTGCTGATTCTATTTTTCTTTACATAACATCACATGAAAAGTTAAGGTAGAGAGATTGAATTTAGCATTTAAGATTATGATGACGATATCAGCTGAGATTCCTGGCAGTCCTGTTCTCTCTATTGTAAGTTAAATGAGTCAAATTACTGAGACAAACCCTTTGTCTCTATGATAGTGTTAATGTTTGAGTGATCTAATCAGGCTGATTGGATCACCATCTATGCCTGACACGGTCATCCTGATGAAATCAGGTAACCAGCTGAATCATGTACAAATTTGCTTGCTTTGTTTCAGAGTGACTCCACCTCTATGTAATCCCTCCCCCTTTGAAAAAGTATAAACTACAATGTAGAGTTCCATGAATCCGACGAGAATGGTATGACTACAGCAACGCATTAAAGAACTTCTGCTTGAAAGATACGCCACCGTCTCCTGGTCTTCGCAAGGAAATAATAAAAAAACAGGATCATGTGACAGGAATTTAGGAATTTAGACTCAGGAATATATGTGTACAGGAATAAATTACATTATACAATATATGTTCAAATAGAAAACAGCTATTTTACATTGTAATAATATTTTACAACATTACTGTTTTTACTGTATTTTAATCAAATTGAAGGGTTAGTTCTCCCAAAAATAAAAATTCTCACCCTCATGTCGTTTTTGTTCATCTTCCGAACACAAATTAAGATATTTTTGATGAAATGGACAGCAATTTAATTACCACTTTCAAGGCCGAAAAAGGGGGTAACGCAAAAAGACTTTAAAAGACTTTAACGCACACTTTTTGTGCACAAACCCCCCCCCAAAATAACAACTTTATTAAACAATTTCTTCTCTTCTGTGTCAGTCTCTGAGTCTGTTCAAATGCTAAAAAAGCATTAAAACATTAAAATGTTTACATTTAAAAAAAAGAATAAAAAAGTCAGCATCAGTGCCAATATCAATCAAGCTATTCCAATAGTTAATTCTTAAGCATCAAACACAACCCAAATAAACATTGCAAATAATCACTCCCTCACCTTCCCGAAAACATAGTCTCTGCTTTCTCTGCAATTTCCTCAGTGTTTGGCTCTGGAATATACAATAGGATTATTAAAACATACACAAACAGACCCTTAAAATAAGAATAAACTCCTCACCTGGGATCTGAAAATGAATGTTTACTGTATGTCATGAAACATCTCTCACCAGCCATGACAGGAAATTCCGCCACTGAGGCAGAAGTGTCCAAAGTCTGCTCGCCAAACTCTTTTTTATAGATAGACAGCAGATAGGTGATGCGGTAATCGAGACGCACATTCAGAATGAACTATAAAAGGAAAAGAAGAAATGTAAAATAAAAAAATGATGCCAACATTTAAAGGGATAGTCCACCCAAACACCCAAGTCTTGAGCTTCCATTTACCAAATCTGACTGCTCTATGTATGTTAGTTGATCAATGTTATATGTGAATAAAATTAAATTAAATTAAATGTGTTCATCAAAACCTTACACCATTCGATTAATATGGATTCCATCTCTTAGTGAATGTTTTGAAGCATCTGAGTTTTGAGTGAATAGAATTGAATGGAGGGACAAAAATCTCTAAAATTTCATTAAAAATTTCTTTATTTGTGGCGAAGGTGAACTAACCCTTTCATGTAATTTCCAAAACCTTTCTTTGACATAGTGTGGAAGACATAAACTTGAGTTTTGTGCAGTGTAACTAATACATTTAGTTCATTGGAATAGATTTAGAGCAATCTATAAGGGCATCACCTGCAGAATCTCAATAATCCTGAGCTTGGTGTCCATCACCATGACGTTCTCGTTGTCAGGGAGACAGATTTGCTTTCCGTGGATTGGCTGAGCATCGGGGAGACAGTGGGACAGCATCAAGCCTCTGCTCAAAACCATCTGAGTCACCATCTCACCCACACCGTGGATCGTACGCATGACATTATTACCTACACAAACACAGCCTGAAGTGTTACACCGCCTCAAGTACAAGCAGCTATTATCTTATAAAACAAAGATGCATTACTTGAGTGAAAACAGACAACTTGAAAACATCTCTCACCTCCCTCAGGGCTCTTGTTGAGTTTGGACATGAATGTGAACGTAGGTTGGACAATGTCCAGGATGGCCAGCAGGGTGCGTGTGAGGCACAAAAGCTCATTAAAGCTGTAGAAACCAAAGTAGACCAGGTTACGTGCCAGGTGGACCACCTGTGAGAGAGACAGACAGAGGCAAAGCCATTCAAATTCAAAGTGTTGGAGAGTGAATCATTAGTATTCTGTTAGAGCTACTGCAGCCAATCGTCACATAATACGCTCAGGAAAAAACTCAGACCTGACAAATAACAGATAAACATTGTCACTAACTACACCGATTTAGATGTCACAAGCATCAAGTACAAAATGATGTGATTCACTAAAAAAGGACTACACTGGTCGTGCTGTGTCGATTTGATTCTCTACAAGAACCAACTCAGAGTCAATTGTTTGGGAATCCGCTGGATTACATTGTTCCACTTTATATGGATAGATTTGATTTACTAAAATAATTGCTCATAAGGTAATTAATTTGGGAATCAGATTACACTGGCCATGATTCACTAAATAAACCAACTCTTTAGAGTCATTTGCTCAGGAATCAGGTTGGGATACACCAGTCATGCTCTATGGATGGATTTGATTCACTAACAAAAGTAGCTTATAATAGTGATTATTTGAAGAACTGGACACTGTTTGCACTAAATCATTAGTTTATGAACTGAACTATACTGTTTGCGGAGTATGATTCTGATTCACTACAAAGAACCAACTCATTAGAGTCGTTTGTTTAGGAGTGTAACATAGACAGATTTGAATTATCAAAATAAAAAATAAAACTCATAGGGGTCATTCATTTGGGAATCGGTTTTGCACTGTAGATACAGAAGCGGGGTTGCTGAATAGTAGACCAGGAAACAATGTCATAGCATTTCTGCATGGTTTTCTGTCCACAATTATGGAAAATTACATGTGTGAGAACTGTTATAGGAAACAACCATAATCTCACCTCAAGGGTCAGTTCATTCTTTTCACTGTCTCCAAATGGATCAGGCTGACTGACAACATCTTTGAGATATTCATCCACAAAATGCATTGTAGGGGCAAACCTTTTCTTCATCTCTTCTCTAGATGTGTCTCTAAACTCATAATCATACCTGTGCACAAAATTTACATTCAGACAAGCCAAACAACACAAAACAGTCTTATAAATAAAGTAATGTGATGCTAGAAGCAACACTGACAAAAAAAAGTGGCTTCCATCTTACTCATTGACGGAGATCTTGAAGGGTATCTCGGTCCACAGACGTGCGTAGCGAACGGGCACCACGGCCTCCTGCGGGTCGCGGTCCACGTGCATGTGCAGCATTAGACGACAAAATGAGGCACGCAGGTTGTAAGGCAGGCAGTCATCAAACATGCAGCGCAGGATTAGATCCACCGGCAGCTGACTGGATATCTGATTGATGGCCAGATACTGCCGGTCCAGGCACATTTTAGCAAAGAGATTGAGTTGGCACCTGCAAGAGAATGGATAGGGCACTTGATAACACAGCGGTTTAAACATTCACTAGTACTCCGATTCAAAGTGAAAAGCAACCTGCCTAAAATAAAAAAAAAATTAAATGTGATTAAACTCTCACCGATAATATGTAAGGTTGTTAACGTCGTCCTTTAGTCTATCCTTGGCATCCTGAGCCATGTGGCGGATGGACTTCCCATGAGGCTCTTTGTGGATATCAATCCAGTATAGCCACACTTCTTCATCATCACCATCCTCCTGGATTAAAGATGACTCCAAAGATGACTCTGTGTGTGGGAGCAGTCTAAGGAAACACAAGTCCCTGTCATATATCTTAACATAAAAAGCAAAATGACCTTGTCAATAGCTGTATACAGTTATTCAGATTAATCCAATAATTATGAGTCATTGTTATACAGATCATCTCAGGAGGCAGCACAGAGCAGCTCTCACTTGGTCTGGACGAGGATGTCTGCGTTGATGGGGTTCAGCATGAATTTGCAAATGAGCTCCTGAGTGACAGGAATGGCTGTTTTATTGGAGACACACAGGTCAGACAAATAATCCAGAAACCTGGGGGAAAATGAACAAGAACTTTCAAACCACTGATAACCAATGTGAAAAAATGGTACTTGAATCAAATGCAAGAATCACATCTGAATGTTATCAACTGTTCAGAAGTTTGGGGTTAGTAAAAAAGATATTTGAAAGAAATTAATACTTTTATCCAGCAAGGATTCATTAAATTAATCCAAAGTGACAATAAAGACCTTTAAATCGATTTCAAATAAATTCTGTTTTTTTATGTATCATTGTTTCCACAAAAATATTAAGCATCACAACTGTGATAACATTACAATATTACGGTTTTACTTTTTTGATAAAAAAGGCAGCCTTGGTGAGCAAAAGAGACTTCTTCCAAAAACATCAAAAAATATTACTGACCAGACTTTTGAACGGTAGTGTAAACTCGACAAAAACAAAACAAAAAAACAACAGCAAAAAACAAGGTTCTAAAATAAAAACGCTGCCAAAATGTAATTAAATCATAATTTGGAACCAATTCCATATGATCCTAATAGAACAAATAATAATTTTCTACAAAAAGAAATTAGAAAATAAAAATATGATTCATTTCTTTTTATCCAGCAGGACATCACAGCATATGTTTCATAATTTTTTTTTTTTTAATCTCTTATTTGATCTCAATACAACTGGTCCCAAATTATGAAAATCAGTTTTCCTTAAAGATTCCATGACATTTCCTTTCATACTTTCTGCAAGCAGTGGTTAGAACCAGACATTTTAGTGGATGTCAAAATCTCTGGGTCAGACCTGGGCTCTCGGTTCCTGCGCAGAAGTTTGACAAAGGTCTCGATCTCACGTGCGGTGATGTGCTTCTCTAACAGCTTGCGGTTGTTGTGCAGAAGAGCAGTGATTGTGTCTTCGGCCAGGATCTCAAAGCCGATCTGAGCCTGCATGATGGAAAAATTCTTGGCTATGTACTCCTGTGATAAAGAGGACACGTGCATTAGTCTCATACATTGATTGATTAATTGGAGTTGATAATTGAAGATGTTCCTTGCCTGATTCTTGCGGTAGTCTTGTTGGGAATGGCGTAGGATTCTGTAACACAGCTGTAGCATGTACTTAAATGCAGCGTTGCGCTGCTCGCCCATATCTTCAAGCTTCGGCATTGGCGAGTCTTTAATCTCCGAAAATGGGGCTTTAAGAATTCCAAAGATCTGCAAAAATAAAAATTACAGTCAGAAATCTGCCATGGAAATGATGGTCCTTAAAGACGCCCTCTGGTGAAAATCAAGTTTTAAATGTTGTTTATATGTCTATGCAGTGTTTTTAATATGCTTTAAGACAAACCGTGTGTAAATTCAGAAGTCAACACCATTGCGGAGTATTTTCTCCTTAAAACTGAAGTGAACCAAAGACAGTCTAAAAAAAAAGCGGTTTGAAATCGCCAGTTTCTTATGTCACAAACTACCTTGTAACCAATCAAGTCAACGCATGGGCGGGCTTTAGCATATCATTAAATAAGCTGTGAAGACAGGGTTCCTGCACACTTTTTAAAGTCACATTTAAGGCTTTTTAAGACCTTTTTAAGACCTGAAGAAATCAAAATTAATACCGTAGAATAGGATGCGCAATATTGACAAAAATATAGGCTATCTCAATATTTTCAAAGTTTTATTGATAATTATTTTGTCAATGTTTTTGTACTGGTACCATGGCTGGTTTAGGCCTGTTGTTGACAGCAGACTCACTTTTTTAACTGTGTTTTTACTTCCTTTTGAACCTCTGTACAGCATTTTGGTCAGTCGTGTGGCTGTTGTATAAGTGCTATACAAATAAACTAAACTTGACATTAACTTTATTAAGGGGCAATATTTGCCACCTTAAATTGATTTCCAGGGGCATTTTCACCTATATGGACATTTTTTTCTAAACTTATTTAGAGATATGCATCACCTTTTATGTCAAATTCTAACATTCCAATTAAATTATATTAGAATAATAACATATTACCACTGTTACCAGTCAAATTAAATCATTAAAATCAAAATCCATCTTTGCAGTGCAGAGGTGACACAAAAGCGGCATCAGAACTGACATTAATATATTTACACTCCATTTACAATTGCATAAATAAAGCTATGATAGCCTATTCGTTTTTTTACTTACTTAAATATGAAATTATTTCTAATTTTAACATTTTAATTAAAGGGTACCGGTACTTTAAATATAAAACTTAAACCGCCAGTAGGTGGCGCCAATGTCAGTCATTCATTCAACCGATTTGCTCAAACTGCTTATTCATTCGGGAAAAGCAAGTTCATTGAATCGTTAAAATTATTCGTTCAAAACGGTCAAAAAAATCTTCGCTGTCTGTTGAGACTGCTACGGTAAGGTTTCATTTTTAAATTCTTGTCGGCGAAATAAAGGCAAAGTGTCATTAAAAAATGTAAGACCTTTCATAAGAAAAAATAAGACTTTTTAAGACTTTTTATGGACCCGCGGGAACCCTGGAAGAAGAGTAGTCTCAAGAAAAGCCAGGTTATCATGGTATATTTTTCTGTTAATTTGAAAAATAGGGTACATTCTGATACATCGACTTGTATACAAGCCTGCTCTTCCACTTCTACTTCTGAATCAGTTTCTGGTTCAAACATATATGGTCGAATTAAAACAGTATTTTCACTTGCCATTGTGCAGCGTTTACTACAGTAAAGTTGAGTGGATCAGGTATTCTGAGCTCATGTGATTGAGTGGAGGTGGAGCTAATTTTTATAATCACGAGTCCGTGTATAGCTAAATGAGTCCGCTAAATGAAGGAAGGGTGTAGAGTTGGATTCAAGCTATTTTAAGGTATAAAGAACTTTTTTACAGAAAATTTTGGTGATCAAAGAGGAGTTTTAAGGGATAAAACTATTGACTACAGGGGGACTTTAAAGAATCAGTTTACTGTAAGTACACTGTTAGAGCAAACCTGTGCCAGGATGTTTTGCTCTCTCATGAGTTTCTGCCTCTCTCTGTTGGGGTTCGAGATGACAACAGCCAGCACGTCCTGTCCGTTGTTTGGCACCTCGCACACAAAGAAGATCAGATCCTCCAACAGCTTAATAGTAAACCTGAACATAAAAACATAAGAGTAAGTATTTTTAAAACTATAAATGTATAGAGGTGATCTGATCTACTTCATAAGAATCCTTTGCTTATGGAAATGTAACACAATATATATATATATATATATATATATATATATATATATAGGAAGTTTCGTGTGCAGTTATCACGTTGGTCACTTGAATTCACCGTGCTGACCAACAAAAAAGGCTACTTGGTTAGACACATACATAGATACATTTTAGTGTTGTTTTTGCTAAAGTGCAAAGAAAAGGTCCATTGTGGCCGCACCATGAAGGCCAATGTGACCACAATTTAATGCATTAAAAGCCCTCCAGTAAGTATGATATTACCTGCGTTCATTTGCTGCTGCGAAATTGCTGATACCCAATATACGCACAAATGACTCCAGGACCTTGTTGGCATCGTTGGCAAAGTCCAAGTCCCTGACCTCTGAAAGGGGGACAGAATTAATGGAGAAAGCCTCCTTGTCCTCCTTCATGTGGCAGGCGCCGATCTGCACAAATAAAGAGAGAAATGACATGAGCTTAAATTGACAAGTATCATTTTTCTTCAAATAAAAATGGAAATAAACAACCTTGAGCATAACGGGTCGTTCTTCCTCAACATCAATAGGAATGTTAGTACTGGTCACCCAGGTGTTTGTGCACAAGTTCCTGAGTCTCACATACGAGTTCCTGAAAAAAGAAGGTACATATTTCATGTCATTCTCTGATGTTTGAGCTACAGGAAATACCCAACAGTATATGCAACATAGTATGGACTCCTATCCCATTGATAGCACTTGAATAAAAACTAACCTGGACAAATGGTTTTGTAAGTACACTATTAAAATCCAAAAGGTTGCTCTAAAAAGGCTTTGTGAGCACTTGAATGCATTGAGATCACTTGTTCTACAATCATTAACACACTATACTCCCTTTCAAAACCCGCACTGCTACTTTTTCACACCTACATCTCTTAGCTTGCACTTCTATCCAATTTTGGATGTTCGTACTGCCTCTGTAAGGGTGATTCCTTGTACAGTTCCTTATTTTGGATAAAAGTGTTTGCTAAAGAAATAAATGCAAATCTAAATGTAAAACAGTTTTCCATTTTAATAGGGTTGTCATGGATGAATGTTATTTTGATGAACAGGGACTAACCTGGGAACCAGGCAGTCTGACCGCTGTAAGGTGGTGGCATCCAATTCGAAGAGAGAGGCGATGTCATTGCCGTGGGGTACTGCAAGAAGGGTGAAGGGGATCTTGTCAGCCTGCCACTTCTTTTTAGAGTACAGAGAGTCTGTGTTGGTCTGATGTTTGCACAGAGAGAAAGGGGAAGGTCACATTGGTGCATAAAGGGTCACATAAGAAAATGCAAGTTCACTGAAGCTGCACTTATAGGTGTAGTTTATATGTAGTTTTTTTTCTACAAAGTTTTCATTATTTGTACATTAAAGTAAAATCAGGGTGACGGACCTCAAACCAGGGTTATTATAGTTAACTAAAAGTAAAACAAAATAAATATACATTTATAGTGATGCAATTCCAATGGAAGTTTATGAGGCTAAGCATTTAAAAACAGAAATGTGCAACTGTTATGTTTGTTAAATCAAGACAGGATTCAAAGCATGACATGATTGCAAGCAATTTGATAACACTAATCTCACGGTAAAATGTACAATGTTTATGTCTTGTGGCTATATTTCCATTAGTGTTCTTCTGGTGCAAAATATTTGCCTTGTTTATAAAAAAAACTGAGGAAATGAGTAAGAATAATGTTCAGTATTAATTGACAGCATTGAACCAGGAATTACTATAATGGACACAGCTTCTGCAAAAAAAAAAAAAAAAAAAAAAAAACAAATCCAGAGACAAACCCAGAGGTCATCTACAGTGAGGACATTATGCAGGACTGCATCTGTGGCACAGACTGTTTTCAACTGAGCTTTTTTGACGGAGGGCTATTTGGAGAGCGGCATTATACATTCTCCTCTGCTCTGACTCTCTGCAGCTCCTCTGACTCACTCCTCCACGGAAGCAGACACAGACAGCACGTCTGCCTGACTCTCACGGGGCACCCCCAGATTCAGACATTATGTAAGAAGCCCCCTCTGCGCGTGTGCAAGTGTGTTTGTCTGTGAGGCTGCTGAAGCAGAATGCTAATACAGCGGAAAGGTGCAGTGCGTGATGCAGGCTGAAGAGGAAAAAAATCTCCGGAGAGTAGGAGGACGAGAGTTGTGCGAGTCTTGTCTGTTGGAGCGTGAAGGAAGGGAGAGAAACGGATTACGTAATAGTGAAGTTGTGCAGGAGAGTTGGGCTGAGCCGCAATGCTGTGTAGCTGAGACAGAACGGGGTACTGTTCACTTAAAGGGATAGTTCACCCAAAAATGTAAATTAGCCCATGATTTACTCACCCTCAAGTCATCCTAGTATGAGTATATAACATTCTTCTTTCAGACGAATACAATCGGAGTTATATTAAAAAAAAAAAATTCCTGGCTCTTCCAAGCTTTATAATGGCAGTGAATGGCTGTTTCTATTTATTTCTATTTATATCTAAGTCCATAAAAGTGCATCTATCCATCATAAAAGTGCATCTATCCATCATAAAAGTGCTCCAAAAGGCCCTAGGGGTTAATAATTTTTAATTATTACATTTTTAATTATTATAAATTAACCGGGGGTTAATTTTATGATGGATAGATGCACTTTTATGGACTTCAAAACAGAAACAGCCATTCACTGCCATTATAAAGCTTGGAAGAGCCAGCACATTTTTTGTTAATATTACTCTGATTACTATATTCATCTGAAAGAAGAAAGTTATATACACCTAGGATGACTTGAGGGTGAGTAAATCATGGGCTGATTTTCATTTTTGGGTTTACTATCCCAAGTGAAGCAGAGCGAGTCAGATGCAAAACTTAATCTAAAGTTTAACACAATCAACAAATGTGATTCTTTCATACACTATCTATATGTTAGGGCTGGTTTTAGCTTTAATATTTTAAAGCCTTGCATCAATGTTTTATCAATTGCTAGGTCCAGGACATGCCCAGATAGAATCTGCGAACTTTACATATCTGTGGTGATTGTGGGGGAAAAAAGTGTGGAATTCCAGTGAATGGGAAAGGCAACTTCCATGGAACTCTGCAGAGCTTTCTGCGATATTCAAGCTCCGACTCCTTGAAGTCCTAGTTATGACGTTCAATTGTGTAGGCTGGCATCCAAGTGAGGTCTGACTTACCTCATTTTTGGTGCTGATACTGTCTGTTCGAGCTTTAAATTCAGGATTCACCTGAAACAGAACCAGAAGTCCAAGTGTTTATGAAAGCCCTACGACATTCACACAGAGACAAAGGCAGGTTCTTTCAGGATTTTTATCTCAGACAATAAGCCCTCTGTCTGGCCTGTGCACAATGGATGGCTGCAAATTGTTCTATACCACTGTGACAATAACATTGTGAAGACTGCCACCTGCAGCCCATCTTCTGCACTCTCAAAACCATCAAATATAATAATACAACCCTCAAGAAGAGCATTTTGTTGCTCAGAGGTTAGTCCTTCATAGTTTAAGAGATCATTAAGAGAATTCAATGAAGTTCACAATTACGTATACACTACCGTTCAAATGTTTGGGTCGGTAAGATTATTATTAAAGTTATTATTAACAGTTTTCTCTCTTTTTTTAAAATAAAATAAAGCTTCATTTATTTGAACAAAAAGTTTCTTCTTTTACAATGTTAATAGTATTAATACTATTAATAGATTAATATTGATTAAAACTGCTTTCTATTTTAATATATTTCAAAATGTAATTCATTCCTGCGATGGCAAAGCTGAATTTTCATCGCTACAAGATCCTTCAGAAATAATATAAATCTGAATCGATGCTCAAGAAACATTTTCAATTATTAGCAATGTTGAAAACAGTTGTGCTGCTTCATATTTGTGTGGAAACCAAGGTTATTTGGCAAACAGAAAGTTAAAAAGAACGGCATTTATTTGAAATTTTGTAACACTTTTTGTCTTTACTGTCACTTCTGATAAGTTTATTCTATCTTTACTGAATAAAAGTATTAATTTCTTTCAGAAAATCTTACTGACACCAAACTTTTGAACATTAAAACATGTCACATAAAAGAATTAGGATGGTTTTTAATATATTTCTCAGGTATTTACTGAGATTTAATTAAAAATTCCTTAACAGAAAAAAATAAGCCACAAATGAGACGAATGTTGACATACAGTAAAAATACAGAGCTATAAAATGAATTGAAATATTATTATATCTCAAGATTAGTCTTGGGAGAATTTGATGAGAAATGTTTGAGTAGCCTATAGCATATTGAGTTGCCACAGTACCCTATGCTCTCACACGTTTATTTTTTTTAAACCATTTTAGGAGGAGTAACATTTACATATGAGGCTGCAAAAACCAGATGCATTTACACTTATCTGGTTTCATCTGGAATGAGTCTCATACCACCCCCTGAAGTGGTTTGAGTGATGCAGAATTCTAATGCATCTTACGTATGAAGTGACCAGGTGTAAACAGGCCTAGCGCTCAGATACTGTTACGTCAGGGTAAATACAGCTAAATCGCCCTAGGAAAAGCTTAATGTGTAGCATGCATGCAAATAAATGTAAACCACAGTCATTCACACAAACCACACCAGGTCAAACCATATACTACACAGCTCTTAAAAAGGAAAACAGGATCAGTTTCAGGGAAGGACCAGACATGTATGTGGAATGTGTACCTCTGCTGCAAGGTAGTTTCCTGTGGCGAGGTGTTTGAAACGAAACAGGCTGTTCCATTGACCGGCTCCTCCTCTGCAGGGGTCATAGTGGACAACCTGAAGCAGACGGGACAGGATTAGATTGAATTTCAATTTTTTTTTAAACATTTTTCTGACCCCAAATTTCTAAACGGTAGCGTATACCGCATTCCATCAAATGATTTTACTTCATTACATACAGAGAACTTTTAGTTTGTAAAAACTAAACTGAAGATACTTTTATTTCATCACACAGAACTATACCTCCACTTCCCAGAGTGCTTTTGAACTGGTGGCGGAGGTTGCTGATTGGCGGAGAGTGGTCCGTAAGAAGACATACTGCTGCTTCTTGTACTCATCACAAGTAAGAAACTTTTCTTGCTCTGCATGAAACAACCTCACCACATCCCCCTGAGAGAAGCAAAATGAGAGAGCCACATGGTTAAAGAGAGATTATAAACCACAAAACAAACCTAAACATTAATCCCCAGATAACTAACAACCCGTAAACAACAGACTCACCCCTTTTAAGACATCATCTCTGTATTCACTAAATTTCATGAAGAGAGTGACTTTCCAACTGGTGGTGCAGTTCAAAGCATTAACCTGTCACAACGGAAATATAAAACATACATCTTTATTGAATTTCCATTACTTTTTCATGACCTTTCTAGTTGTTTGTGGTTACTGGATAAAATCATTGATTCAGATTTTGAAAACTGGTATGACTCATTGACTCAAAAGAACAATTCACTCATAAATCAGATCTTTTTATGGCTTCCAAGCAAGTTTTACTCTTCATACAGTATATATATATTTTTTTTTTTAAATATATTTTTTAATATTTACTATTTTAATGTCATGTCAACAGCAGGTCTATTTTAATGGCAAGAACAAAATAAACAACAAAAGTCATACAATGAACCAAAAACTATAGAAACATCACAAGTACACTTTTTCAAATATACATCAGTATATTCGCTAATAAGAAACTCATGACATTTTCAAGATATACTGTATAACATTTGATCAACTTCCATGACTTTTCCAAGCTTTTGAATCCTAAACTTCCCTGATATTTTCAGGTTTTCCAGGTAACTAACACAACGCGTCAGAACCTGTGCCTCATCATGTGATTTCATTAATAACAGCGCTGTTGAGAACACATCTGGTGCCTGACCTCTTTGCAGCCACGGTTATCCAGGAGTTCGATGTTGCTGGCATGGAGAGGCTGCCCAGCGTTCACAGGCATTAGAACCACTTTATCTCCAACCACCACCTACAAACATTTCAAAAATAAAGGAAACAAAATGACATCACATCATGTGACATGCATAGTTTGGAAATTGGTGTTTTAGAGACATTCTTGACCCCATGAAATCTAAACTGTACTCTTTAATCCAATACATTTGTGATGAGTAATGTAATTACTTGTTACATTTTGCATGGCACTAATTTCTGCTACAAAATAATCAATATACGGTACTGTATCTTGTGAGTTTGCCCTTACTCACCCAGTAATTTGTCAACAAGGCTACTTTGCACGAATGCGATTGCATTAGCAGGTAGATGCTGAATCGCAGGTGTTTCATATTTGAGATGAGGATATGACCGGTGATGAGGCCGAAACCAGTGTCCAGTGCAAGAAGGCTTTGACCATTTCATTATACTTAACATCATTTTTTGTATCCATTATATTAATAATAACTTTTTGAAGGATATTGGTTTTCTTTTCCCCTTTTTGAGCACTTGAGCTTAACTGTGACTTGAGTGTTTGTAGACGTTGTGTCGACCTTGATTTATTACAATATGACAATATTTTGATTTTAGAAAATAAACATGTGATTGCTCTCCTCACAAAACAACTGTTTCTTGTTTTTCACTGGCATGTCTCTTAGGTGTTGAGGACTAAGGCATCTTTGAGCCTACATTCACTATGAATAAAATATATTGGTAACGCTGGTATACTTACAGTGTACTTAACTAGAAAGTACTGGCTAATATAAGGTAAGTACATGGAATAGGGGTAGGTTTAGGGGTAGGTTCAGGGTTATTACCCAGTAATTGTAATAACTAAAATAAGTACATAGTATTTACATGGGTAAATAGACAAATATAAAATATGCAGATACTCTGAGGCCTGGTTTCACAGCCAGGATTAGGTCTCAGATAAATAATATTGATGACTCCTGTATGAACAAGTATCCACACATTTTTCTCCAATAAATGCTCTAGAATAAAAATATCCTTCTCCCTAACCATTAGCCAACATCTACAGTAACATGATTAAGATGTCATATAATGATTCATGGCTGTAAAACAAACTAACTAAAGGACATTGGATATTAAGAAAGAAATTATATTGTCACATGGGAAAGAAAACTAAATGAGAGCACTAAATATTCAACAGAATATAGAACTTGTTTACACACACACACACACACACATATATAATATCCATAGCATGCTGCAAGCGGTAGTGAACACAATTTGTAAAGAACGTGTGAGTGAAGTGGGTCGATTAGCACTCTCTTCCTCTCTATACACAACATAACATCATAGACAACCATGTCATTCAGACCTCAACCAGTCAATGTCACTTTGATGAGCTGAAACAGTTGAATACTATTTAATAATTCTGTTCATATTTGGATACCAGTTCCAAACTAGATCTGATAGCATTTGGATACAATTTAATAATTCAGACTTGAAAGGAAATCAAGACAAAAATCAACCACAACTTTGTGTGAACATGATTCTGTAACAGGCTGTTAGTGCTGCATGTTACATGCACGTTAGCATGCTGCAAACTTCTCTGTGTACACACACACTCATACACATGCATGCTGCAAACAGATTATATACCTTCATGATTCAGTTGCTGAGATGAAAACAAGAAGAGAAACCAGATGAGTTAAGACAATAAGATGTTAATGTTATGATGAGGCGTTTAGCTTTTTAAAATGGGTAAAAGACCCATAAACCACTGCTGCACACTATTTCAATGTTTAAAAAAAGAAAAGAAAAAAAAAAACATGATAAACATCAGAAACTAAAAAGTGAGTGTTTCAGATGTGTTTGTGTGCCTACATTGTCTCCTTCACTGCGTAGCTTCCAGAAAGGCTGGATGTAAAACCAGGAGCCCTCATTTCCCGAAGGGTCCAGAGAAACACGCATGGCGTTCTTCTCCAGCAGGGCCGGCAGACGCTTATTCACCGTCAGGTACTTATTGCTCTTAATATGGAGCAGCTGAAAATGCAAGGATAGTGGATTAAAAATACTGTAACAGATTACCGTTCAAAAGTTGAGGGTCAGGACAACGGATTTCAACTTTGGTAATAATAATAAATGTTTTTTGAGCATCAAACCAGCAAATTAGAATGATTTCTGAAGGATCTTGTGAAAATTAAACTTTGCCATCACAGGAATACATTTCATTTAAAACTATATTAAAATAGAAAACTATTATTTTAAATTGTATTAATATTTCACAATATTACTGTTTTCTGTATTTTTGATCATATAAATGCAGCCTTGGTGAGCATAAGAAACGACTTTTAAAAACATGAAAAAAAAAACTGAAATGTTCCAACCCCACACTTATGAACAGTCATATAAGCTAAAGGAGCCGTATGTAAGATTGTGGCCAAAACTGGTACTGCAATCACTTTCAAATTACCCTGACTCGAGGTTGCCAGATAGGCTGCAGGAACCAAAAATTTTTTATCTGACACATTTGTAGCTGCAGCTGTGGTAACTAGAGCAGATCTGGCAACCCGGATGCCGCAACACTACTGACTTCGTGATTGGTAGATCGGTGTAGGGTGGAGCATCAGACCAAAACACAAAATGACAACATCAACATCAGTTGAGGGCTGCAACTTCACTTTTTAAATGACAATATCCTAGCCGGACTACTGTTGTCAGTGATATAAGTATTTGAAATGAACATGATTTCTTAATGTCTAGTGACATATCAGGGCCATTTTATGATTAATTGAAATAAATTTCTTACATACAGCTCCTTTAATACAATATGGATTTAGAAAGTGGAAGTGGCCGTGATATGGATGTAGACACAATGTAAGTGGGAGACTAAAATAAGCTGCAACATAGATCAGACATTATTCAGCAGTAAGAAGTCTGGCTGTGTGAGACTATAATCCGACAATAAACTCAAAGTGAAACACAAGGCCACTGGCACATGAATTTAGCTCCATAATCATGACTTCATAAATCATTAGCTTTGCGGAAGTCAAAAGAAGGCAAGTGGTGCTCAATGCATTGCCAAATGACGTCATGGGTTGAGCCTGACCTTGTCCATCTCCTCCTCTGTGGATCTAATGGATGGAGGGATAGAGTTATGGATATGGTTGGATCTTCTAGCTCCACCCATTACCCCCCAAATTACATCCAGAAAGGGGAAGCTGGACATCACGCTTCACCCATGGCTCTGCAGAGAGCAGCCTCTCAAAGAAGGGGCCCTTTGGGTCAAATAAGTTTGGTAAAATGTCTGAAACTATAGCTTTGGAGAAAGCTCATAGATTTAGAAACACTTAGATTAAAGTGACCAAACAAACAGGCCTTTCTATCTATTGGTTCGGGAGCTGTATATCACCCACGCTGTCAAATGCATATTTGGCCCTTGAACAGTGCACTAGCAGCCTTGGCAACAGTGTGAAAACAAACAGAACATTCTCGGTGTCCAGCCAAAAGGGTTTAAAAAAAAACAAACATTTGTTGATAAGAAGATAGCTTGACTGTACCTGTATAACCCGACTGTATTTGACAACCTCTCCCAGCAATTTCTTGTTCTCAGTGTCATTTTGTTTCTGCTCCAGTTCCGCAGCATGCTGCAAAATTTTGTAGAAAGGACAGCAAACTATAATTACCAATGTCAAAATGCCATGCTATTGCATAATCAGTGATTTTAAAGAACTGAGATGCATATCTACTGTCTGCAGGCTGTTCTACCTGTAACTTCTTGAAGAGATCTCCTTGTGAGTTGTTACCATGTTTTCCCTGTTTTGCTTTCCAGAACTGTCTCTGTGCAGAGTACCTATTCATAGGACACACCTTGAAGAGACAATCTAGACAACAGAAAGAACAATTATTGTACTAGCTGGTGTATATATGTAAATGAAGGTATTTTATATACATTTATATAGTTTATTTCATTCATTCATTCATATACATACACACACACACATATATATATATATATATATATATACATACATGCATAAATAATATTAAATAGAAATAAAACGAAGTAATTTGTAATAGTACACTTAATATAAATAATTCGCTCTGTATATTATGTATAAAAAATAATGATTGATACAGTACACACACATACGTAGACAGCATATACAATATTAAATATGTTTTATAAATAATATACATATTTAAAAACAATTTCAATTTCGTTATTTATACATTGTTTTATATTTATAATAATACTGTGAATAAGAGAAATTGTAAGCTGGTTTCAGTGTAGTACTGAATCCAAGCGACTGTATCATTTGTCACTGTATCACTGTCATTTTACTCCAGCAAACCAAATAGATATGATTTCCTTTTGAGGCAAAAAAAAAAGTTCAGTGAAGACAAACTCAAATACACTTAGTCAAATGTCCTATTTGGCAAAGTGACAACTGAGTAAATCCAATAGAGTCAACGTGTATTTGCTAACAGAGTAAAGAACATATATTATAGAGGGAGCAGTGCAGAATGTCAGATAGACATTGAAGAAGCCACCAAATTGTGTCTATTCTAAAAAATACAAATTTGACATTTTTGTTATATGAAAGTCATTAAAGCATATTTTACCCTCAATTATCATTAAACTATTACTCAGAAAATTAATCAGTGGTTTAAAAAAAAAGCGCAAGTTATGATGACAAGGCTGTTAGATTCAAAAGCACAATATGCTTGTATTGACTCGTACTGAGCCTCATGTTTCAACAAAGCCCTCCAGCACAAGAGGAAAATAAGAGTTTACCGTTTGTGCTATTCTGATTCATGTAAAGTCTACCAAATTGCACTTGAGAGGAACAACACTGTTTACCCACCTCAGCTTACAATTGTAGTCATTAAGCAACAGCCAGGCACCCTACTGAGATCTCACTATAAAGCTGAAGATGTAGGGCGCAGACAGACTGCGTGGCCTTGGCAAGAGCAAAGATTCGGTGTGTAGGAGGCTGTTATCGTTCAAGGGCCGAGTAATTAATCAGTGGCTGAGCAGGTGTTAAGAAAAACACACACAAAGGAAGCTACAGCTACATATTTATATTGTTTGGTGTTGGGATTTATTTTGCCTGCCACTTTTACGAATGCACTGCAGTGGAACTAAGCAAAAGTAGCGACGCTAACTTTATAAATGAACAGTTTATTGATTGATTTATCCATAACAGCAGTCCATTGGCTCATAATGGCGTTAATATGTTAGCATTGGGACATTTAGTGTGATTGTTGTCAAACTGACTCACCTCTAAATTTTTTCGGTGGGTTTGTAAGATCCCCAGCCTCAGGCTGCACCACACATCTGTCATCCACCAAACTGAGAGGAAAAATATGACAACTCATTAGTATTCAGTCATTGAATGATTCGATGTCAACAATTTCCTTAAAATAGAAAAGGACTAACAAAACCAAATAGAAACACAGAGTTGGCAGCATTTTTTTTTCCAAGATCATTTTCTTTGTTCAGACCAGCAGAAAACATCAGATTTTTTAAAAAACATACAGAACATGGGTTGACCCTTCAGAGGATAAGCGGTTTGGGGAATGGATTTGCATATGGTTTATAATAATAATAGAGATGCGTTTAACTCTATTTTTAGACTTGCAAACTTCCCTAAGCACTTCCCATCCTGGGAATCCCAGCCGCCATTCAAGAAATTAATACATTTATTTAACAATTGATTTAATTTATCAAAAGTGACAGTAAATATTATAGCTGTATGGTTCTGGATAAACTGAGAAGCACTATTTTATTTAAAATAGAGATCATGATTCTCCCACAATTCTGAATAGACTGCTAAAACACAATAATGTAATTTACTAGAGGTTCTAACAAAATGGTAATTGTTGGTAATTGTCTATTTAAAAAAATATTTTGTGAATTTGAATAAATTGTTTTAGTAAAAAATCAGTTTTAATAAACGATTAAATGACCCACACATAAAGACACTTGGTTAATTGCTGGAATTAGTATAATTTTTTGTATAAATGAACAAAAAAACTTTTTAAGTCACTTACCGCCACTTACTGGTGTAACTGATTATATTGTAATCATATTTCACAATATTACTGTTTTAACTAAAGAAATGCAGCTTTGGGTGTAATATACTGGTTTTAAATTTTTTTTTTTTTTTTTTTTTATTACCAACCCTGATCTTTTGAATGATATGTCTGAAAGCTAATGTCCAAATACATAAATTTTTGCTCACTCCAATTTATGTTAGAGGCAAAATTTCCATCAGATATTGAAGTGGATCAGATTACATTACTTGAAAAATAAAAGTGTAGAAAATCAGTTCTAAAAATCCGATTTGCGTTCAGTCGGTTCAAACTTAAAACAAAGTCAAGAAGTCCAGCATCATTTACTGAAGTCTCGCTGTGGACACTGACTGGTCTAAAAGAGATTTTCAAAAATGTTTCAATGCTTATGAGTGCAACTGCCATGCATCAAATCAAAGAGTAGAAGCTAGTAAAGATACTCTGGGGATTCACAAGACTGAAGCACATCAGAAAGTACATGGTAGAAGCAAAATGAGCAACTTGAGAATTTTAAAGGTGGGGTATGTGATTTGCAAAACGGCCAGCAGATTTTGAAAATACACAACTCAAATGGTCCTACCTTCTTTCCTCCAACGCTGGCCCTGATTCGCGTGAGGGGGATGGGGGGAGGGGGGGATGGTACGATCGTTTGATTGACGGACTTACTGTCCAATGATTTTAGGTGGTCTTGGAAATGATTGGCTGTAGTTTTTCAAGTCCTGCCCGTTCCACAGATGATTAAATTGCTTAAAAGGGCACCTATTATGGCATTTAAAATGTTCCTAATATTGTTCTGGGAGTCCCCAACAACAGTTTTACATGCATACAATGACAAAAAACACTTTTGTTGTCTTATAATATGCATTTATTTTTACCTGATTTGCTCACCGACTCCCTAATGATTCGTTTGACGACTCATTTGTCCAAACCCCTCCTTTACGTGACGCTAATCGGCGGTGATTGGTCAGATGACCCAGTCAGTTATTGATTGCGTTAGCCCAACACATAAACATATTGATAAAGCGATCCACATTTGAATTCATTTATGTTTCTGAATGATTCGTCATTAAAATGATGAGAACACAGCACGAGGTTCGGGCTATACTGTTGTGGTAACGTTGCAAATATGAACTCTAACCACTGATTCTTCACATGCTCGTCCCTGGGCAATGAAAACAAAGTGGCTGAACTATCTTTGCATTGTAGAACACAGCGTGTTCTCGACATGATGCTATTCAGCTGAAGTATTTGAATGACTTCAAGTTTACACTTCCGTCTGCGCACGCAGTAACTGGGCGCGGCCAATATGCTAATGTTTCGTATCTACGTCACTACAAACCAGCTAATGACTCGTTTCAAAAACAATTCATTTCATAGACTCAGAGTCGACTCTCACTTTTGAAAGACAATAACTTTATTTACGGTGCACTTTCAGATATAAATCTTTGCAGGATGTTTTCATTCCCTTAGAGCTATATTCCACACTACATGAACAGTCGTTTTCAAAAATCCATGATAGGGGCTCTTTAATTTTCATTTCAGTGCTTCTAACTCAGTGGCTGTAAGTGGGTTATGAATAGGATTTCAAGTGATTTTGAAAAAATGCACAAAAAAGAGAATCACATACCCCACCTTTAAAAGACCCCTGATATTGATAAAGCATCAAAACTTTTAGACTTAGTTGACTTAGTAGTATATAACAAAGCAAACAGTTTCCTCTCTCGAGGACTCAATTGAAAATGCTCCTGTAATCCTAAATCAACAAACTATTCAACTCTCTTTGAATGCAGAGCATATTTGCCCACTCTATTGTCAATGCAAACCCATTCAGTCTAACTTAATTACACACTATCCTCCGTCACAGCAGGCGCTCATAACAGCATAAGGTTACAGAAATCTTCAAATCTTTCAGAATATGATTTTATTTAGTTTCTCCTCAACAATTTGCCAGAGATTTGAAGGGGGGAATTTAACTGACATGCCTCTCAAAGGCTTTTTGTGAAAGCTTGGACCAACTTTAGATAAAGGAGGAAGCAGCAGTGCTCTTTGTAGGGCTTGATAAACGTACGGTACTCACACCCAGGCTTCCCCCACTGTTATAGTTAAAACTAAAAATATGCAATAACTTATCAACGGCAGCTCAAGGTTTTCTTAATGATAGCCCTTGACTCAGCGCGGTTATCTTGTGAACGCAGATCTGTAAATAAATACTTCAGCAATAAAAATGTAGATGTTCAAACTGACCGAAGGGACATTGGTGTCTTAAAGGTTACATGTTGTTTTGACACAGTAAAATGAAGTTGCTTATTGAATTCATTTGCTATTTAATCTGAATTTATGAATATTCTAAATGCTTCATGAATCAAACCAGCACTACAACATCAAGCTAATCTTCCTTGCTTGCAATGGTAGAAGAAAATAGAGTGAGGTCATACCACATACACTGCAAAACAGAACATTAAAAGGAAGTGCCACACAGCGTATGACAGAAAGGCTGTTATCGGAGCTGTTGGCGCACATTTAAGTTGTTTCGGGCGAGCCGTTTCCTTGTGGCTTAAATAAAATAAGGTCAAATAATAAACTTTCAAAAGTCTTGGATATATGGATAGAGTTGGATATGCCAATCCATTTATTAACATAACTAAAAATGAAACATTCCTTCAATAATAAACTAACTTAATCAAGTCAGTCTCCATGATTACACGCCGTGCCTCACGGTCAAAAACCATTTACCTCACTGTGCGCCACACCTGCACTAATTAACCCCAGTCTTAAGTAGACTTGTGGGAGAACACAGCGCCAGCCCATCCCAATACACACAGAATGGCTCCAACAGGAGCAGTTGCATTACTTTTCACCCGTTACTCTCTCAAGCTCATTCCCAAGAGCTGGGCGAAAGCAGTGTTTCCCCAACCTTTGTGTACCTCAAGTACCCTTTCATCAACAACAAATCAGAAATGTGCTCCTTTAAACTGATAACAATGAATCATCAAGTGAAACTCATCATTTATGTTAATGAAAAGACTATGGCCCGTTTTACAGACAGGGCTTCAATTAGGGCATTTAGTTCGCTTTTCTAAACGTACCTTAAAAAAACATTACAGGTGTGCATCTTGAGACAAAACAACGTCACTGACATATTTTAAGATATGTCAGTGCAAGTTGCTTTCAGTTAAAACAGCTCAAACATGCATTTTAGTCTGGGACTAGGCTTGAAGGGATTGTTCACCCAAAAATAAAAATTATCCCATGATTTACTCACCCTCAACCATCCTAGGTGTATTTGACTACCTTCTTTCAGACAAACACAATCAGAGTTATATTAAAAAATATTCACTACCATTATAAAGCTTGGAAGAGCCAGAATATTATATTTTTATATATATCTCCAACTGTGTTCATCTGAAAGAAGATCATATACATACACCCAATCATGGGATCATTTTTATTTTTGGGTGAACTATCCCTTTAAGCCTTGTCTGTGAAATAAGGGTATATTATGTGGCAGGCCAGCATATTGGTAAAATATGTACAATAAGCCCATAAAGTGCTATAAGCAAAAAACATTTTGAATTGTTTTCTTTAATTATAAAAAACTAAAAATACACTTAATTTAATAATTATTAGTTTATGTGCTTTGAGACAGAAAAAAAGAGCACTTCACAATTTAGCATTGTGAAAAGAAAGAAGACCATTCAACTCAATGCATGAATTTCCTTCTACAATAAGAAGTAACATTCTCTTGAATTAAAAAGTAGCAAAGACCTGATTTTCAGGTCTTTAACATCAAGTAACAGCGAGTTGCTCTCTGACAGTAAAGTGTTTCTCCCAGAATTTTAGAGCATACATTTTTTTTTCCACAATGCTTCATCGTTACTTCAAGGTCATTAAAATAAGGATTAGGTGTGGGCGATATGACCAAAATCTAATATCACAATATGAATCATTTTAATTCACAGTAACGATATATATATCACGATAGAGTTATTTTTGTTTAAAATAAAGTTATGACATAAACATTTTATTGAAATTTCATAAATCTCATCACCAATTTCAAAATCACATAAAAAAAACTACTATTAGCCTAACTACCATAAATAAAATACAAAAAACAAAAACAAACAAACTCAAGCACACTGAATACCAAAAGTAAGAGTCGACTCTGAGTCGCTGATATGAATCGATAGACGACTGATGCTTTTTCTCAGTCTTTCCAGGGAGGGGCATTTAAAGACACTGAACTTTGGGCTATGGTTGCTAACATAACTCAACTTAAATTCCTTCTCTTATTTTGAATTTTTTTCTACAAGCGGTGCACTATAATCATTATTATAACACAATGTAATTGATAAAAGCATTGTACACTGTACTCCGTGTTAACCAACTGAGTGGTTGTTGACTCCGTGTTAACCAACTGACTGGGTCCAATCACCGCAGATTAGCGTCACGCAAAGGCGGGGTTTGGAAAAATTAGTCGTTGAACGATTCATATGGGAGTCACTGAGCAAATCAGGTAAAAATAAATGCATATTATAAAACAACAAAAGTGGTTTTTGTCATTGCATGCTTATAAAACTGTTGTTAGGGACTCCCAACACAATATTAGGAACATTTTAAATGCCATAATAGGTGCCCTTTAAGCACTAGAAATTAAAGACTACAATAGAACATTAAGAGTGAATGCACTGATCTCATATACTGATACACATGCTCTTTCTTAAACATTTATGTTCACTTAAGACATAAACGACTGTGTTTATGAGAATACTCGCAAAGGCAGGCATTTTGACATATAAGTGTGTGTATTTGACAGTTCAAGCCCAGTAAGGCACTAAAACGAATTCTAGGCACCAAGTTCAGTAGGCCTACTCACTCGCTGTATAAGCTGGTGTGTGCGTCTCTCAGACAGCGGGTGCATATACCAAAATGAGTCCTCTTTTGCTGCTCATTGCACTTGAATGGTTTAAATCACTTTTTTTTCTAACCACAAAACATAGAAATGCATTCAACGATAAGCTTTCGAGGCATCACATAATGGCAACTTCACGTGAGCGTAACCGCGAAAAAGACAACAGTTCAAAATCTCTACTGGTTGACAAATTTCTACCCGTTAATCGTGTCTTCCGGTATATCACCCATGCACCTCTAATAAGGATTAGGAAAAACCTCAGAGGGAAGTATGGGGAATTGTATGCAATTTATCAAAAATGCTTCAAGTCTGTCTATCCTCACATTAACCTTTAGGTATGTCTGCATTTAATAACAATCCCTTATAAATAATAATGGTATATTTAAAAAAAAAACTAAAAAACTAAAAAAACAACAACCACAGAGCTACCAAGCCACCACAGAAAGAGCCACTCCACCGAATGATGACTAAGCCAAATAAGTGCTGCAAATGGATATTTTTATAGTGACAAATTGTTTTATTGGCTATGCCTGCACACTTCCTCATCTTCCTGTGTATCTGTAGGCGTATTAAACAAAGACATTAAGTACATTAATATGATGTGTTATAGGAAGGGGGGTGGAAAACAGGAAAGGTGCTAACAGTCTAGTTCTACATGCTCATAAATGAGTAACAGAGTGCTTCTAGTTCTCTTTAAACTGTTTGACAGCCAGCGATCTTCAAAAGACACAACAAAGCACAGCAAGTTAAACATGAACCAAATGTAAGCCTGGTCGGCATGTGTTCAAACATGCTAATTATAGCTCCATTACTTGATGACATTAGTGAAGGAGTTAGACCTTGTCTAAGCAAAATGGTCACTCTTAGCTTGCTACAAGTGAAACATGTTATAACAAATCCTATTCTTTTACTTAAAGAGAAGCTGTGTGTATTTCGTAAGTAAGAAATTGAGACTGAAATCAACTACATTTGCTTTACAATCTTGAACTGATACATTATACAGAACTAAATCACCCACATTATTGTCCTTTTAACCAAATTTCTTTCAGATTCTGTCCATAAATGTTTATTATGTCGAATTTCAACCAATGAAGCCTCTTATCAGTATTTCCTCTAGGTTTCTAGTTCATCACAATCACCAGGGTGAGTAATTATGGCATTTTTCGTTTTAGGGTGAACTATCCCTTTAAGCAGTTTGAGTGCTTAGAGACACTGACTAGCCTAAATCATTCACAGTGCTGTATGGGAGGGAGTGGATGCTAGGTCTGTCTTTAAAGGTTTAGATTAGTCAAAAATCAGCTCCCCTTTTATGGAGAAAATTAATGGGATTTTTTATATATATTTCCAGAACCCGACTGTTGCACTCTATTGCAGTGTTCTACTGTACATTTTAGCAGAAGTGGTAGGTCATCTGAGGTCTATGCACAAATTCTACATACTGTACTGTGCACAGTATACATAAACTGCAGAGACAGTAAGAACAGTATGTTAATATCCTATCCTCAACAAATGCTGCCTATCTCTAAAATGGAACAATATGACTGGATAAAAATACTGCAAGTGTTACAAAAGACCTAACAAAAAATGTTAATTACGCACTACAACACTAAACATGCAGTCTGACAGCTTCTTTTGACACAAAGTCTGCTCATATATCACTCTTCCTATGCAAATGCACATTACTACAACTATGTGTAAACTATGTGCATTTCAGATTTATGCTCTCAAACAAAACCTCTGTGGTTACATTTGAATCATAGCAGGAACTTGAAAAACTACACATTAAGTTTTACAAACATTGATCCTCCACAACAACTGAACAGCTGTGTCATGAATTGCGAAAAGGGACAGAAGTGACCGTGTTCTGCAATCCATCTGATGCAATGCTGCAAAATCTATTTAATAAATATTTGATCAAAGAGAAGCTGTACATATTGTGACCACAATGAGCATCATTTGTTCTGCACCTTAATTGCTTGATGAGTCATTGCACAACAATGCAAAAGTGATTGCACACAACCTGAAATGGATCTGGGCGTTTCAACGCCATGTGGTTAAATATTCATAATCTTAGTTTCATAAGACACAAGTGTTCCTACATGACCACGTGAAAATAAACTTAAATTCTTCTTATATAGTGTAGTTTTAGAAACTGTCAAATTAAATTTGACGATGTTAATAAAGGTGCACTCACTAAGTTTCTATGTGCGTTTAGCTCAGTCTTAGAGTTCCAGTGTTTTTGGATTTAATTTGACTTTTTTTGTCCACGCATACTAATTCTGTCTGGGTAGACCTAATTATTATATCTTTACTCTGAACTATAATGTGTTTGTTGTCACATTGTTTTATTTGCTGTACTTTGTAAAAAGCACTAACTGGAAGAGTTTCGATAAAGTGAACATATTATAATAACCATGATTATTCATAGGCCAATTGCATGACAGCAGGTCACATGATATGAAAAATGGCGGCACCCATGAGGTGGTGACCCGCTCCATGTAGAATAAAACAGTTTTTTCTAGAAGAAAGATATGCCTGGAGTCTTCATGCATGTTGTGTGCATAACTGCAATGATTTTTCTCTCAAATGTGCAGTTAATTTTTTCCCTTGTGTAAAATGGGATTTTTTAAATTAAATGTAATGACTTGCATTAAATTTTTAAATTAGGCCAACATACTTGTATTTGTATTAGTGTGTAAACTAACAGCAAACTTTGCATTCCTGTTCATGATTTGCATGATACCATGAAGCAATGCTGTAACAGCACCTCTGGCCTTTAGTATGCCTACTCAAATCACTTCCTACTTCCACTCAACAAACTGCATCTGACATGTGAAATTTCCTTGAAATTGTATTGGATGTTTTTAATATTTTACTATTGCATATTTGGGCAACACAATCACACCAGTAGCTATATCTGAATAAAATGTATAACTGCCATGTTTAGTCATTTTTTAAGACTAATAGGCTATAATGATCATTGGGAGGCAACTTACCCTAAAGTGCTGATAAATCCATTGACAGTTCCCTCCGCGTACAGAGACACGATATCCCCAATGTGAAGGAAACTGGACCTGTGTTCCGACATATCTGTAAATGTTTCAGAAGATTTTCTGATACTTTAACTCTGATCCAGCGTGTTGTGTCCAGTCGACTCAATGTCTCAATCCACTTGTTCCTGCGCTTTGACAGTAACACATTTTAATCCAGCCGCCCAGAGAGAAGATGCGACTTTTGAGTTTTGATTCCTCTAAATGTCGAGTTTCTTCATGTTTTCAACTTCTTCCTGTGAAACAAACGAGGCTTTTTCTCACCAATATGCCACTCGAGTGGGAGGAGACTCACCCTCTGTCCCGTGAAATCAAGGAAGTGATGCTGCTGTCTGTCTTTTGCTGTGGTATGCACAATGCAACTCTCTAACAAAAAGTGAGAATGCTACTTGTGTGTTTGCGCAGTCGTTCATGCATTGTGTGTCGGTGTGAGGTGGTGCAAAATTATTAAAGTTTCTCCTCAAACTTTTTCAAATAATTCTGTAATGCTTATGTATTCGCGAAAAGGCCTATTAGAGCATTTGATAATTAATATAATATCGGTAGATAAATGAAAAGGCATTTTTTATATATATAAAGACACCAAAAGGTTTTGTTTTTAATTATACATGTAGTCTACATGCAAGCATGCAACATTTAGCACAAAAGAAAATCATATTACTTTATAAACCATTCTGGTTTGACCATTAAACAATAAATTGAGATGTTTTAGATGTCTGTTTGTTAATTTGATGCCTTTTCGTGCTATTTAGGGGAAAAAGAGAAAAGTTCCTTACCAGATATAGCTAATGAATATTGGTAAAATACTTCTGAATATTTTTAAATGAGATAGGTAGCTTTGTAACAAGGAGTCCCTCTTGAAGGTCAGATAAAGCGTCAGTTTCTTTTAATAATCTATATGCCATCTTTGCATAATCACAGCACCCACTGTGTGCTTATCAGACATGTGCAAACATGTCAGATATGTTAACAAGTCTTCATTTAACTTCATCATTTATGATTAATGGTTCTATTTTAATATTTATTCAGGTGTAATTTGTTGAACAAAGTGAATAGATGACAAAATGTTTTATCTTTTTCCATTATTTGATTTTTAAATATTTCAATATTATATGTTTCTATATAATAGCATAGGCTATACATTGTATGCCCGCCGCTCTAGATCTCTTGAACATGAATTCGCCCGACCTCAGGTTTGGTTAAACTCGCCTGCACTGCCATCTAGTGTCATTTGGGATGAAATAAACAAAATAAAGCCACATGGTCACATGTTTTCTTGGTTTTTACTGAATTTTGGTTTTATAATCTAATTAATACAACTCCACCACCAAAAAATGTAATCGTTAAAAAAAAAAGTTTATTGTTAAAAGTTTGGTTAAATTGTATTTAATTGATTATATATCATGGGTTTTTACTGATATATTTTTTCATTAACTGTAATTGCTTAGAATTCTGTAACTTCTATGAAGTTCTTAAAAACAAGAAAAAAAAAGACATTCATACAAATAATGACTTGAATACAACTTTTATGTTAATGAATCATGAATTGGTGGTTTATTTAATTGGACATTTCTAACAGCTTGGTATGTCATTTGAAACTAGATTTTACAATTTATAATATCAGTCATCCTAATTTGTCAATGACAATAATACACCGTCCAATAAATAAATAAATTAGGGCTGTCAAATGATTAATCACGATTAATCACATCCAAAATAAAAGTTTGTGTTAACATAATAAATGTGTTTGTACTGTGTACAATTATTTTGTATATATAAGTACACATAAATAAAAGGTGTTATTTATATTTAAAATATTTATATATAATATAAATTATATATAAATCTATATATAGTATATACATGCAAATATTTCTTAAATATATACAAGCATGTGTATGTATTTATATATAGGCCTATATATATATATATATATATAATAATTACACACAGTACACACACATTTATTATGTAAAACACCAACTTTTATTTTGGATGCGATTAATCGTGATTAATCATTTGACAGCCCTAAAATAAATAAATAACGGTTAAGAATAAACCTGGCTGATCTCAGCACCAACCCTATCACGTGGTCACTGGAAGGAAAACTAAGATGCTTGACATTTGCTCACAGTTTCCATGAGGTTAAAGCTCATGTATGACTGACTACGACATCTAACCTGCCTGCCCGGTACCTGTCATTTACTTACTTACCTATCTGTCTAAAGAAACATGAGGTCATGAACGTCATGAACATACGCAGAACTAGATTACACCACACACACACACACACACATCAACACAATACAGCTATGCTCCACCTCCATTGACCTAGGCGACAAAGCAGCAGAAAAAAAAACCTCCCTCACACAATACCTGCGGTGCCACAGAGCCAATGCATGCAGTATTCATCATACGCTTATTTCACTGTAAACGGAGCAGGATTCAGTTGTTGCGTGTATCTTTTTGAGGATAAATAGCCGGTTTAAAACTGTAGCAGAGACTTGCACATTTGATCCAACTCTTTTCCCTCCAGCAGCCAGATTCGCAGATCACCCGGGAACAACAAAACGGTAAGTGGCACAGACTTAAATAATCGACACATCAAATATCCTTAAACTTTTTTTTTTATTGTCTGAAAAGATACATATACGATTCGTCCGCAACAATAAACGTTCTTTGTTTCTTTTACAGAAACAAAGAACTAACCTAAGCAGGATCAGGTGCCTTTTCCCATGCTACTCTGTCACATTGATGTACGGTCCAAGTCAAGTTTCTTTATCTAGTGCACAATGATAACGCATGCAGTAGTTATTTAATGTAGGTTAATGTTGGAAATGTATTTGGGTCATTCCTCATAAAAGGTGCATTTTTGTGTCTCGCATGTAAACAATGACCACGCATGATATGATATTTCCTAACACTCCAACAACAACAAAAGTACAGTAGGTTTCTTTGTGTGTGTTGTGTGTTCAGGTTACCATCATAACCCATCCTTACTAAACATTTTATCTTTTATCATCACTTTATCCTATATTCTTTTTGATTTCTTATATAGTCACCCCCTTAAACAATAATTTTTGTATAAACAACTGATTATTGAAAACTGGATATTTTATGGATTTTTGGTAATGACTAAATCAGCTGTAAAACTATCCACCCTGTTAGTTTTTTTAATGTTGCTGATATATAACTTTAATGTATATAAATTAAATATAGGATACTTTCAAAAATCACAAAAGGCACACATTTCATGTAGTGACCCAATTTCTGCAGGCTCCACAGAAGAATACAGAGATACAATCAGATATAAGATATAAGATAAGAGTTACAAATTTGAAATTGAACATACAGCATATAAATAAATAAATACAAGTATATAGGCTACAATATCAATATGATGGACTGTTGGATACTACAACATAAGGAATATCACTTTGAACATTCTATATGATAAAACTACAGACTGCCTATTGAGAATGTGGTATAAAAAAAAATAATCCTCCTGAATTGTTTGCTTGAAAATTGCATAATGTTTATAGGCGCTTTCAATGTCTGGGCGCTTAACTTTATTAGTATTGGTGAATGCAGATTAACCCATTTAATCTCCTTTGTGACCAAAAATAATGTTATAGATAATGTTTTAGAGTTTGAAGGTTCTAAAAAAAGTATACACAGTTATAAACTGAATGGTTACAAATACAAATGAAACTGCAGGTTTTCTTGAATTTACTTAAACATTATTTTATCATTGCTTTTTTTTTTCACAACTGATTAATGGGGGTGGGGGGGGGGGGGATTTAAGTTCCATTGGTTCTTATTGAGTAACTTTTTAAGACAACACATGCCGTTTGTTTCATTTGGTTACCTAAGGAGACAAACACTTGTCCTGGGAAAATTTTGGGATTAAATGGTCATACTTTACATGGCTAGTTCTACAAGAGTTGCAGTAAACATAGTGGGTGGCTTTTCTAATCCTTTCTTGCTTTTCAGAAGCTCCAGAGACATGGGTTTAAGGATTGGACACATTTTTGTGGGAATGACTCAAGCCAAACCTGCATCTGATTCTTAATCAGTCTTCTTTTGTGGGATATAATGCTTGATTACTCAAAATGACTGAGTTGAATTATGCTTTCATAAGCGAAAACGGGAAGGAAGCAGATAAAACTTTAGACTGGAGTTGTATCGACTGGCATGCGAGGAAAACTGTAAAAGGGACGGATGCACAGACTCAAACCCAATATGTGCAAAGCGAGGACAAAGACACACAAACGGCAAGTCCTTTCATAATGCGAATAGATTTAGGAAGGACATCATCCAGACTGAGGTATGGTTCCCTCACGGAGTCTGACGGCGTTCCCGCACATTTATTCCAGTTTGATAGACAAGCCCCGGCCCGCATCTCCACGTCCCCCACTCTGAGGAGGATGAGGAGTATGAGAATCTCCTACCGAGAGCCAAGCAAGTTGGACAGTCCTTTAGGAGAGGAGTCTCCCACTCCGACGAGTCCCCTTTCTCATTTTTTCCGGCAGTCATCTCCACTGGCTGTTCAGTTGGATGGAGAGAGCGGGAACTTTGAATCTTCAATGATTCAGGGGAAAATCAGATCACACAGATCAAAGACTCTTGACAATGGTGTCATTTGCAAGAGCAAAGAGTCTTGTGATTCAAAAGAGCCTGTTTCTGATGACAGCGAGAGCTCCACCGAAGACAATGAGCAGGTATATGTCTTTAAAATTATACAGGCTTTGCATTCCTAACCCTATATATCTGATCAGTAATTATGAGAGACTTAACTGGAACATGGCACACTAGAATACTTACTTCTGATTAGTCAATAGCGCTAGTGTTCTGATATTTCCTAATATTTCCCATCGTCCATAACTCTGTATATCAGTATACTTTCATGCTTGGTATTAATGTAATATTGTTGCAGTCGGTTTTTTAGCAAAAGCATTAAGGTAAGGTAAACCGATCAATTATTCACTTATTTAATCTCAAATGTATTTATTTGCTAAGTAACAGCGCAAAAAAGATAGGTGTCGATTATAGATTTTCATTTTAATTTTAGTTTAATTTTGAGTATATATATTTTTTATATTACTAGTTAAGTTATTTCATTTATTTTGATCTCAGTTTTTATTTGAGTGCATTTCAGATACTTCTCATTTTTGTTAAGTTTAGGTTTGTTATCGTTTAGATTTTCATTTAATTTGTAGCTTCATTTCAATTAACAATATGTTTTTAATAGGCTTAGTTTTAGTTAATGATAATAACCCTGGTCCTGATCACCCTGTCAGACTTTTATTATATTTTCTGGCTGTACATTATCCTTTTCTAAATGAATGATAATAAGTTTCATATGATATGTGATGAAACAGTCTTTTTTTTTTATGCCTGTTATTCAAATCCGCTCTTATCAAAGAAAGCCTCTTGTCTCTTGTCTCATTCTTCTTCGACCTCCTGAGGTAGTGGTTCACAATAAGAGCTTTTGACAGCAATTGAATCAGTAGTTTCATGCATTGTCAGCTTCAGACCTCTCTCCTCTGATGAAGCTCCATTCAGCACATTCAGCAATCACCAAATAATGGAAGGGTCAGGGAAGAATCAAAAGTGTAAAAGGGAAGCCCCATTCACTCCTCTCACACATTCATCCAAGCTTTTCTACAATGGAGTGAGATATCTGTAGATGTGAGAACTTTAGGGTTCTTTAACTCGCACCAGTTGTATAATTGCAGCCGATGACTAGTGTTTTCTCTTCTTAAAGTACTTTGCTCACGTTTTGTTGTATCTGCTTTTGATTACAGGTCAAGGATCCCTGTCATAAAAGGTAGGTGAGCTGTTTCTATCTAATGTTTTGCATAAACCGTCCCCACCCGAGTCATATTTGCATGTGAACCGTAATTTTGCCCTTAGTGTATATATATGGTCACTTTGTTCCGTCAAACCAGCATTTTCTTGTTCACTTAAACTACCCAGCCGGTACTTGTTGCTCAACATCTCTCTCATTTGAAAAGTAGTTTCATTAATCCAGGAATTTGTTTGTGTGGAAACATACTGTTTGGGGTAATGAGGCTAAAGCAGGACACTTTTTCAGTAGAGCGCCACCATGCTGGCGTAGGGGGTGTTGGGATAGAGGGAAGTTCTTTGTTCATTGTATTGCTGCTTTGTTAGCTACACATGAACTTTTAATGGAGAGTTATTAGAGTTCCATCATTCGGCCCTGTACGGGCCAGACAAACTCTCATTAGTGACGCTTTTCCCCCTGTCGGGCCCACTCTGCTTGGACCATGGTCGTCTTTTCAGCGGTGGATAATTAGGCAGCTATTGTGACCTTAATTACAGTATGGCACCATCTGATTGCAGTGCTCATCCCTGGACGGCGATTGGACGGGACAGTTATGTTAAGGGGGCATCTTTATTCCGTGAAGGTGCAAGGACAATGCTCCCTTCTTTGTGGTCATGCTGGGGCAGGGATAGTCGGCATAGAGGGCTGCTTCATTCTAGGATTGCCTCTAGATAACAAGCCATTAGCAGTGACCTGTTTTTAATGTCGGTAAAAAGGAGATGCAATGAGTGACTTTTTACTGGTAGGGTTCAATGTACTGGCATCTGTGTTTCTGTTTGCACTTGCAAATGAGAAGTTGGAAGTGTAAAAAGTGAACACACAAGTTTTTTTAAGGGGTTTTAACAAAGTATAAAGTTAAAAAGGAAGTATTTGATGGGTTCATTGTGCCAGGTACCGTGGGAATGGGTGTTCACTTTATGAAGCTGAAGAATTCATATCTCATAGCAACTTTATATGAGTCAGTCAAGTGTTTATTGGTATATGATCCCATATTCACTGTGATGTACACGGATAGACTGATATAGTTTCTGCAGTTATTGTATTCAGTTATTCAGTTGGAGTTCTTGTTATGTTGGTTTGGCCAACGCCAATCTAGCCATCCATCTATCTATCCATCCAAACAATGGTGTTCTTACTTTTTTCATGACAGATTTATTTAAACATACATTAAATGAGGAAGACAACATGTTAAGTAAAAAATATAATGAATATGTAATATAATGCACCTAGCCTATTTATTAAAATGCCCCTCTTTAGAATCCATCCATCCATCCATCCATATCTCTCTGTCTGGCTAGCCTATACTATATATGACTTTCAAATTTCTAGGCCTTTACATTTCAGATAAAGATTTGTAAAGCCTATTGACCTATCAACCTTTGTTTTTTTTACTTTAATGTTGTAGTAAAACAGATTTGTATTTATTACATGGATGGAAGGTATGATTTTCTCTTACTTCCAAGCTCTTATTGCTCCCACCTGCATTTGAAGATGTAAGTAAGCCCCTGTAAACTGTTTAGTGACACACAGCGCATAGTGGCACATCATTGAGTCCCTGTACAGATGGATAGACACAAAGCTGAGAGTGACTCAAACAAAAACCAGACTATCGAGTTGTGTGTGAAAAAAGTCACAGCACTGCCTAAAAGCCCTTAGGATTTTATGTCAAAATGTAACAGGGAAACTGAAGCAGAGCAGAAACAAAACCCACAAATTCACTATACGGAACTATATTCATCTTTAATATAATATAGTGATTTTAAACTATAATGATGATTAAACAGGGAACTGCACAAGAGCAGAAATGTGTCCTTCTCTACATTGTTTGTAGTCCACCATATAAATGAGCTTATTACAACAAAAAAAATCATTTGATTTGATTAATAATGACTTCGCTCCTACTGCCGCAGGCTAAAAATCAGGGTGCTGACTTCCCACCCCTGCTCCTGCTCTTTGTTCTTAACCAGTGAATATAATAACCTGTGTCTTCCGATATATCCCACTGCTCAGTTGTCCGTTGACAGACCTATAAATCCACCGAGGAATGGTGTGCAGGTACACCTGTTACATGGAATGGTTTCATTAGTCATTGCAAACACAATTCCGGCCACCTAATACTAGCAAGGCATGTTAGAAATGTGAACATGGCATTCTTTGATTTCCTGCTAAAGCAAATCTGGTTTAAAATTTCAAGTTTAGCACGGCTTGGCTCTGCATAAAGAGATTACTACAGTCCTTCTCAGATTAATTTAGTGAAATAATTGTTTTCCGAGGTCTAAGGAGCTATTGTGCTATCCTGGACTGGATAGGGGTTAAGTTAATTTGGCGGAATTGCATTTCACATGCAAATCTACGCTCTAAGCTTGTAAGTAGAAAGTGTCGTTTTACAAATGCAAAGCAAATACGTGTTGAATTTGATGCTCTGTGGTTAACCAACATTTCAGTACACGTCCATCATGCATACTTTGAAAGACTGGCTGCCTCAGGGATTGGAATGTTCTCCGAACTCACCTGTTCTCTTCTGGCTGGCTTTTTCTCAGGCTGCAGGAGAGGAGGCGGAGCTCCGTGGTTGTGAGTCTTCCTGGATTGGATGTTTCTCCTGGAGATTTGTTTGTGTCCAATGGCGCTGCTGATATTTTAAATAAGTCAGCCTATTCAGGTTAGTCATGCTTCAGTCAATGTCATGACTCAGGGTTTGACATGAATTGCTAATATTTACATTCACAGAATTAAATCTTAAAGAAAGAATAAGTAGCTTTATAGCACATTCTCCGAATTGCAATACTTAATAATAATAATGTTTTGCTCTGTATAAAGTTAAGCATTTTGGTAACACTTTACAATAAGGTTCATTAGTTAACATGAACTAAGAATGAACAATACTTCTACATCATTTATTAATCTTAAAATGTACTAATACATTATTAAAATCAAAGGTTGTATTTGTTGACATTAGTTAATGCACTGTGAAGTAACACGAACAAACAATGAACAGCTGTATTTTTATTAACTAACATCAACAAAGATTAATAAATACAGTATCAAATGTGTTGCTCATTGTTAGTTCATGTTAGTTAAAAGAGTTACCAGCATTTATTATTGCATTTTTTACAGACACTAAGAAGTCAAAGTGGCCCTTCTCGAGGCGTAGCACAGTAAGTTCCCGTATTTTAACGTTTCAATACCATCATGCAGACATCTCTCCCATGAAGTTTTGATCTAGTGCCAGTTCTGTGGTTGGTGCCATCTGCAGATACTCTATTGTAATTTTTCAGATGCTTTGTGTCATTCGGATGATGTCTAGCACATAGTGTTCACTGACCCATTTTGAGCTACATCAGATTGGAATGCATGCACACCTTCCCCCCCAATCAATTCAATTAACAGTAAACAACAACAAAACGGGCCTGTCTAACAGAGCTCGAACATGTCCTGCTATCCAATCTGCTCCTCAGTTTGTGCTCAAACACAAAGAGACCTGTTGAGGGCAGGACAGTGTGATGTTGAGTAAATGTGAGTGGTGTTTTCCAACAGACAAAAGGAAAGACTTGCAGCGTAGCCGACATTGACAAGTGTCTGGCTGGCATTCAGGTCCAGGAATGGAGAGACACAGACTTTCAGAGATTTAAGGTAAAAAAAAAATCAGTTGATTTTGACCACCTGAGATGAGCTTTAGAGCACCTTTGTTTTTATGCATGGCACTTTAGAAGTCCTATTTTTTTTGTTATTATTAAGTCAAGACACCCATGTGTAAAAATGTTACGAGTTCTCTTTTTATCACTCCATAAATCAGAAAATGATGGAGGCTTAATAAAAATAATAATAAAGGCAATATAGACTTTTTATCTTGCAATTCTGACTTTATATCTTTATTTCTTCAGGAAAAATATTTTTGCCTGTAGTGTCTTGCCTTAAGGAGTCAGATGTCTCTATCTTCTTTCAGGATATGTCTTTAGAGGACTTTTTGAGGGGTCGCTCTGAACTGGAAGCAGCGGAGAATCCAAAAACCTACCGAAAGCAGGAGGCCATTTGGGAGCTTTTCACCAGTGAATGTGTCTACTTCCTTGATCAGCTTATGGTTTTAAAAGAGGTGTGGACATGAGGCTTTCAGTATTATGGAATGGCATGTCCACCAGTGAAAGAGACAAATACAGTTTTTATCGTACTTTATATTGCATGGTTACAGTAGCTGACATTTACCAGTGAACTACAAGCTAACACAAATAGACTGGTGCCAACCAACCATTTCGTCTCTCTGTAGGTATAGAGCTTAAATGTGCTTGCTTTTGTTCTGCATATAGGTGTTTCTGACCACACTCACAGACCTGCAGATGAGAGAGTGTCTACTGGACATTGACTCCTGGAGGCTCTTTGCGAATCTCAATGAGCTCTGTCTGGTAAGACTTCAATGAGTTTGGTGGAAAGTTGTAACGGGAAATTTAACAACCGCAGTTTTGTAACTAGTCTGGTTTATAATATTAAAATATTGTTCTTAGTTCTCTTTTGTTTCTTACTATATTTCAGGTTAGCTTCGGGTTCCTTACTAGTCTCTTGCGTGTCATTAAGGAAATGTGGGCCAGTCCAGACAGCATTAGTACTCAATCTCTTCTTGAAATCCTTAGTAAGGTAGGATACCATAGGTTGATGTGTGTGTGTGTGTGTGTGTGTGTGGGTTTGTTTATGTGATTTATGAGGACACAAATTTGTATAATGACATATGTATTACACTGGTATTACAACTTATGGGTGGTTTATGAGGACATTTCAAAAGTCCTCATAAATCAAATGGCTTAAAAAACATAAAAAACAATGTTTTATTAAAAAATAAAAAATGCAGCATGTCTCCTGTGATGGGTAGGTTTAGGGATAGGGGCAGTGTAAGGGGATAGAATATATAGTTTGTACAGTATAAAAACCATTACGCCTATGGAGAGTCCTCATAATGCTGTCGCACCAACATGGGAGCCTATGAAAAAAGATAAAAATGTATTTACTGTAAGACATTTTCAGTGACTCAAAGACTGAATATTGTGTGTGTGTGTGTGTGTGTGTGTGTGTGTGTGTGTGTGTGTGTGTGTGTGTGTGTTCAAATTCAAAGGTGTTTTTTGAATTAAGTTTCTTATTATTTATTTGGTCAAAAATACAGTATACAGCAAATCTGAATTTTTGCCATCATTACTTGAGTTTTCAGTGTCACATGATCCTTCAGAAATCATTCTAATATGCTGATATTTTTGTGGATTGTTTGATCAATTTAAAGTTCTAAAGAACAGCATATATTTGAAGTAGAAATCTTGATCACTCTTTAGTTTAGTTTAGATCACTCTTTCAATTCTCACTAGACTAACTATTAACTATGACATTTGCCTCAATAAACTCCTAATTACTGCTTATTAAAGATTAGTAAGGTAGTCGTTAAGTTTAGGTATGGGGTAGGATTAAGGGATGTAGAAATGGTAATGCAGAACATTTATATTAGGCATTAATATGTGCTTTAGAAGTACTAATAAACAGCAAATATCCTAGTAATATGCATGCTAATAAGCAACTACCGTAGTTAATAGTGAGAATTGGACCCTAAACTAAAGTGTGACCGAAATCTTTAACAATGTAAAAGTCTTTACATACAAAATAACTCATACAATCTAAAATAAAAAAATGCTCATAAAATGGAAAGTCACGGTCAGTGACCTTTAAACATAATGTATAACTGGCCAAAAGCGAACATGAGATCCAACTCCTTAGCAATATTGTGCTTACATAATGTATTATTATGTTAGACATTATTATAAATTATTGTTTTAGAAAACAAAAAAACTGAACTCCGCTAATCTTTTGTTCCCTGTTTGCTAAAAGATAACAGAACTTTTTCTCTATTGTTCTCTTCTGATCACTCTCCCTTATTGAATGTTGACTTTACAGGCGTTCGGTGAGAGCATTTGCCATTGTCTGCAGAAATACTGCCTGAATTACAGTACGGCCATCTTTTATCTGGACAGCCTGAAGCTCAGGGAGGACTTTGGCTCTTTCGTGAAGGTAACCGTGGCAGGCAAGATTTGATATGGTAAATCAGGGCTTGGTCTCAATGTACTGACAAGATCTAGGGAACAGGGCAAATGTTACCACACGAGGTTCAGGCCACCGGAGAGTGTTTTTGTCAGGGACCGCTGCTTCTCATGGTCACCAGGTCGCTAGTGAAAAACTGTTGACTCTGCTACATTCCCTCTCTTACATCATCAGCTGTCTCCACATCAATTTTTGCCTGTCGCTTCTTGCTTTTCCACTGGGGATCTGATTTCTTTTGATATCCCACAATCCTATTCGTTTCATTTGGTGACAGTTGAGCTAGAAAAAGAAAGATGGCAACTGAAAGTTGCGGTTGCTGGTCAGTTTGTGTAAATGTACGTTTTTGACCAACTTTTTCCACTTCTGATGTCATTTCTAGCGAGAATTTACTACTGTAGTAATTCAATATTTGTTTAGTTCTCACCAAAGCTCTCTCTATTTTGCTGTAGATCATTAAACTGTTACGCTGCCTCAGTAGTCTGTCTGAAATCAGTTTCGTACGGTACCTTCATGCACAAACGCTGCCTGCGAAGTCATTGCCCAAGTTTTCGTATGCAGCCATCATTTCCCAAAAGAAAGAATCGATTCTAATCTGCCTGAATCGTGTCATCAATAATTTCAGTCACTTCCTGCATGAACCTACTGTACGTTTGCCTGACAACAACATCTACTCAGGGCTGCCGACTCTCACGCAATTGACACTGTTCTCAATCTCTCACGCCACACATCCATTTTCTAACGCATTGAAAAATCATGACGCAAATAGGACACTGGTACAGAAAGACAAAACAGAGCAGGTTACTTTTAATATGAAACAAAATCTAAGCTTTCAAATTCTGTCACTTTTATTATGAAATTCAAACTAAATAAAAAAGTAAAATATAACATTTTGGCACTCTTAAATGTAACTTGGCCGAGCATTGTAGCGGCTCAATTCAAGTGGCACGTGAACCGATCTGTGTTCCTCTTTATTACACTAAAAATTATATGATCAATAAGTTATAACAACACGTTTTTACATTTCTTTAATTCATCAAAATAAGTTAAGCAATTTTCAACATTTATTTTAAGTAATACAAGATTCAACTCATTTTTTTTAAGTCAGTTTAATGTCATTTCAATGTCAAGTTGATTGCACTCAAAAATCGAATGCAGCAACCTTTTTTTTATCTTTTTTTTTTTACAGTGTACTAGGTAATAATAAATAGTAAAAGATACAGTGCAACTTACAGAAATGTGTCATGTCTCATGCAATCTATCAATCAGTCAACCACAATAAGAGGTCAATAAAACAGCTGGAGAACAATATGTTGGCTAATGTTACAATTACCTCAGGACAGTCAAATAATGACCATAGCATGTTAGTTAGCTAGAAAAATTAACAATAGAGAGGAGTATTTTGCTTAAATAATTTGAGTTGTTAATTTAATAATACCAGCTGACAGGGCCTTGTATGTTTACAGCATTAGTTGAGAGATTTAAATTAACACGTAACTACTGTAGATAGATAAAATACTATAAATACTGATGTTTATACAAATTAATCGATATTGAATCAAGCTAATGAATTGAAATCATGAAATTTATGTCTTCAGCTATGGTAATGGCCGTTTCGTTTAGGCCACTCACAACAGACTGGGACATCTGACCAATCAGAGCAGAGTAGGCTCTTGGAAGGGGGTTTAGAGAGACCGAATCCTTTATTGAACCGTTTCAGATGACAGATGATTTCAGACAGCCTTAAAAAAAACTACATAATAGGGGCACTTTAATACTACATCTTTCTTCCCATCTTTCACTCCTTCTCTCCTCCAGTGGTGTGAACGTAACGAGCAGTGCCGCAGACTGCAGCTGAAGGATCTTCTGGTGATTCCTCTGCAGAGGTTTACACGGTACCCTCTGCTGTTGAAGAACATTGGGAAGAGGAGTTGCTCGGAGGCTGAGGAGAACACCATACAAAGCATCGTGGATCTTGTGGACAGAGCCATCTGTGAGTCAATGGTATTAATGTGACAGTTGAAAGTACGGATGCACGATATGAAAATTCATGCCAATACCAATATGCTGAAAATTATTTTCATGTTATGGCTGATAACTGATAAATGGCGGATATAAAAAAAAAAAATTCTACTATTTTGTCTAAATAAATAAAAAATAAAAAGCTTAGAACTAAAATAAATTGTTTTAAATGCTGAAATTAAGTGAATAAAGGTGAATTTATTTACGTGAAAATTGTATACTAATTTTGAGATTTGCCAAATATTACTTTTAGAATTTGTTCAATTAGTGTTTAAAAAAAATACTTTTAAGTGATATTTGAATGTTATACTATTTTGTCTGAATAAATTAAAAATAAAACACTAGATAATAATAATACCAAATCACCATCACCAAATTATAATTTACTACAGGAATTTTTTTTTGTTGAACATTTAAGATGCCCGCAAAGGAAGTTAGCATGCATTATTAAATATCCATTATCAACCCGAACCAATAAAATAAAAACTTCAAAAACAACTTTTTTTTAAGCATTACTAATATGGGGAAAACATTTTATTCTCTGTTCCTCATATGCAAATGCTTTGATCTCGTTTTTGTAAAAACGCTCTTGTCAAACCAGGAATTAGAAGCAGTGAAAGGTGACTTTTCCTGTTCTCATTGAGAAGCTGTTTGTGAGGTGTGTTGTGGCAGCCGCTGGGAGAAAAGAGTGACAGCTGCAAAATCAGTGTGAAAGACATGAAAACCTGATATGCCCAGTTATCTTTTCTGAAGCATTACACACCTTGTCATAAATCCATTATGTTTTTATCATGTACCTTGTTTGATAAGGAAATGAGATGAATACACCCTCTGTGTTTTCATGCATTCATGTTTGCCCTTCCATCTGTTAAAATATTTGTATTTAAAAAAAAATTTTATATAAGTTTAAATATATTTATATATTTATAATGGATTTATTTAAATATATTATTTACTAAGACAAACTTGTTAATCAAAAATGTCTTTATGATGGTAATGACCATGTGGTAGAGATACAAGATTTTGCTGTTGACACACAACAAAGTCTGGTCCTATATTTAGTCATTTTAAAAGACAAAACGTTTTTTTCTTATTTTGAAACAAATAACGCACTAACTGACTATGTGTGATGATATATGTATTTCATTTTCAACATAAAAATGCAGTGAAATTTATGGAAGCTTGTTTCTGTCACATAATAAATAAATAAAAAAGGTAATTGGAACTTTATCTCATAATTTTCTGACTTTTTTTCTCGCAATTGTGAGTTTATATCTCACAATTCTGACTTTTTTTCTCGCAATTGTGAGTTTATATCTCACAATTGTGACTTTTTTTCTCCGAATTGTACGTTTATTATTGTGTCTCGCATTTCGGATTTTATGACTCATGTTTGTGACTTTATAACTCACTATTCAGACTTTTCTGAGTATTGTGAAATATAAACTCGCAATTGGGAGAAAACATTCTGAATTGTGAGTTAAAAAGTCGCAATTACCTTTTTGTTATGATTTCAGTAATAGTCTCTACGATGTTTGTTGTGATGGCAGTGATTGCATTTAACTTGTTGACCTGCTCCAGGGCTGATTTATGGCTAGACAAGCATGAAATTAATAATAGGATCATCTTCTATACAACAACGTCCCAAGATGGCAGCAGCTCATTTCAACACACTTAATGACACAGTTTAACCAATATAAGGGTGTGTGTTCAACTCCTCCTTGTGACTTTCAGTTGTCTGGGTGTGGGGTTGAATGTTCGTCATTGCTGATGAAAGAGCCTTGACTTGGAACGCAATGGGAAGAATCTATATTTTAAATAAAGTCGATTATCTCCAACTGAACAAACAAAAACAGGATCTGTGGTTGTATAAAAGCAGTAATGTTTGTTTGGGGAGGTGTGGATTAATGCACTGAATCTTTCAAAGCCAACCACCTTTGTGTGGGCTGATGAGACAATTAGTTACCCACCCGAATCTCTCTCTCTTTCTGTCCCTGTACAGATGATCTTGAAGGAAAAGTAAAGTGGTTGGACAACTACCAGAAGGTGAAGCAGCTGAAGGAATCTCTAGTGTGGCTTCCTGTGTGGGAGCGAGACAAGAGGGCGCATGTTCCTGAGGTCTGTGTCAAAATGTGTCTCCATAAACGCACATTATACTTAAAGGCACAGTATGTAAGTTTCATTGCTAGAGGCCGCTTGTTTAAAACAATAACAAAGGCGTAGCTTGATTACGCCGTGAATGTGCGTGGAATCATAGGAGTTTCCGTCTTCACCTCCACAGCCGACGGAAAGCAATACGACAGGACTCATGCAGACATCATGTTCATGGATGAGCAAATGTTTTACAGTTTTATTAACATTATTGTGGTATGAAGCAGGGCGGGGCAGAGAGCCTTGGAAATTTTACGTTGCTGTTTTTATTATGCTTATATGTCGCAGTTGGTCGCTGCCACTCCTTTTGTTGTATATTTTACGATTAATGTTTTGTTTAACGTCCGCCTCCTTCCCTAAAATTGAACTTTGTTACAGTTATGTTTGATCACTTAAATTCACATTATTTTATTTCATTCTAATGAAACAGCCGCTAATGAAACAATTTTCTAATGAAAATGAAAAAACGCAGCGAGAAAATGCTGTATTATATTACTACAGATAAAGCTCTTTCTGATTATGCTATGTTAGCCACTTGACAAAATAGTGTTGTCTCTGAGGTATGGTTCAAACATGTTATTCACGATAAATCAAGAAGACGTCATTGATAGGCAACACAATGACATGGGATGTTACACTGGTTTAAATTGCTAATTTCTCTGGAAACAATTGGAATAATGCAAGTATTCAACAAAATATATTTTACAAAATAACTTTGTTCTAGTGGTTTTTGGATATTTTAATCATAAAATCTTACATATTGTGCCTTTAATAATGCCTGCATTCAAAGAGATTTAACGGCATGTTTGCATGTTTGATCCTTCGCAGAATCTGAAGCACTTGCTAAAATCTGTAACCCTGGAGAACCTGGTGTCTCACCGCAGTCTTCTGCACGATGGGAAGCTCGTTCTCATAGGTCGGATGGCTGAGTTTTTCTCATTGGTCCACTTATGCATTTAGGATGGTTGTGTGTTGTGAACTTACATTATTTCTTTTTTTGCACAGAAAATGCAAAGTTGCATGAGGTCTACCTACTTCTTTTTGATGAATTCCTTCTAATCACGAAGATCAAGCGCAGCAAAAAGGTGTGGTTATGTATGATTTCTAAGCGTGACTGTTTGGTGTTATTACTGAAAAATGCCTAGCAGCCATGCCTCTATTGACATAAATCAAAACATGGGTGATGCGTACGAGCGTGTGACGGTAATGTGAAAATAGATTTGTTGATTCTGGCTGGGAGTGATTATTGATTCAAGCCATTACTCACTTTTACAGCTAAGGTTGAATAGAGATCAGTGGATTGTGACAGATCATATTATTATACTGACTACTGTAAATGGAGATTAAAAGTTTAATATATTTATATAAATGTATTTTATCTTTTTTATGAGATGTATAACAATGATACAAAAAAATCAATTTTTGAAAAGTTAAATATACAGGTTATAGTGCTAAAATGCTGAAAAGTCAACTTGATTTCTTTTAAATTGTAATTATATTCCACAATATTACTGTATTTTGTTTGTTCAAATAAAAGCAGTCTTGGTGAGCATAAGAGACTTCTTTCAAAAACATTAAAAAAATCTTACAGACCCAAACCTTTTAGACTTATTTGGGGCTTTCACTGAAATAAAATGAATATTATAGTTTCATTATACTAATATATATATATATACAGTACTGTGCAAAAGTTTTAGATCGGTAAGATTTTTTATGTTTTTAAAAGAAGTCTCTTCTGCTCACCAAGGCTGCAATTATTTGATAAAAAAAAAAAAAAAAAAAGTAATATTGTGAAATATTATTACAATTTAAAACAGCTGTTTTCTATGTGAATATACAGTAAAGTGTAATTTATTCCTGTGATCAAACCTGAATTTATCATCATCATTACTCCAGTCTTCAGTGTCACATGATCCTTCAAAAATCATTCTAATATGATGATTTGATGCTCAAAAAACATTCATTATTATTTTCAATGTTGAAAACAGTTGTGTACAATTTTTTTTTCAAAATTCTTTGATGAATAGAAAGTTCAAAAGAACAGCGTTTATTTAAAATAGAATATTTTCTAACATTATAAATGTCTTTACTGTAACTTTTGATCAGTTTAACTCATCCTTGATGAATAAAAATATTGATTTATTATATTTCTTTCCCCCAAAAATCTAATTTAAATTCTTACTGACCCCAAACTTTTGAAGGGTAGAGTTTAATGTTACAAAAGCTTTAGATTTCAGATAAATGCTGTTCTTTTTTAGTTTCTATTCATCATAGCATCATGAAATAAAAATGTAAAAAACTGTTTTCAACACTGATAATAATCATAAATGTTTCTTGAGCATCAAATCATCATATTAGAATGATTTTTGAAGGATCATGTGACACTGAAGACTGGAGTAATGATGATGATAAATTCAGCTTTGATCACAGGAATAAATTACACTTCACTATATATTCACATAGAAAACCGCTGTTTTAAATTGTAATAATATTTCACAATATTACTGTTTTTTTTTTTTTTTATCAAATAATTGCAGCCTTGGTGAGCAGAAGAGACTTCTTTTAAAAACATAAAAAATCTTACCGATCTAAAACTTTTGCACAGTACTGTATATATATATATTGCATGATTTTAATTACATGTAATATCAGTTGTTAATGTATATTTAAATAATGCAGCTTCCTGGTTTGGTGTGGAAAGGCCACTTTTCACAATCCAATCAATTACCAGTAAGAAAAAGAAAAGTCCAATTCCATCCAGAATACAGAAGTAAAATGGGTTAACAAGTATTTTTATGTTGCCTTTAAGCACAAGTCTATTTGAGAATGTCCAAACTCTTAAACAGTTATTATCACAGGCTTGTGTGTTTTCTGTTGTAGAAGTCTGGCGTAGTGGAGTCGAATCCCCTGCGTCTGGTTGCGGGCCAAGAGCTTGAGCTCTTACTGCAGGAGGGCTGTAGTTTCACTGTCCTGGACCAGCCCATCTCTCTGGACCGCCTGCAGTTAAAGAACATAGACCAGATCAATGCCACAGGTGTTGATGACACACACACACACATACCATGACACATTCTTTGGATTAAGGTCACGTTGGAGTTGTTTCGTGCTGTTATGTAATCGCTTAGCAATGCAGACATTTCCATTGAGGATGAATCCATGTGATCAGCATGTCGATACAAACACTGAAAGTGTGTTCACTGTTGTCTTTTGAATGTTTCAGCCTCTGGTCTGTCCAATTCATTCATAATAATGCACCAGAACCGTTACCAGCAATGCACTGGAGTCTTCATTCTACAAGCCCAGAACGAATCTATGAAGGTGAATAGAAGATTCTGCTTTTTTATGTTGAATTTCAACAGACCCAGGTGATTTCCACCCAACACTCCTAATTCACAAGATCAACTAGTCCTGACATGCCAAACATCATCAGGTTACTCAATATTAATGTCATATTTAAATGACATTACATTGAATGCTCTTAGCTGATGCTTTCTTACAACCGTTTTAATCACTTGCCATTCTGTCATCATTTACTCACCCTGAAGTTGTTCCAAACCTGTATTTCCTCTGTCAAACACAAAAGAAGATATTGTGAAGAATTTTCTTTTTTTGTATATTATTATTATTATGCTTCAATAACACAAACAAACCAGGTGCATTATCAAATCTCTGAATATAACTGCAATTGTTCAGCCTTAGGATGGCGGTTGACGGTTGACGGTAGCCATTGACTTCCATAGTATTTTTTTTTCTACTAAGAAAGTAAAGGCTACTGTCAACTGTTTGATTACCAACATTCTTCAAAATATGTTTGTTTTTTGGGGGTTCTTTTGTATTCAATATATGAAAAAAATGAATATGGGTTTGGAATAACTTGAGGGTGAGTAAATGATGACAAAATTGTCATTTTTGGGTGAACTATTCTTTTAAGATAAGTCAGTTTACTCAGCAACCATATTGAAGACTGTAGTAATGATGCTGAAAATTCAGCTTTGCTATCACAGGAATAAATTATTTTATTTTTTCTTTATATGTATTTTTAAATGTTATTTTAAATTGTAATAATATTTCACAATATTACAGTTTTTACTGTGTTTTTGTTCAAATAAATGCAGCAAAAAATTGTCAAGGTTACATTTCAATAATATTTTAAATTGGCAATGAAATCTTATTCAGGCTGTATGTTATGTATGTTTCAGAAAGCGTGGGTGTCTGTGATTGAGGATGCCATCAATTCTCTGCTGAAGCAGGACTGTCAGCAGCCGCGGGTCAAGAACTCTTTTCTTTATCTGGAGTCTTCACAGATCTAATTTATACAGAGACTTTCTGTAGAACCTCCTCCAGAGTGCCAAAACACCACTGCATTGCACAATGCATCTCATTTACAGAAATGAACATTCTGTCATCATTTACTCGCCCTCATGTCGTTCCGAACCTTCTGTGGAACAGACGTTTAACAGAACAGTACAGTGGAAACCGAGGCTGTCAAGCTTCTAAAAGGACAGAAATTACCTTTGAGTATTATGAAAGTCCTCCATATGGCTCACATTGTGCTAAACATCTCCTTTTATAAGCCATAGAGGTTTGGAACAACAATATTTGACAGTTAGGGTTGATTTTAAAGCAACATTAATTTAATCTTTTTTGTGTGTTTGTGTGCTAAAAATCGTGTTTATCGTGACCCTGAGCAGTTTGAAGTTTCACAAGAGGAAACATTTTTCAATTCCCTTTTTGAATTTTTGGAGAACGAACAATGTTGCACGTTCCTGTCGCAAATAAAGATGATGAATTTGTTTTTTTGTCACATGGATATGTTGTATTGTGGGAAAGTTAAATGCTTAGATAAAGAACCCATTTAGATTTTAGTACAGTGTTTGTAAGTTTGCAGTTGTTCACATTTGTATAAAAAATTGTTATGCTCTACATTGTGTTGGAAATAATTTCCATGTTTGACCATGAAAAATAAAATATTGTCAAGTTGTTTTTATACATTGTGAACAAAGTATTTCATTTACCAGTATTAACTACGGGTATGTTTACATGACAACGATAAAAATAGAAAATGCATTTTTCACGTAGCCTACAGATGACAAACGTTGTCAAAATGATCCCCGTTTACTCGGATTCTCGAAAATGACTAAAAATGCTGCATTATGTTGCCAGGCCTGTAGTTAGCAATGTCACTTTTGGGGGCCTAAAAAACGGGGATAGTTTTGATGGTTTTGACAGTGTGGTCGTCTGTACACGAAAACAGCAAAGGAAACATTTTCCCATTTTTAGTACATTGTTGTGTAAATGCACCATAAAATACAAATATTAGATGAGAAACTTCAACTTTCAGTTACACGCACACCGGTGGGCCCAAATCCATTACATATTTAAAACCGTAATATCCTGATACTAAACCTAAACTAATCTTGACAAACTATATATCATTTCAAAGCTTACAATCTCTAGTTTCCATATTTGGTGACTGATTACAAATTACAGAGGAGCCGTAATTTATCAATTTGCAACAAGAATATGTTCATACTCCTAAGGTGTGTTCAGACCTTTATTTTGAAATGAACATGACAAATCATGAAAGAAGGGTAGAAACCTCAGTTTGTTTTCATGCCAAGAGTTCAAAAGATATTATTATATAATATATATTTAATTATTTTAGAAAAAAAAGGTCTGAAAATGTTTTAAATATAAAGAAAAAATAATAGATTCACCATTTGTGATGTGGCCGCAAGCTATAACACACGTACTTGTTCTTTATGTGTTTATTAGAGTTTTAATTCATATAAAAATCTGCCAAACTTCCTATACTACTTCTGAATAGGATGTCTACTTTATAAATTGTTTGAAAATTGTGAAAATAATTGTTCAGATCACTCAAACTTGAAAATTGTGAAAATAATTGTTCAGATCACTCAAATATAGAAATGCAGACGCCCTTGTATGGGCAGTAATGGAGTCTGGTTGTCATCTAGTGAAAGTACTGCGCCCAAACAAAATCTTACAGAAAACTAATTTCTTGAGATATCAACCTAAATTAAACACAACTTGTTCAGATTTTTGGCTTTGATTTTTTTGCAGTTTTAGAGTCGCCCAGGTTTTGAAAATATATATTTTATATAAAATTTTATAATTTTTTTTACATTGTACATTTTCATAAACTCAGACCTGTAACTTTTTTTCTGTTTCACTTTTACAAAAATCTGCCAAATGTCTTCTTTAAAACAAGACAAATCTTACGTCTATATTCCAAAGGATTCTTGAATTACAATCATTTAAATTCGGAATGTGCATTTTCAAATCTATTCAAAAAAAGGGGGGAGGGGGGAGGTGACACTTAAAGGGTAATTGATTTCCATTACACGAGAGTAGATGTTAAAACTTCATGCTGATTTGTACTCGGCTTTCGCCAAGATAAGCAACACTAAGACGTAGCTTTACAGTAAACTATGCTTCTCCATCCATTTACGCTTCTTTCCATATGAGGGTGTGACTCCCCTTCTGTCCGGCGTTAACGGCTGCAGTGTACTTGGCGCGTCAGCACACACGACGGCTGCAACTACAGTGTGGTCTCCCTAGTGGACCAACACGACAATCGTCTGGATTGAGCCGAGTAGGGGACATCTCTAGGGTCTTCAAGTAGGCACCTTCCGTCCTCAGTGTTTCGTCGACTAGCCCACGACACCTCAAGAGGGCTCGACAGTGACTCTGGCGTCCCAGAGTCACCCCCCTCCGTCCCCCACTCAACTCAGCCCAGCTTACTGACCTCTACATCCCTCCTGCTGATGAGACCTAACCACAATCTCACAATCTCTCCGCAACCCAACCATACGCACCAACCCGTTTGACTAAGGCTGTCGAGCCCCACTGGTGCGTTAAAGCAGTTACAGTGGCAACGGTTCCGTATGGCATACCACCTACCGCAAAACACAATATCTGCCCAACCACCCTTCATTCACGCAATATCCACAGGAACGTAATGACTGTAAATACTATACAACCTATACAAATAAACCAACAGACTCTTCAAGTTTTTCAAGAATTCTACGAAACCGTAGCGTGGCGGCCTGTACACAGCCAGCTAGAATCTTTCCGTCTCAGCCACAGCCAGTTGCTGCTCCTTTCTGCTGCTTCAGATAAGTTCTTTACTGTGCGATGCAACTCTTGGCCGCTGAATCCGACGTCTCTGAGGAACCGGGTTGTAGAGTGTGCCACAAAACCTCGACAACCAACTTCCACTGGATAAACCTGGACTCTCCATCCTCGCTGTTCTGCTTCAGTGGCCAGATGAGCATACCGCAGTTTCTTCCTCTCATATGCCTCATCTACAGCATCCTCCCATGGCACTGTTAACTCTATCAGTTGAACAATGCGTGCTGATCCAGACCACAAAACAATGTCTGGTCGTAGGTTAGTGGTGGCAATCTCAGGTGGAAAAATAAGCCGTTGATCAAGATCAGCCAGCATCTTCCAGTCCCAAGCAGCTTCCAGTTGTCCTGGGCGAGAATTGGTGTTAACACCTTTTCTTGGTGGTTGCTCGCCTGGGCGGAGGAATATTGTCTTCTGCGTGTAATGTTTTGCTAGAACAGGCGGTAACTTATTGGTCATACTACGCTTGCCTTCCAATGCTAAAGTACTTGGTCATCGCAGTACTTGGTCATGGCGCCAAGTAAACCGACCTTGGCTAAGAGCCACCTTACATCCTGTCAAAATGTGCCTTAATGTGGCAGGTGATGAACACAAAGGACAAGAGGGATCCTCTCCTACCCAGAGGTTTAGGTTCTGCGGTGATGGGAGAACATCATATGTTGACCTAATAAGGAAACTGATCCTACTCTCTTCCATTGACCAAAGGTCTTGCCAGCCCATCTTGCGTTGTTCCACACTCTCCCATCTCATCCACTCTCCCTGCTTGGCCTGGGAAATGGCCTTTATACACCTCATCCTCTCCTCCTGCTTTCGCACCTCGTTGACTACCAGCTTCCTCCTTTGAGCTGGGCCTGCCTTGTGCCATTTAGGAGGAGCTAAACTGAGCCCAAAACCCCCTCTTCCATGCTGTACCTGTCCCACGATATCCCCAATTTGAAGGTCAGCCTTTGCCTCTACTACAGATTTCTTTACTGACCACTTTCTACCAGTTTTTAACACAGGGGCTGCCTCCCTTACACATTTGTCACGTGACTCTACTAATGTCATTTCCAGTCTGACCTTGGCACACTTAAACTCCTCGGTTAAAGCAGAGACTGGCAGCTGCAATATTCCTTTACTATAAAGTCCCACTCTGCTGAGGCAGCGTGGAACTCCCAACCATTTCCTGATGTATGAACTTATTAACGCTTCCAGCTTATCCACTGTTGTCAAAGAAACCTCGTACACAGTCAGTGGCCACAGCAACCTCGGCAGTAGGCCAAACTGAAAGCACCAGAGTTTTAGTTTGCCTGGTAGAGCACAGCTGTTTATGCTCTTCAACCCTTCCACTGCTTGTCGTCTAACTTCTCCCACTCGAACTGTGTCCTTTAGATCTCCATCGTACCATCTCCCAAGACTCTTCACTGGCTTCTCAGAAACTGTTGGTATTGCCTCACCATTAATGAAGAATGTTTTATCTACTACCTTTCCTTTAACTATCGAGATGCTCCTTGATTTAGAGGGCTTAAATTGCATTCGTGCCCATTCAATATTATCTGTTAACTTCCCCAATAACCGATTAGTGCAGACTACTGTTGTAGTCATGGTTGTCATGTCATCCATGTATGCTCTGATTGGTGGTAGTCACATCCCAGAAGCCAAGCGCTCTCCTCCTACTACCCATCTTGATGCCCTAATGATTACTTCCATTGCCATGGTAAAAGCCAGTGGAGAAATGGTGCATCCTGCCATTATTCCAACCTCTAAGCATTGCCATGCAGTGCTGAATTTTGGAGTTGAGAAACTAAATTGCAAATCTCCAAAATAGGCTTTCACTAAATTTGTTATTGACATTGGTACTCTGAAAAAATCAAATGCTGCCCAAAGAAGCTCATGTGGCACTGACCCATATGCATTAGCCAAATCCAGGAATGTCACATGGAGCTCCTTCCTCTCCTTTTTAGCTGACTGAATTCGTTGCCAGATAACATTGATGTGTTCTAAGCATCCTGAGAACCCTGGAATGCCCGCTTTTTGAACTGAAGTGTCAATGAAGCCATTCTTTAATAGGTAGGTGGACAATCTCTGGGCAATAATGCTGAAGAAAATCTTACCTTCAACGTTTAATAGTGAAATAGGACGAAACTGACTGATGCTTGTAGCATCTTTTTCTTTAGGTATAAAGACTCCACTTGCTCTGCGCCATGCTCTAGGTACAACCTGTTTTTCCCATGCTACTTTTAACAATTTCCACAGAATTCGCAGAACTCCTGAAGCACTCTTGTACACTTTGTACGGAACTCCATTAGGCCCTGGAGATGATGAAGCCCTTGCCTTTCTCACAGCCTGCTCTACCTCTTTCCACTTAGGTGCACAGACCTCCATTTGGTATTCTGGTGGGTTGATAGGTGGTATGTCTGATGGAATTGACATATGCTCATGCCTTTTTGCATCTGTATGCGTTTCCTCCAAATATCTCTCTAGCTCAACTCTAGATGCTTTTAAAGTGCCATTCTTCTCACTGGTGAATAACTTCTTTACGAATTTGAATGGGTCTTTATAGAAATTAGCCCTCGCACGTTCCTTCTTTTTGTAGCGTTTCCGTAGACGCTCAGCTCTGCGTAATGTTGCCAGCTTATCTTTTATGTCCCTTTGTAAGAGATTGAGTCCCTCCTTCTGACTTTGTTCTGCTCTTTTCCATTGCTTCCTCAGCTGTCTCCTTTCTCTAACTAATCCCTGAATTTTCTGCTGCCGTCTAGACATTCCAGGAGTAGTTTGTACTTTTTCCTTCCTTTTTTCCACACCAAACCTCTCACTTCCATATGCGTAAATGATGTCCCCAAATTTATCCAGCTTCTTTTCAACTGTACCAGTTAATCTTTCCAATGCAAAGCATAGATCTGTGTTTACCGTGTCCCATGCAGTTTTCTCACAAGCTCTTGGCCATCTAACTCCAGGCCTATGCCCGTTGAGGTTCTTTTCTCTCTTATGCTGGTTAGTCTGACCGGTTCCACAAGTATGAATATGTTCATCACTAACTGTGCAAGCCCTCCTCTCCTCTATGACAGGGGTGCCTGATATCCTGCGAGCTGTGGTTTGCTTCCTGTCGCTGGATTTCATTCGACTGACTTGACTGACTTCGTAAGAAGTACTGATCAATGCGAGGCCCTTGTCCCTTCTCCCTCAAGCATTTCATTTTCCCTTGATGAACCTTCAAACCCCTGACCGTTGTCGCCTTGCTCCAGCCACAGACACAAACTTGGAGTTCAATGACTTTACAAACTGCAGATCTTGAACTAGTCTTACTCTCCATACTCATATCCGTTTCCATTCCTAAAAAAGGATCACTTAATCTAGAAAGCATCTGCTGTTTACAAACATCTAATAGACGTTTTTAAGATGTCAGTTTTACATACATTCTAAAACTTAAACATCTTAAAGAGATTGTATAAACGTCTATTTGACATCTGACAGGAAACGTCCTATAGAAGTATTGCAGAATGAGCAAGCACTCTAAAAAATACATCCAGATGTAAACAAGCACATCAAATAGACGTGTACGTACGTGTGCTATCTGGGTTTAAGTACTAACATTACTAAATTAAAATAAAAAATTAAAGCTATATATAAAAATAAAAAAAAAATTGACAAAAGCACATGACAAAATTACTTAAGTCAAAAAGCTCATTCAAAATATTAATAAAGACTATAATAGTAAAATAACACTGCATGACACTGAAAGAAAATAGAAACAACTAGTTTATTATTTACTTTTAAACATGATGGAAAATTAGAAAACATCAATAACAACAAACGGGTAATTCACCCGTTCTTCATTCGAGTCATGACCCCAGTTTACCTGAAATTACCTTTGGATTTTGATATTTTTGCATTATTTTTATGCTTTTTAAAAAATAATATTCTGATTGATTTTTCATCTATGTCTGATACTGCGTTCACATTACAAATATGTAGAAACCTACGAAATGAATCAACAAATATTTGATGGTTTTTGCCAGGTGGGACTTTTCTGCATTCAAAAATACACAAAGATGACACAAACAAAGCTTGACATAAGGCACACACCTACATCACCACAACATGAATGTGAACACCCTGCTGTTCAGCAAATTAAAATGTGTCAATCAGTAATAATAAACAACCATATAACAGATACTGTTAGTGTGTAGTGCTGATACAAGTGATGCACTTTTGCATATGCGGTCACAACTTAGCTTTATTTGCAAGCTGCACAACCTGTTTTTCTTCTGAATGTGCTACAAACACTGCTAATAATTACAGCATTGTTAATGGTTAGAGAAAACAGGAGGAGAAGATGGAGGGGTTTGATCAGTTGGCACTGAGTGATATGATACTGTTATTGACGGCAGCACACATTCCATTCAAAATCAAGTTAAAGGGCATATAATACATTTTCTGAAGTCACGTCACTGAGCTGGTGATGTGCGCAAAACATCCTGAGACACTTTTGATTTTTCCTAAAACACATTAAAATCATTATGCTCCTGAATCCATCTACCGACACAAACGGCAAGTAATCAATACATCAGAATCACACTGACAACAAACAGTGCCATTGATGCTGCAAGTCGATGTGTAAGCGAGAACGTGGCCACTGGACAAACCACTTACAGTGAAGCGTACTTTACAGCAGTAAGTTGCAGTACACTAAGCGTTAACCCAGCTAATAACAGGGAACATTCTGGCAAGGTTCCGTCAAAGTTGCGAACATTCTTCCAGTTACGTTAATAGATGGTTCGTTATGGGTCTTTGATAATGTTCTCAGACGTTAGCACAAAAACGTTTCATTCCTGCATTTTTCATGAAATGTTTTATTAAAGGTTTCAGTTGGACGTTCGTCTAACATTTTTAAATGTTACTACGGTCAGAAAACCTTCAGAAATAACGTTTTCATAACTTAATGGCAACGTTAGCAAAACATTCCTTGAAGTTATTTTTAGTAGCTGGGTACAACGACGCTCGGGCCATCAATAAAAGAATAGTTTACAAAAATTAAAACTTTAAACAATAAAGATGAAAACAATAAAAAAATTGTCTCGTTATACACTCATGTCGTTTCAAACCTCTATGACAGGAAAACAATAGAATATATTTTGAAAAAAAATGTCAGGTTTTTTTGTTTTGTCCATACAATTAAAGTCATACCGATTTGAAATGACAAACTTTAACCGCATTTCTAATTTTAGGTGAACTATACCTTTAAGTCTAAAATGTTAGCTTCCATCTCACATGTAGATGCCATGAGGAAAAAACGCTCAGGTTAAGGAAAAATGTAGCAGCTGAGATTTTAAAAACAATCAGCGGTCTGTCATTCTTTTTCAATATGCTAGCAGGCACACAAACACACCCAATGCACAGTTATTGCTTGAAAGCAGGGCACGTGTATCTGACGTGTACAATTTGATAAAAGCAAAGAAAAAAAAAATGTGTGTGTAAACCTTTCAAAGAATCACCAACTTCTACTGATGAGATTATGTATGCAAAACAAACATCAAGTGTTTCATTTCAACAGACATAAGAGCAGCAAAGCAAGCATGTACATTACACCCACATATGTTAACATGCCCACACTGAATGACAAATGTTACAGTCTCCATAGAGTGACAATTATATCGGAATTATTCACATGTGCCTCTTTTGTCTGTACATTTACTTACAAATACGATACATCAAATTAGGACCCTGCGGACAGCTTTGGTTCAACCCAGAACCCCTCTGTATACACCCTCGGCCTCTTATAGATAAATCTTTCTAAAAGACGATATATCAATGTAAACCTCAATCCTGAGTGCCAAAGCTGCTGTACTTCAGCATAAAACATCTGTAAGGATCTGATCTTTATATTACAAGTAATCCATCTGCTCAAGCGGTCCCTCCCTTTTAATTCCTCTGGGTCTGAAAGCGGCCCCGTAAGTGGCAAAGGCACTGGACAGATGAGAACAGCCATTCTGGCCGGTCTAATTTTGATCTGATTTTCAGCATCATGTGACCACCGCAACGTGCTGTTCCTCAGTGGTCCCTGCAGCCCTTAGCTGGCCCCTCCTGGTTGCTCATCTTTCCTGGGGAGAGGTCAGGGTGAGCGGGACGCCGAGGGCTGCAGGGGACGGGTTTGTGTGGGGGGGGTGGCATCAGCCCTGGAGCTCATCAAAGCAACCGTCACACACTCGGACGGGCTTTTTGGAGGAGGGCGTCAGGGCGTTGCGGGCCGAGCATTCTGCGCAGAAGATGTTGCCGCAGTGTCGACAGTGGTGCTGGGGAAATAGAAATAGAGAGAGAGAGGGTCACGATTCAGGTCAGGTGGTTAAGTTGTGTTTAGGTTAACACGACTGATTAATAGAATGGAAGTGATAAAAGTTAGATGCTGTGATGGTTAGGGCTGGGTATCAGAATTTATTTGACTCAAAAGATTTTATTCACAATCTGATTTGGGTACACATTCATTTAGAGATATTTCAGTTTTTCAGATATTTCTTTCTGATGCACATTTTGGAACTTTTATTAGCATCTTGGTGTTACAATTCATATATTTATATGGTTTCCATACAGTTCACCAAAATGGCAATTGTTTTTCCAAAATACAAAATACTTTTTGTAAAATATTTTATTCGGTAAGACATGGGACATATCACATATCTGACCTACAGGATGGGAGGCGCACTTCAAATAATGCTTGAATTATTCTATTATATGTAAAGCATTATTTGTAGCATACCTCCCGTCCTGCAGGTGAGGTGTTTATGTAAATAAATTATACTATTATTATTATACAACTGTAAAAAGGCATAGATTAAACAATTGATGATGGGATTTTAGGAAAATTGATATCAGATAATTCAATAAACGTAATAAATCAGTGGTCCTTAAATGGATTGGCCATGGGACCCACATTTTCCCAATTATTATTACGATGACCCGAATCTGACCAAATTCATAAAAATGTATTTTTTGATATATATATATATATATATACACACACACACACACACAATTAAATAAAATATATAATACATTTGTTTTTAAAAACCAAGTACATAAAGGTGCAGTGTGTAAATTTTAGCAGCATCTAGTGGTGAGGTTGCGAATTGCAACCAATGGAAGTTACGGTGGCCGACAGGAAAAGATGGCGTCGCCTGAGACAGCAGAGTAACCAGTTAAGCAACGAGGTTTCTTTACAAAGATAAAGTAAGAAATTCTATTTACTTTATTCAGTAAAACGATGTTGTTGCGAATATTATGGTTACTGGTTCATCATTGTGTCAGTGTTTTATACACTGACTTTAGCTAGCTTCTTTGCATGAAGAACAACGTCGTGACGAAACGAGTTTGTCCGTTTAGGGCTACTGTAGAAATATGTCGGCGCAAAATAGCTATTTCAATGTAAGGGGACCCGCGGTGTATGTAGATAGAAATGGCTCATTCTAAAGGCCCGTACACACCGGGACGAATATCAGCACGCGTTATTCGCCAGCGTTTTTCAACGCGTTTTTAGTGTTCACACCCAAGCGATTTTCGCTGACGATGAGCTGAGTGAACATGCAAATTCATTCCCTGACATTAGATGGCGCTTAATGTAAAACAGAAATACCCTCTGCAATACCACTCCATAACAGTTCTCTTTTATCAAGATTTTTGTAGTCGCTGTCGCGTTTGTCATATAGTTCTTTATGTTCGGACACCAACGAGAACAGCAGCTCTACAATCATCTTGCCTTGCATCTTCCTCGTCTATTTCTTCCCGGCAGTGTAGACGCTACTTGGCGTATATCTTCTTTGCCGCCGGTCGGCAAGACCGTTTTGTGTTTGAGCGCCCCCAAGTTGTGTTTTAATGTAACTTCAGAAGCTCCAGACACGTGAGCAAAAGCGGCAATCTCATTGGTCGGATAGTTTTTGACGCGGCGCGTCAAACAAAAAAAACGAACCCGAGGCGTTTTTTTAAAAATGATGCTTTTACGCGTGGCGTTTTACGCGTCGGTGTGAACACTCACATTGGCGCCCTTTGTTTAGTCACGAGGCGTTAAACGTCGGCGAATAACGCGCGCGAAATTCGTCCCGGTGTGAACAGGCCTTAAGGTAATAAAAACATAACGGTTCATTATGTAAGGTCTTTACACACCACTGAAAACATAGTTATGTATATGATATTGGGTTAGCAGATCCTCCTAAATATTACACAATGCACCTAAATTGTAAGAATATCACTACCACTGATGAATAAACAGTATAAGGTAAGGCTATTAAATAATAGTGCCAAACTAGTTTTTGATGATACAATAAAGATAGTAAGTTGGTATAACCCACAGTCAATCAAATATAGAAAATAACAAATTAAGTGAAAGTAAAGAGGCATTTTGGAAACTACAGTAACTAATTATTATTTTATAGGTACTTTCTGGTAATATCATGACTCGTAGCATGCTAATAATTTAATTTGCTCTTTATACAGCGTGTGTCTCTGTATTTACGTCCAGCAGGCACAGAATAACGCGTTTTTCCTCAGGCACGCTTTACTTAAACTGCGTCTGGCAGAAGAGTCAACAGCTTTCGCGCACGTCTTTATAAAAAAAAATCTGCATCAGAAAAACATTTAGGATTACGTTTTTTATTGTTGTTGTTTCATTGACTACACACTCCGTGACCCACTTTTGGGTCGTGACCCACCGGTTGAGAAACACAGGGATTGATCATTAACACTGTATTGATCTCATTCTTTGATCCATTGGAGCGGCAGCTTCATGTGAGTGTGTGTGAATGCATGGTGCAAACCTTTCTGACAGCGAGAGAGAAGCCTTTCCCACAAGCCATACAGTTCTGCACCTCGTGATCTTCCGCCCACTTCCGCGTGAGGGACTGCGACTGTTTTATCTGGAACAGGAAAAAGGAGTCACATACGACTAAACACTAAAGTTTCCATAGCTAGGGATTCCAAACAACATTGTAAGGTCAGTAAATTGAGTGTGTCTGGTGTCGGGGTCAGTCTGACCTGTAAAGACTGGTTTTCACGGCCAAGCTCCTGCATGGCGGCCGTGGTGTCATCCAGTTTCCTGCGCATCTCCACCATCTTAGCCTGAAGCTTCTCAATCTCACCCTCACCCTGGACACACCTGGAACAAGAGCGACAATTAAAGTGAAAATGGGTAAATGAAAAAATATGACTGGACTTCATGCTTAATGAATGGTCACTTTCTGTTTGTTTATTTACTAGGCCTATGAAATGTCTAGAGCCATCAAACCTCTCGAGCAGTGCACGTCTCTCGTCCTGGTTGTTCTGGACGGTGGCCTCCAACACGGCGATCTCCCCTCTCAGCTCATCCGTCTGTTTCTCCAGCTCACCCACCCGCCTCTGGCTGCTCTGCCACTCGCGCTTCAGCGTGGCCACATTCTCATTTAGTGCCGTCACCTGCAGATTAATCTTCACCTCAGCCTCTTCCCTCTGCTTCTCCACTTCCTCTTTAGCCTTCACTTCAGATGCCTAAAATTAAGAAATTAAAACTTTTCTGTGGAAAATTTAGAAAGCAATTTTGCTAAATAAGTCAGCAATAGAGGTTACTTACTTATCGTAAAATTAACAACAAGAACAATTATAAATATATAATTAATATAATATGGTAACACTTTTGAATAAGATTCATTAGTTAACATTAATGTATTATCTAACAATGAGCAATACATGTTGATTTTAAAACGTATAAGTAAAAGTTTAAATTAATATTAACTAAGATTAATAAATGCTGAAGTATTGTTCATTCTTAGTTCATGTTAACTAAGGTACTTAACTAATGAACCTTATTGTATAGTACATATAATATAATATGATATAATATAATCCATACCAATTGCTGGTGTAGTTTGTCGGTCTCAGCTTTGAGCAGCTGCTGTTTTTGTTTGATTGAGTCTCTGGTCTTCTGATGCTCTCTCTGCTCCTGTTCCAGAGATGCTTGAGCTGCTTCCACTTTCCCCTGCTGCTCCACCTTCTGCTGGATCAACAGCTGCTTCACTGCCTGAAGCTCCTTCAGCTCCTGCGACATACAAACCAGTATCCCAGTTATAAACACATAGTGGGATTTGAATCTGCACTGTTTTAGGTTACAAGCCCAGATCATCAAACCATGCTACATAAATGCACAAGACTTCAAAAGTCATCAAAAAAACGTAGGGTAGAAAAATAGACAATGATTCTGTATGTCATTCTAAGGTGCATTTTCGTTCATGTTTCGTAGGCTGATTCAACGGTGGTCTTGTACTTTATACTCAAATTTATCAGAATAGATAAGGGTTTGGGAAAAGCAAGGACAATCAGCAAGGACACATTCAAATTAATTTAAAGTGACAGTAAGGCCATTTACAATATTACAAAAGAGTTCCATTTCAAATAACAGCTTTTTTATGACTCATTCATAATTAAATTATCTTGGGGGGGAAATTTGCAATTAATAATAATAGTAACTTTTTTACAATGAAAAAACAGTGCACCTTTAATTCATAAATGTGAATACAAAGTGTATACCTTCTCATTCTTCTCGGCCAGGGCTTTGAGATCAGCAGACAGTTTGTTTTTGTCCTTTTCCAGAGCGCTTTGGCACTCTCTCAGCTCCTCGCATTGAGCTTTCTCCTTCTTCAGCTGCTCCTCTGTTTGTTCCTGAAAAAGACACAAAGACACAGTGAGCTGAACACTCAACGTTTTCCATAAACATTCTGAAATTGCATTCTCCATGACTGTGTTGATAAGCACATTAAAATGAAGACTATTCCTGGCTAAAACAGAAGGTTGTGTTGTTTCACTGTGTCTGGAATAAAACAGAACAGAGTATCTCCACACAATCGAGCCCGGTGGCATTTATTCCCGTAACTTTCACACCAAAAAAAAACGTGGTTCAAGGCCTTGCCTGAGGGCACAATGGTTATCTCAAAAACCTGTAGCATATTTTGTTACCTGTTGTTTCTGGAATTTCTGTAGAGCCTCCACCTGCTGTTTGATCTTCTCGTCTCTCTTGCCGAGGTCTTTCTCTAGCCTTGTGCGGCCCGTCTTCAGCTCCTTGATCTGGGTTTCGTGAGCACTAAGCTGGTTCCTATTGGCCACCAGTTCTTCCTGAGCTAGAGCCAGCTTCTCCTCACACACCTACATGGCAAATAACAGATAATTATCAGATACTGCACATAAACATTTATTAGGATGTTCTTGTACTTTATAAAACAGACCTTGAGGTCCTGGCGTACAGCAGAGAGCTCGGACTCTTTGCCGTAGAAATCAGACTGAATGGTGGCGAGACTCTCTTTGGTGCTGTCGCTGGTCTTCTGCAGCTCTGCACAGCGATGCGTTTCAGAGGTTAGATCTTTAGACAGCGCCGTCACCTGCTCCTTCAACTTGGCCTCCTCTTCGGCCTGAAACGCAGTTCAATGTTATTTGAAGAAGTTGTTCAGTCATAATGTCCAACAGCATGTCAGATTCAAAGGCATCGTCAACCCAAAATGTTTAATTCGGCCATCATTTACTCACCCTCATGTTTTTCTAAACCCATATGTCTTTCTTTCTTCTGCACAACACAAAATAACATATCTTAAAGAATGTTGGTAAACAGTTTTGGTTCCCAACATTCTTCAAAATATCTTCTGGCATGTGCGACAGAAGAAAGAAAGTTATACAGATTTGGAGTAAATAATGACATAATTTTCACTTTTGGGTGGACTATCCTTTAAGAACAGGAAATGAAACAGTCGATTTGGGTGAGTTGAGAGTACATTTATGTGTATTTTATGACACATTAATGAGTTAGAAGACTGTACGTGCCTTTTTAGCGAGGGAAGCCTGCAACTCAGACACTTGTGCCTTATGTTTCTTCACTTCCTGGCTCAAAGACCCCTGCGTAGTCTTCAGCTCTGCCTGTAGCTGCAGTGCACTCTTTTCTTTCTCTTTCAGTGTATCTTGAGATTGTTTTAGCTGAGTGTTCAGTGAGGTCAACTGAGACTGTAGACCCTTTTCTGCCTAGAAAATTTAACAATTGCGAAATATCATTATTCATCTATCATTGGATTAATGTTTCCTTGAAACTTAACAGGAGTTATATTTCAAAATCTTACCTCTATCGAGGTTTCAAGCAGACCTTTAACATGGCTGAGCTCTTTAGAAGTGGTCTCCGTGTTTTTCTGAAGTTCTTGCTGTGCTTTCTGATAAATCTTCTCCTAAAAATGAGAAAAAAGCTGATAATGAAACTTCTTTTTGAGAAATGTTTTGATTGAAAACTGTTGCCAAACGTATTGAGGTTTGTTGTACAATGCCATGACTTTAATTTATTTTTTATTCATACACAAGTTTCCAAATACTTTTTGATGACAAACTGTCACGTGACCCACCTTTTCTTCCAAACTGGCCTTGCTGCTCTTCTTTTCTTTCTCCAGTTGAGTCTGGCTCTCTTTCAGGGCTTTAGAAGCTTTGCTCAGAGCCTCTTTCACGGTTGCCATTTCTTTAGTCTGAGCTTCCTTCTCCTCCTGAGCTTTCTGGAGATCTGCACTCAGACCGTTAACTTTCTTGTCCAACTCTGCCTGTCGCTTCTGACTCTCCTGAGACAGTTTATCCAGGCTGGCCTGCAGGGTCCCACGCACCTGCTCTGCCTTCTCCAGCTGCTGTCTTGTTTCGGCGAGGGCTGAGGTTTCCTTATTCAACTCCTCTTGCTTGGTGGCAGCTCTGAAACAGAAAGGAAACGGAAGATTGACAAGACACATCTGTGATCTATACTCATATTAAAGGTTTGAGCCGGTTGGTGTCTTTTTTGTATGTTTTGAAAGAAGTCTCTTGATCACCGAGGCTACATTTATTTGATCAAAAAAAGAATATTGTGAAATTTAAAGTAACTGTATTAAATAACATTCTAGAATAAATATAATTGTATTCCTATGCTGTTAAAGCTGAATTTTCAGCATCATTACTCCAGTCTTTAGCGTCACATGATCCTTCAGAAATCTAAACTATTTTTACAGAAATACAGAAACAAATTTTTTTCGTATTTTCCATGTTGAAAACAGTTGGCTGCTTAATATTTATTATAATAAAACAGTGAGACTTTTTATTCATTTATTTAAAATAGAAATTTGTAACATTATAAATGTCTTTACTGACACTTTTGATAAATTTAACGCATCCTTGCTAAATGAAAGTATTTTAAAATTCGGACTCCAAACTGTTATGCTAGTATACTCCTAAAATTAAGCACATACACATATACATAACGTATAATCTTTCTCTTCCTGGAAACGAAATAAACTGTATGTATGTATGCATGTTAATGTTTGTTTTTAAATCAAAATGAACCCTTCGATATGTCCTACTCTAATTTCCAGTTTCAATAGGAAAAACACAAACATAGGAACAAAAACTGTTCCAAAACAAAGATATTTCAGTCTTTAACATTGCACATTTTCCAATATAGAGTACCTACCCTTGTTTTTCAGAGTCTAAAAGACGGTTCAGTTCCTTCGTCTTCATCTCCAACTCACTGATCTGCTTCTTCAGCATCTGCTGCTCCTTCTGAGCTTGTTCCCTTCCAGAGCGAAGCTCAACTATCTCAACCTCAGCTTTCTATGTCAGACAAAAAAAAGTATTTCTCAATCAAGTAAACTTTCCAAATAATTATTACCAAGTAAATAGTCAATAACAAACAGCAAAGAAATAAATCAAGACCAATTTCTTGTCAACATTGTTGCTTGATTATTGACATTTGACATCTAACACACAACAGGCGTAAAATATTTCTAATATTAAGTCATGGCGACGAAGCAGAAACGTGCTGCAGTGACGCTGACCTTGGTCTGGGTCTCCAGTGTCTCTATCCTCTGCTCTGCAGTCAGCAGTTTGTCTCTGCTGTCTTTCAGAGCGGTCTCCAGCTGAGAGCTCTGCTCCTGCTTCTCCTGCAGTCTGCGGCCCTGCTCTTCCAGCTGAGCTTGCACTTTACTCAACTCCTGCGCAAACACACACAAAAAAAACACTTCTATGAACTTACAACCCTCGTGACACTCTTCTATTTGACTAATACAAGTATAATAGGATCAAATGGTGTCACAGGAATTGTACATACTTGTTGCTTGTCTTGCAGTGCATTCTGGGCAGTCTCTAGATGGTTCTCTAAGTCGGCTCGTTGAGCAATTTTTGCTGCTTCAGCTGACAATAGCATCTCTGTCTTGGCTTTCAGCTAAGAAAAAAAAAGCATGAGTTTTTTTTTAGATTATTCAATGACAAAAATTCTATATTAATAAACTTGTTTTATTATTTTAACACCTCTAACATCAGAAATCATTAGACTGGGATAAATAAAAATAAAAAGCACTCTAATGTCACTTTGCATTAAAGGTACAATATGTAAGAATTTTGTATCAAAATATCCAAAAACCACTCACAAAGTGTTATATATTTCTTTCAATTGTGTAGTTACATTATCCTAAATGTTTCCAAGAATTTGTAAATTCTTCACCATTAACCATTTTAAATAAGGGATTATTCTAAAATTATTTAATACACTGTTAAATGTCGCCGGTCATTGATGTAATATCCACGTTATCCCTGGTTTCCGCTTGTACTGCCATAGTAACCATGGCGACAGACGTGGACAACTGCGTTACGTCTAGCGGCACGCTCATGCTGTTGTTGTTTCGTTCAAACATTATGGACCATGGCAAGCAGACTTTGGGACAAAAGTAGAAATAAAACGAGGATCAATATCGGAATGGCGTTTTCGAGATGCCGAGAGCTTCGTGGCAAACTTGGACTTGACAGAGTTTCACGAGTCACGACTTGACAGAGATGCCGCTCTTGCATGCACTTTATTAGACAGGTGAGCAAATGTACATAAAACGAATCAACGTTATATAGCTCAACATTATGAAATGTTAGAATATGATCAGTATGTTATTCAAATGTTGATCTAGCTTACTGCTAGTCAAATATAGTCAACAAACTAACACATAGAATAACATTATAACTTTCAACACACTCAAGTGCAGTTTAGTATGATAGTGTAACGTTAGACCAAGTGAAACAGCGCTGCGCTAACTCACGTTTAATTCGTCAAATAAACCGACCTGTGTGAGTATTAATTCAGCACTTGCGTATAGTTCGGTAGAATGAAATGTCCTTTTTCCTTTATATCCGTGGAACTCGCGTGTGGCGCTGATATTTGTCTCTCATTAGCCATCGCGACCTGCTTCATATCACAGTCATGTTAAAAAACATGAATGTTTTCACTCATCCATAAACATTATTAGATCCATCGGCAAGTTCCATGATTCCGCTTATCACTGCATCATCAATCTACGCCTTTGTTATTGTAAGAGGTTAGCGACCCCTAGCGGCGAAAAATTTTTACATATTGTAGCTTTAAGAGGAGCATACATTTTTGGTCAAAATCTTATCAACTAACACAACACAAGTACCTGTGTGTCTATCTGGACAATCTTCTCTTTGCTCTCTGTGAGCTGAGTGTTAAGTTCAGAGATGGTGGTCTCTAGGCCCTGGCACCGGTCTTGCGCTGAACGCAGGTGGGTCTTCTGCTCCTGTACCTGCTCATGAAGGTTGTCCTGAGCCTGTTTGTGGCTCTCTGACTGGTTCTTGAGCTTCTCAGTAAGCTGCGTAATCTAAATTAACACATGAGTGGAAAGCTAGAGTCAGATTCTGCCCTGTTCATAGAGTAGGATTGTCTAGTAACACTAGTGCAATGTCCAGTACTTGTTCCTGTAGTGAATGATTTTTCTCCTGTAGTTGGTTCAGCACAGCTGCCTCTCCTTCACCGGCCTGGATCTTAGCACACAGATCCTCTCTCTCGGCCTCCAGCTGGCTCACGCTGTCCTTGCTCTTCTGCAGCAGAGCCTCAAGATTCTGGATCTTCTGGTCCTTGTCCCCGATCTGACGTAACACCTGCTCCAGGTCATTCTGCATGGGAAGGTCAAAGAAACATGTATGTACCATGGTTTCCAAAAAGATATTAAGCAGCACAACTGTTGACAATGCTTCATATGCTTCTGCAGATTTCTGAAGGAACACTTAAGACTGGAGTAATGATGCTGAAGATTCAGTTTTACCAGTACAGGAATAAATTACATTTTAAAATATATTTAAAAGGATAAAATATATTTTAAATTGTATTAATATTTCACTATTTACATGATTTCTGATCAAATAAATGCAGCCATAGTGACAGAGCTATATAATTAAAGAATGAAGGTATAAAAAATATATTTTCTTTAATTTTATTTCCAAAAGATACAAATAATTATGTTTTAATCTCAATAACGTCTTGAAATTATATAGCTATAATATCATAAATACATAAACACATTTTGAAGATGGTATTTACTGTAAGAAATGGGCCATCTTTAATGTTCAGCCCTGCCTGTGATGATAGCAATATGCTTACATATGTCTGAAGATATTTTCATGCACAGTGGAGCAAATCATGTTTTTTTTTTCAAGCATTTATGTTTACCTGTGCTTCTCTAAGTTTGCCATTAGTGCTCTGTTGAAGGGTTTGTAGTTCTTGGTTTTGCTGTTTGGATTTGTCCAGCTGATGCTGTAGGTCAGTAGACTTGGCAGTGGTCTCCTTTAGCTATACGAACATGGTGAGAGAGATCAGAGAGAGAGAGAGAGAGATGCAGTGGTAAAGAGTGAAAACAAGACACTCAAGCCCAGCAAAGTAATAATTATTCTGTCTGGCTTGTGCACGTAAATACACACATTAATAATTAAGAAGCTGATTAAACTAATCATTTATCTTAGTGTGCATCTCTGCATTCATGTGCTCCATGTGTGTATGTCCAGTCCTGACAAATTTCGAATAATCAGCCATTTTCTGTCTTTACCTGTTCATCCACGCGGGAGAGTTTAAGCTGCATGTCTGCCACCTGCTGTTCCCGATCTTTGAGTTTCTCTCCTGACAGCTGTCTTTGTTCTTTAAGCCGGCCCTGCAGCTCCCCCAACTGACGCTCAGTGTCCAGCAGCTTCGCATGCAGCTGAAGAGGAGGAAAATATGAGAGCCTGATTACGATGATACAGCTTGATATCAAATGTGACCCTGGATCACAAAACCAGTCACAAGTAGCACAGGTACCGTATATTTGTGGCAATTTATTAAGTAAAGATCATGTTCCATGAAGATATTTTGTAAATTTCCTACAGTAAATATATCAAACATTTATTTTTGTGAGTGAATGCAGCACAACCGCAAACATAAATGGACAACTTTGAAGGCGATTTTCTCGATGTTTCTATTTTTTCGCACCTCAGATTCCAGATTTTCAAATAGTTGTATCTCAACCAAATATTGTCCTATCCTAACAAACCATACATCAATGGAAATCTTTAGATGATGCTATCAGCTTTCAGATGATGTATATATCTCAATTTCAGAAAATTGGTGATTGGTGGTCCAGGGCAGAGTCACATATCATCTTAATGTAGGTTGCTACTGTACAAGTATAAATGTGTGATGGATGGGACTGATTCTGGATAAATGGATTTGATGTTGATGGTGAATGGATTTGATGTAAATAAATAAAAAATAGAATTGCATGGATGAATGGATTGATTTGATTCTGAACTAAAAGATGGATGGATGTGATTCCGGATAGTTGGATGGATTTGATTCTAACTGTACGGATGGATTCTCTTTCTCACCTTGCTAATCTCACTTTGCTGCTGCAGGCCCTGGTTTTCTTTATCGTCTCTCTGCTGTTGGAGTTGTTTCCTCTCTACCTTCAACACCTGGTGGTTCTTCTCCAGCTCAGTGAGTTCCTGTCTGAGTCGTGTGACCTCTACCCCGCGTTCGGTCGATTCAGCCTGGACCCGACTCAGAGCTGCCTCCCCCGATGACACCCGTGCTTGGCTCTCCTGGAGGTCCAGGTCTTTCTGGTGCAGACTAGCCTGAAGACTCTTCTTAGAGGCCTGTTCCTGACCCAGACGCTCCTCAAGTTCCTGATTCTCCTTCTCCTTACGAGATAACTTCTCTGACAAAAGCTGAGGAGTGGCAGAAAGATTAGACACTTTCTGCATAAAATGACATCTCATTCATACAACATGTATTGTCTTATAATGACAACCAATAAAAACGCAGTAAAACAAGCATTTGACCGGTCTATGCACACTGTGCAGAACATCAAGATTCAATAAGATTGGCAAACAACAGTGTTGCGGCATGATGACAAAATGTCTGAGAAATCTGAGATATCTCGCAGACCTCTTTTATGATTTTTTTGAGGGCAGGGCTGGATAATTGTGTTCTGACCTTTACTTGTGACAGCTATTAAAAGGGCAAGGAGGATAAGGGCGCAGTGACTAACACAAAGGTGACACGAAGACGATAAATACATCATATCCTGAGCTTTGCTTCAGTACATAATGTCATGGTTGAGAGCAGCTGAATACCCTTTCTCTTTTCGTCCAACATCTTTGTAAGCTAAAGGCTGCAGTCTCATTTGGTCATGTGTTGCTGTTAGCAGTGTCTTCTTGCATTATTCCATTTTCTGTTTAGTCCTCCAAGTGTCTGAAAGAGTCTTTAAGGGATAGGTCTCCCAAAACTTAAACATTTGTCAACATGAGGTTGGTTTCAAACTTGAAATACTTTTCTTTCCAGTATTTTAGAGCAGTGGTATACTTTATATGTATATACATATAATTAGTATGTATATATCTGTAAATATATCCAGTCAAAGCAAAAATTAATCAGACGCCAGATATGTTTTTTTTTTACTTTTTTTACTAGTGGGTGCAGTAACTATAGTGCGCATGCACGACCAAAATAAAAAATGCGCTGGGTAAATAAGTTCAGACCGCTCATTTGCATACCGACATGGTTGACAGCTGTTAATGAACAAATACCGTTTTAGATCAACACTGTAATACTGTATAGTATTTCCATTTGAAATGAATGCATAAATGTTCCAGTTTCAGAGAAAACTGCAAAACTGTGACATTCATTCGGCAGTGCTAAAACCGGCACTAAAGTACTTACTTCCTGGCAACCCGCCAAAATAAAAGCTTGCTGATTTTAGGTTTGAAAATTGTGTGAATTCTTATTAAAAAAATTTAAAATTGTATTTAAGTGTACTATAAAATAATTGTATTTTTATTTAATAAAAATGTTTTTATTTTAAAATATAATAGTATTATCACACTTTATTAATTATTTTATTTAATTTTTTTTAAACAAACAAAATAAAATGCAGTAATACTATGATTAATTATTTGATTTTTATAGTTATATTTAATGGGTCACACTATGTGCAATGCGAGTACCAACCCGAATCTCCAGGTGCTCTTATGAGAACCAGACGGAAAAACTTATGTGCACCCCTGACTATAGTTCATTTATGTACGTGACGATAGCAAAATAAAGTAAACTGTGACATATTATACCCAATAATTCTTCATACAGTGGACTACCAGTAAAATGTATAAAAATTTTGGACAAACATTTATTCAGACACTTTGACCTGAGTCTGACCATGTTTTTCTTCAGTGTTTTTTATTTAATTGCTAATGCAACCTTTTTACACCACATACTGAACAAAATGAAGCATTACTTGGTAATTGGTCGACCTAAATTGGTATTATCTAATTGTGTACTTACATTTAACAGCTGAGAGCTATTCAACATAATTCATTTGTGACAGTCTAACAGAAGGATGTCCAAAACCAGTGAAATATAAACTGAATTGATAACTCTGAGCTCTTGTCATATTTTATTACCATCTTCTAAACTATAGTGAATAAACTGTGATAATGTGAGAAACGTTGAAGGTGTCTGAATAAATTTAGGTTTGACTGTATATTCTGTAATAATGGTTCACTCTTCAAGATGCCCAAATGCATAAACTTATGTTAAATTTTACAAATTAAACCTCATTATAAAGTGTTACCAATAAATAAATATATATCTACTAATGTTATGCTGCCTTTAAAAAGTTATAGACTAGATGAAACAAGTGAGCAGCAAGTTTAAGTTCACTCTCTCTCATATTCCTGTCCTTGAAATTATTTTCCCTTTGACCTTGAAATTATCGTTTATATTTATCCCGCTATACGTTTCACAGGGATGGTTCTATTAACGACCCCTTAATCGCCCCTATTTCACTTCCCATCAGTACCATGGTCCACGTTTTTCAGAAGTCAGCGGGCCTTTGGACTCTGATCTCCTAAACCCGTCCTGACAGCTTGAACAATGGACTAGAGAGTTGTAGGTCATTACCTGTGGACATATATCACTCTGACCGTCAAAACAGGCACGAGACGAATCATCCCCTGCTGCTTTAATTACACAGCATCTGTGATGTATATGTCAACACTCTTTAATGGCCAATCAAAACACACAGTGTGCTGACAGGTCAATGGGGCCAGTTTGGACTGGATACACGGGGCCAGCAGCCCGAGCAGCTTCCTGAGAAATGTGTCAAGCCGTTTCCTGAAAGCCAACTGGTAGTGCTTGTAAACAGAGGTACAGTAAACGTAAATTTGGAAGTGGGTGCAGAGGCTGGCAGGTCTTAACATAGTCGGCATTGGCGTGTGTTCTGTAAAGCCATAAAATAGGCCATTAAAATATACAGCTGGATTTGCTGTGAGCATACAGCACATGCCTTGTTGCTTAGGGGGGTCCAGTAACTCTAGACATAACATATCTGCATTTGTTTGTGTATGTGAGTGTTACCTGGGTCTGCTGCTGGAAGTTGTTCAGGTTGCTCTGTAATTGGTGGATCTGTTGGGTGTAGACCGCTGCCTCCTGAGGACCTTTCTCCAGTTCCGCCTTCAACTGAGCAATCGTTGTCTACAAACAAGCGCACAAATGTGAAACCGCCACAGAAATCAAGTCTAGCCTGTAGTATGGCCTGTAATTAATTTGCAAACAAAATAGAAGCTGAGAGGGACAGAAGTACAGTCTGTTATGGGGCACTGTTGGGTAACTCGGTGTCAATCATTCCGCTTATGAAGGTTTTTTTTGTTTTTGTTTTTTATATATTACTTTTTCCCCCGGTAACTGCATTAAATAAGACATTTAGAAATGTTACAAAATATTTGTATTTAAAATAAATGCTTTTCTTTCTGTTTTTGTACTAATTAATTTTCCACAAAAACATTAAGCAGCACAACTGTTTTTAACATTGATAATAATAATTTTTAAAAAAGTATTTTGAGCACCAGATTAGCATTAGAATGTTTTTTTAAATGATCATGTGACACTGAAGACTGGACGAATGGCTACTGAAAATTCAGCTTTGGCATTACAGGAATAAATTACATTTTAAATGTATCAAAATAGAAAACTGTTATTTTAAACTGTTTTTAAAGAGAATTATTTTGATCCTAAACTTTTGAATGGACGTCTATATGTCTACATGCTGTTATTTACATAATTCTACTAAGATGACAGCCCTGCTCACAGAATATCAAGCAACATCTGCATGAGTCAATAAATATTCATACATCATATCTTAATTTTGCATCATATTACAGACTTCCTTCTTTGTTGATAGCGTTGAATGGACATGTCCTGGACATGACCTAGGACTTAAAGACTATAGTACTTTACCACACGTTGTCATTTTTGGTCACATCAATTTGAATGTTATCTACTCTGTTTAATATTTTTGCATGTGTCAAAAACAAGAAAAGGATTTTAAAAAGTGAGTGAGAAAATTAAAAAGAGCATTGCATAATGGAGGAGAACGTGGGTAAAAAAAATCTAAAGGTGATGACACGCAGAACATTAAAGAATGTATGCTGCGTCTCCATTCGCATACTATCCGTCCTAAATAGTATTCGGAATTAGAATTAGTGTGTCACAAATAGTAGTATGTTGAAATGAGTATTCCAAAGATACCTGGATGGTCTACTTTTTCCCGATCAAATAAATGCAGCCTTGTTGAGCATAAGAGACTTTCAAAAATATGAAAGAAAAAAAAAACACAAATCTTACTGACACTTTTGAAAGGAAGTCTTGGAATATGTTTAGTACTGAAAATTATTGGGGGAAAAACTTTAAAAACTAGACAGCTCTCAAGAGTCTGGAACAGAGACACTATAATTCTAATGGATTTATGGAGGTATGGAGGTATTTTGTGAAGAATGAGGTTTGCAATCTTAGTATTTCCTTATACAGTCACTAGATGGCAGCCTTTGAATTGAGTAGACCAACCAAGACAGAATATCTGAAAAAAGGTAACCTGCACTCAAGTAACCTGTGTGCAATGATCTATGAATCAGGACTATTCTGCTTTTGAGGGACCTTATATAATGAGAAGCAATATTTAGGTTAAAAGTGCAGGCGATTACAGCCATGTTCACAGGAAACACTCAGAGGTGGGAGGCCTGCCAGGGGGTTAATGGTTAACCTCAGGAATCTGTTAGAAAGAACAGTCAGTGTGACCCTCAGACATTTAACAAACACGTCCGAATACTACATTATGATTGTAACCTACAGAATAAAATCCTTCGAGAGTGTCTCTTCATAGTTGTTGTCTAGACAGGGTAACCAGTAATCTACAATCGGCTATAGTCTCGGTTTGCTTCAAAGGGCAAAGTGACGTCACTGGTGCACCCATTCAAAGGTCAGCTGCTTATCTCGGTCTCAAAATGACCTCTTATTATCCCCTGCCTTCATGAGCTATTGATTTTGGCAATAGTCTACATATTTGCCAGATTCTATCAATACCTACATTTTCCGAATAAACAGCACAGATACCAATTGTTTATAAAACAAACATCATGGTAACTCTGCCCTTATGTCAGTACAGCGCAGACAAGGTCACGGCAGGTTTGAGCTCACCTCTGAGGTAGTGAAGTTGGCCTGCAACAGTTCGTATTGGCTCCTGAGGCGCTCGGACTCCTCCTCCCTCTCTCGGGTCATGTTATCCATGAGCGTCTGCACCTGCACCAACTCTTTCTTCAACACCTCCACGTCTTCCACTCCAGGCCTCTGAAGCTGGAGGAGAGCCAATGACAGACAGGACTAAGCTGGGAGAGATTGATGATGTATACGCAGCAGCAGCTGAGGATGCAAACTCATTAATTATCATGAGACAATAAAGGAGACGTTACCAGCTCTGCCGCCAGTTTCTCCTTCTCCTGTTTCTCTCTCTGCAGATCTTGGTTTAGATTGGTCAGCCTCTGCTCCAACACTTCTCTCATGCTTTTCTCCTCATCATAACGAGATTTGATGTCTGAGATATGAAACACATACTTATTTTAACGTCATTTTATTTTGATTTCATATAGATAAGAAATTTAATATGTTAACTTCTATATTTACATATAAAAGAAACAAACTCATGGTGACTGAGATAGCTCATTGCGCATCTTCATCAGTATGACAACATAAGTGCTGCAAATGTTCACAACGCAACCAAATACTCACAACGTACCAAATACAGAAACACGCTGCAAATACTCACAGCGCACATGCGATCAGGATGTTGAAATATCCTCACCTTCCTCACCATTGACATCACCACTGACGAGTATTGAACAATAAACGGTCCCAGCCCCACTATTTGCAGCTCGTTTCTGTATTTGGTTGCGTTGTGAGCATTTGCAGCACATGTGTTGTCAAACTGATGATGTTTTCTTAAACAGCATGCGTCCTCAGTTGCAGCCCTTTGAGCTCTCTCGGCCACCGTACAAACTGAATAAATATAAAAGGCAGGAACTTTCCTGCAAACTTACCAACTATCTCAGTTGCGAGCTGAGCAGCTTTCTGTTCAAATAAGTCTTTCATCTGTTTGATGTTGAACTTCTCTGTCTCAGATTCGTTGAGCCTTACCTCGAGCTCTGAGAAGATAGAAACACTGATTGCAGCTTCACAAAATGATACAATACAAGACACATTCAGTTGACAAAATTATTTCCAATTATATATATTTTAAACTGATGCTACTGTACCACACCATACTTACAGTATAAGTAAACTTGGCCAAAAGGTTTAAAAGCCAAAATATGAAGCTCTTATTTTTGGTAACTATGATTTGTTTTTTTAATGATATATATAAATATATATATATCAGTCCATACTCTGTGTGTGTGTGTGTGTGTGTGTGTGTGTGTGTGAGAAGAGTTCAGATGCAAAAGCCTCTAAGTGCCATCTGAAATTTTCTTCTAGAATGATAATTTTTATCAAGCTTGTATAATAAATTACCTATTAATTGTCATTTAAGTGAAATTACTGAACTTAAATAAACAAGCTTGATAAAAATGATCATTCTAGAAGAAAATTTCAGATGGCACTTAGAGGCTTTTGCATCTGAACTCTTCGTATATATAATATATATGCACATTTTAAAAGATTTTATGATTACAGGATATTGCTAAGAATGCAATCAATGAATCAATGTAATCACAGAGATCTATTGATTGAGCTTAACTTTTATTGAACCTGCTACATTCCTTTAAAGAACTAATTAACACTACTCCACTAACCTGATTCTTCTCCACTGGTACCACCACTCTGTGAGACCTAGAATCAATACACATCCAGCCATTCAATTAGAGAACACAGCAAACATTCCTTCAGTAATCAATAAACATTCATAAATGAAAACATTATTTTCTTAAACCATCTTTGCAAAGGATTTACTTTCTTGGTTGCTAGTTGTCCTTGTACTTTGTCTAATTCTTTTTTCAGTTCCTCAGAATACCAGCGTTCCTCCTGAAAACACACACCACAAATTGCACATCAGCAATTTCAAACCCAATAGACATATCCGATGGAAAATAACATCATTGGGTAATGGTGCTATGAGTAGTGCGCATTTCAAGCATACTTAGGCTGATAAAAAGGGTGGAAGTCAAAGGCAGAATACCTTCAGTGAAGTCTGTAAATCTTGGACTTCCTGTCGAAGGACTAGATCCTCCCTTAACAAGAAAAACGCATGCCTTTTTAATAAACTTTTCATATTATGCAGTTTTCTGTGGAATAACATGTCTCAATACATGATGTTTCTTTGATGATGAACATGGTCCACAATAAAACAAAATTACAATTTCTTTCTTTCTTTTCTGTATTCCTTACTTCACAGCATATTTCACATTAAGATTAAATGCAGCCTAAATCTCAGGATGGCAAGATTATCTGACTGAGCAACTGAGTTTTACTGACAGGAAAGGGAGCAAGAAGGGTTTAATACTACAGAAGCCCACCTGCCAGGGCTGAAGGGGGACGGCTGGTCTCCTGGCTCATGGTACACCTCATAATGTTTGAAGAGCTCCTCAGCAGAGTTATGTGACTTCATACACTGGGGACAAATGAAGCCCTGCAGACAAACAAATTAACACCACAATGAGATTCGAAAGAGCAAAGAACACATAACTTAACATCATCATCCATTCGTTATTAAAACGAGAGTTAAAGAAAGAATTTATATCCTCTCATAATTTATTAACCCACATTTTTTTCTAAAACCATATGATTTTATTTCTTCCATTGAACACAAAAGGAGATGTTAGGCAGGACGTTCAAGCCAAGATACTCTTTACCATACTAAGGAGCCAATAACAAAGAACGTGAATTTACATCTAAAAAATTGAGACACAGGGGAATGAAAAATTAGGTCTCATTCACTTAGCATGCGTACACACAAATGTGTGCGTAAAATCTGCATGCTAACTTTTTCACAAACAAAACATGATTATATCAATAAATATTACAATTTAATTTAATCTTAAATATATTTCATCATATAGAAATATATGTTATTTATATGTAACGACAACAGACGATGCATAAGGGTCTTATCTAGCAAAACGATCGGTTATTTCTAAAATAAATAAATAAAAAACGAAGTTATATGCCTTGCTCTGTTCTGTGATCCGCGGTCGTGACTCTCCTGTTCGAACTCGTTCATCAAAATGAACGAATCTTTTTTTCGAGTCATTTCGTTCATTATGTTCGTTGAATGAATGAAATGACTCAAAAAAAGATTTGTTCATTTTGATGAACGAGTTCGAACAGGAGAACAGAGCAAGCCGAGCATTTGTGCTAATAAAACTTAAACTTTTTTATTTCTTTTAGAAATAACCGATCGTTTTGCTAGATAAGACCCTTATGCATCGTCTGTTGTCGTTTAAAGCCATTTGAAGCTGCACTGAAACTGTCATATGGACCTTGGACGGTTTGGCTACCAGTAAAGTCCATTATATGGAGAAAAATCCTAGAATGTTTTCATCAAAAACCTTAATTTCTTTTCGACTGAAGAAAGAAAGACATGGACATCTTGGATGACATGGGGGTGAGTAAATTATCAGCAAAAGTTTTTTAAAAAGTGAACTAATCCTTTAAGACTAAAAATAGAAGATAATAAGGTTTTGTCAGTGACACTTTCGATATATTTATTGATACAAGTTATGTTTAACATGACTAAATTAAAAGACAAAGTCGTTAGTGAAGATTATGCTACTACATTATTTAGAATATAATATAATATAACATGCAATGCAAACTAGTTTGGTTACTGCTCAAATGTATCATTCACATTCTATCAATCACCCTGCCTTCATTACCTATCTTTCTCACACAAGTGTTTGATCACCGCATTTGAGTGATCATTGCAAACCGTTTATATATTTATTCTGTTTATACTGTGTATTCTATATACAGTACCCATCAAACGTTTGTACACACCAATAGGAAAGTGTGTCCAAACTTTTGACTGGTACTGTAGCCTACTATAATACACAAATAATATTGCTACTGTATTATAATATACACATAAATAATATCAGCCGATATATCGGTATTTTAATCCCTAATATCGGTATCGGCATCGGCCCCCAAAAATCCATATCGGTCGGGCTCTACTTTCAAGGTCCATCGTAAAGCTTTTTCCAGCACCTTACACCACCGTAAATTACATACCAATACAGAATTACAATTATTATTTAGCGTTTTTATCACATTAAAAGAGATAATGCTAAAAACAGGCAAAATTGTGTTTCGTAATATCAGAAGGATCAAATATTTAAGCAAATCACAAGTTTTATTTTTCAAAATGTATCACTGTCTAAGTAGATAATGCCTATGAATAATACTTTTCATTATATTAATGTCCAAATCTTGCTTCCCAGATAATATGATTTTCAGCCTGTAAAACTGAAGAAATTTCAAGGGCTGAAAATATGAAAACATAGGATTTGAACAGAAATATTTTACAGGCCTTGATTTTGGGACACATTCTTGATATAGACAAAGTTGAGTGCAACAACAACCTGTAATTAAATTTTAACCCAAAAGACTCTGACTGTGGCACCTGCCTGATAAATAGCCGATATTAATAATAATAGTACAATTAAAAAAATAAAATAAAAAAGTATTTCATTGCCAAGATGTATACATTTATCAACTGGAATAGAGCAGTGTAAATATAAGGCCATCCTCAACAGTACAATAGGCTATTTGTATGACACAAATAGAATAAAATAATTTTTATTTTGTGTGAACTATACACAATACAGATTGTCACTATCCACGATACATATTGTTACATTTTTGTATTACGATATATATCGTGACACGATATATTGTTACACCCCTAGAAGCTTGATGAACCCTGGTCACCTTTCATAAGAGTAGAGTGAACATTTTGATAAACTTATTTTGAAAGAAAATCCTAATAAGAGTGAGTAGCTAAATGATGGCAGAACTTTCATTTCTGCGTCAACTATCCCTAAAGTCTTGAATACAACACTGATATCATTTTAGCAAATGACAGAAAAAGATATTAAGGCAATGAGGCATTTGGCAGTAATATGGAAGGATTATACATTTAATTCGGCTTACCTCCGAGGACTCATTATTCATATCAGCAGACGGCTGCTCAGACTCCGAGCTCTGGGAGCCTCCTTTCCCAGGAGTCTATTTCCACAAAGACATGTGCAGAGAAAGTAGAGAAAGGAAGAATTTGAAACAGTTGCGATGAAACTCATCTCATTATTTCACACTATTCTTGTCTGGCACAGCTGATCAGGTATCTGGGCAGCTGATCAAGAACGAGTGCACATCATTTCATGTCATTCACAAGGTGTAAAGGCAAAGATCGCTTTGTTCACTTCTTGGGATGTGCTCGGCATGGCTGTCTGTCGTCGGGCTGAAACGGTATACTCAGCAAGAGGGTCGTTTAACGCTTACCTCGATCTTGGCAACCGAGAGCAGCATGATGTCAAACAATACTGTTCTCTAACATTGATGCGCCCTTGACATTTCATATGTGCCTACTGTCAGATCACAAGATGTCACAACAGGGATACAAGTGGCCGAAAACTACGGCTTAGTCATAATTAGACCTTACTTTTAGCTTCCCTTACACTTCTGACAGAGAATAACTTGACACCACACCACGTAATGTGTTGGCTTGGTTCAAGAAATATTTTTACTAGTATAAAAAAAGGTGTAAAAAAAAACAGGACTTTCAAATCATCAATGACTTTCTGTATTAGAGATGGGAGTTGGATCAAGAAATGTTCATATAACACCATCAAAAGAAAAAAGAACCTTTACTTTGCATAATTTTATTTGATATAATCTACTATTAAGACCCTTAAAACGTTTTGCACTATTTTTTTTTTTTTGGCCAAATATTAGTCATTTACTGTAATTCAGTCACAAACACTGTTTTGCAATGATTTAAAATAAAATTAACTTTTAAATAAAGGCAGTTCCGAAAATTCTACCAAGATGTATAAATACTTATAATAACTTTTTGAATGAAATTAAACTTTTATTTAGCAAATATGCATTAAATAGATCAAAGGTGACATTTATAATGTTAAAAAAAGATTTATATTTTAAATAAAGGCTGTTCTTCGCAACATTATCAGTTTAAAAAGATATAGCTATTAAGCAGCACCACTAAGTTTAACTAAAATAATAAGAAATGTTTCTTGAGCACAGAATCAGCATATTGGAATGATTTCTGAAGGATCAAGTGACACTGAGAACTGAAACCTCTGTTTATTCAATAAATTGCAGTTTAATATATATTAACACATTAAACAGCTATTTGAAATAGAAATAGTATTTTATAATATTGCTGTTTTCTATCAAATAAATGCAGCCTTGGTGAGCATAAAAGACTTCTTTAAAAAACTTTTCTTTTTAAATCTTTTAAAAGGTGGTGTTTATACACCACACAACACAATTTGCATGGGCACTCCAAGGCACCTCATTAAAATACATGTTATTATTAAGCTGCATGTCCAAAAAAAAATACATTTTTACATTACCATAATGGATGACACAACATCTTAAGGTGTCTGCTGCTAAACCAAAAACCTATGGTAGATCCACATTATCTTACATGAAAATTATTAAGCAAAAATTAAAGATTTAAGGACTCTCAGCTGCTGCCTAAAAGATCAGGTTGTATAACTATAGCGATAGGATATGAGATATGACAGATCAGACATTTCTATTAATGGGGAAATCAAATCATCTAGTGTGAGTCACAGCTTGACAGATGACTGAAAAATACATTCACACCAGCTATTTCATCGGGGCACGTCTTTGGGACAAAATTATCAAAGCTGACACCTTGTCATCTCTTGTCGTTAATCATAAAACGACTTATGAATAAGCAATTCGACAAAGCTATGTAGCCCGCTAACCGGCTAACTGCTCAGTCTTCATGTCAACATTCACGCAGAATGACATCATCAGAATATTCACTGTTCCTCAACAACAAAAGAGATCTGATCCAGTCGCGATTCGAGACTGTCGTCAAGAAACCACAAGCGAAAAGTCATTTTAATCAATCTTGAGCAAGGCCATCATTCAGTGTCAGGCCCGACGAGCTACAAATCACATGCAACTGAATGAGTGTCTGTGTGTATTTCACTCACCATCTGTAATATTCGTCTTAACATTCTGGTCCTTTCTCTGGCTAGAACTATGAAAAATCAAATCTTAAAAGTTGTGTGCTAATGAGGGAGTGTATAAATATTTTGTTGTTGACACCTGCAGACACACACTGCTGCTTCTGTAGAAGCACACCGTTTTCCGATAAGTCCCGCCCTTCATCTAATCAATGTTTGCGATGATTGGTCCGCCTGCGTGAATGGCTTCTAAGCTGTCCAATTGTAGGCTGTCTGTAAGGAGCGTCCACCAATCATTGAAAAGAGAGATTAGGTCAAGGCGGGATTTGTCGGAATGGAGCGCAGAGCAACAGTGACCGCCCCATGGTGACCGCTCATTTTTCCTTTATTACGGAAGTTCCCATTCATTTTTTTTCTTCAATTAGGATTTTTTTTCATCCACTGTAAAATATTATTAGCCATTAACAAAAGCAACCGGATCATAGATTAATCACAACATAACAAACATTATTTTTCAAAAAAGTGTTAGTAAATCGGAGAAGTAAAGAAAGGTGAAAATTAACGTCTTTTATGAGGCCAAGAACTACGCATCCCATGAAGCATTACGAATGACGTAATAGAATCCAACGCGACGATATTATATTGAATTATAAAAAAAAAATTTAATTCTAAAATAAATGTTTAAGCGTAGGCCTATTGGAGAAATAGTCAAATATATAGGCTACATATATATAAGTTGTTTGAGTCGGTTAATTTATTTGCATTGCAAATGTGAGTGGATATTCCTTGCTCTCTATCCAGCCAAAAGTGTTAGTCAGAGATTTCATTAAGATATTGATTATTCCTGTATATTTTTGTTCATCAGAAAAATAATCTGTTGTCCTCTTTTGTAATTGTGTAGGCTACACAAAGATTTTTGGGGGGGATATGGAGATTTTTTTTTAGAAAAAGGAAAACAGATATTATAACCAAGATTACTAATTTTGATAGCTGTATTTAGGCTATTTATTATTCCAATGAAAATAATAATAATTACATTTTCTTTTACAATTTTACATAGGCTACACAAAACAAACAAAAACAACAATAGACAAGAAACATGAAAAACCGTACATGGAGGTGATGGATTGGAAGGATCCACATCAGAGAAAATATATTGATCTGTGAACTTCACTGTTATGAACTGCATTGAATAATTCCCTTTCTGCTGTTGTAAACAGTTACTCAAATTAGTTCAAATTGATTCACTTCATATTACACATGTTAAATGTTTTAATTATCAGGAAGTCATGGATCTTTCAACTTTAAAACACTTTTTTATTTACACAGGTTAAAGGTAAAGAGGGACGATGATCTGCATTAAAAGGAGTTGTAGATGCGGTTGTGCTTGTTGATCCACAAGATCATTCATGATGGCTTTCAAGCAGCAACCCTTTTTCTCTTTGCTCCTTCTCCTTGATTATTTTCCTCTCTTCCTTTTTCTTGCCCTTCTCTGCCCAGGTGAACAGAACAAGCGGCACTTTTCTTTTGCACTTTTTCTGGATGTTCACATTGTGCTGGGCCTCATTCTTGGGACTGTAAGGAGAGACTACACAGAAGAGCTTCATCATGAGCTCATCAATCTCAAAGGCATCATCCGAATGGCCTTGTATGGCCTTGGAGTCTCCCATTTCACTGGGGTCACCTTCCTCTTCCGCAAATCCCTGGACCTCCACCACTTGGCTCGCCCACACTTCCTCCTGCACCTCGCTGTCCTTCTCCAACCAAGCAACCATCTTTCTCGGTTTCATTTCAGCCTCCGGCGTTTGGGGGCATTCAGTCTTAAATAAGTCACTGGCCCGGATGGTCTTCCCTGTGTACTCCACGTACTCATTCTCCTCATCCTCTATGTCTTGGTTGTTGTGGCTCAAACGGGGAAGAAGTGAACGGCTAAGGCTTCCGGCTGGGTGGATGTCGCAGAGGAACGACTTCATCGGGTCGAGGAGTGGGGCTCGGAGGAAATCGTTTGGGAGGATGCACTTGGGATGAAGAGCGTCGGATGGAAAACAGTTCATCGGGTGCTGGAGTGGGGCGTGGAGGAACCGCCATTGGAAACATCTGTGGTTTAGGAGGACGCACTTGATGAACAGCGTTGGATGGAAAACAGTTCATCGGGTGCTGGAGTGGGGCGTGGAGGAACCGCCATTGGAAACATCTGTGGTTTAGGAGGACGCACTTGATGAACAGCGTTGGATGGAAAACAGTTCATCAGGTGCTGGAGTGGGGCGTGGAGGAACCGCCAGAAGCATCTGGAATGAAGAGCATCGGAGGGAAACAACTTCATCGGGACGTGGAGGAACCGCCAACAGTTTGGGACAACTGAACCTGTCACAAATACTTGAAGCGGAGAACATGGCACATCCTCAGGTGCTGGAGCTGGTTTCTGAGGATGCATGGTGGCAGGGGTTTGAAGCGAGCGTCTGGTAGAGCGAGGTCTCCGGTGACACTTGGAAGCATTGGAACTTCTCCCTCTATCGGCTTTAAGAAGGAAGATCTGACTGTAGTATGCAAAGGTTTGACCTCCACAAGAAGTGGTGATGGCGCTGTGATCTTCCATTTTCTCTCCTTCCTTTTCTTTTCTCCAGCTTCCCTGTGAGACGCACTGGTCTTGTATCTCTCACGGAGGAGCGGGAATTTTCTTAGCAATGTTAAAACGCACATCAACCGATCACTTGTTTAGCGTTCATGTAAACACTACATTCAGATTCACCAATCAGAATGAATTCAGTTAGATTGAAACAAAAGGTGTGCATGTAAACGATGAATGGCGACTGCAGTGAAAGCAAAAGCTGAATCTCTGACATTTTGAAAGATCTCGATGGCCGGACATGTCCGGGAAAAAGAGGATGGTAACCCGTAACCTCTACTACTCAGCTTTCTCCACAGAACAAGAGCCTGCTAGCTTAGCTTCCAAAAAAAGATGGCTGACACTATGTGCACATTCTGTGAGTGAGATCCCCCCCCTCTATGGGTGGGTTGAGAACATGCGGGACAGCCCCTACTACTGGCTGTAGTCTTTAGCTTCTGGCCAAAAAAATCCTCAGATGAAGCAAAATGACTTTTTTAAGTCATCGGAGGACTTTTTCCAGACAAAAAATACATAAATCTCTCCTCAGGGGGATATGAGGGTAGAAAGCATGGTAATTCAAAAATACTACAAGTTTTTATCCCTTTAAGTATCCCTTTAATATTACCTCTAAACTTTGACTTGGCTAGGCATGTTGCATTAACTGCATCTTGAGAAATATTAAAAAAGCATCTTGAACCAGCCTAAAGTTTTCTGGTATTAGCTGGTCTAGAAGGGAAAACAGCCAAAACCACCAAACCTTCAGCATATTTTAGGAAGGATACAGATGTTTTGAAAAATAGGAAAAATCCAGGGAAAAGTTTTCCAATAGATTGCAAACATACTCGCTATGTTTTTGCAACTTCATAATAAGCTCATACTTAGGGTGAATAGTTAGAGTGGGCCACTTTTTGTTAAACGTCATTTAGATACCTAGATGCTTTCTTCTTTTCTTGATTACATAAGGTCCCGCTATACCAACAAAACATTATAGATCATGCTCTTCAGACAAATTAAATTTTCAGGTAAAGTGGGCCAGCTGGTCTGATTAATTAATACATTTTATATGACAAACATATTCAACAACATATAACAATAACAAACCCAAAACCGTATAGCCTGAGTAACAGTACCTACAAGGTAAAAAAGAAAAGAAAAAAAGGATGACATCTAGTCAAGAAGACTAGGCTAGTAATAATATTCACGTTAATCAGGCCGATACCCTCATACCAATATCACATTTATTTTTAAAAACACAGTTCGTGTTATTGAATGTAAGATTGAATAAGTGCACTCAATTACATCCACAATGGTTTCAGACAACCAAATGGCTATTCCTTCAAAAAGTGCCCTATTTAAAGTCTCTATGAAAAGTTTTTTGGCTTTTAATATGAATATGTTAGCCTTACTGTTACCTATAGTGTGCTTCAAAACAATGACAAAATTCGCATTTAGAAGATGTTGAAAATAAAAATCAGGTTGATGTCAGAATCCAACGTCAGATTGACGTCAATCTCCAACGTTTGACAGATGTTGTATTGTGGTTGAAAATGAAAATCGGGTTGACGTCTTTCCGACTTTCATTTCCAACCAAAATGCAACCCCTGCAACCAAAATCATCCCGACTGATGTTATACTTTCTACTCAAGGACCTTGAGAGAAATGTAGTGGAGTAAAAAGTACGATATTTGTCTTTCAAATGTAGTGAAGTTGAAGTAAATTTCCAGAAAAAATAATACTCAAGTAAAGTACAGATACTCATAAAGTGTACTTAAGTACAATACTCAAGTAAACCTCAAGTAACTTTGTTACTGTCCACCTCTGCGTAAAAGACACAAGTTCACTCAATGTAAAATTCAAAACTGATAGTAGGCCTAAATGTTGTATTTATTTAAAATTTTTGAGTTCGATGAACTCTAAACATATAAAAAATGTGACTATAACACAACTACAAGGCTAACAAAAATTTAGGAATATTTAAAATGGTAACCATATTGTAAAAAAAAAAACTTCAATCTGTTTTCTCTAAACACTTGAAATTAAATTTGTGTCCAAATTTTAGGCTACTCTTAAATGTTGCTCCTCTCATCCTTTCTTCACACCATGATTAAACTTAATGCCTTGCCTTCCTTTCTGCTTTTTCTTTCCTTTCTTCTATTTCTGACTAGAATTTCCTGACACTCATTTCTGTTTTCTAAAAAAGTAGATTATACACATCAGCTATTAAATAACCAGTGGATGCCAATTTATTTAAAGAAATTGAGTATAATTACCGAAGGTTAAATGTTGCCCACTTTACCTAAACCCCACTGGCCCACATTTTTACATTCTTACAACAATTGTATTTCTTGTCAACTGTAGTAACAAACAAAATGGTAACTGTCAGAATAATATTTGTAGATTTAGAGAGCAACCTTATAAGTTAAAAATGAAAATCTTATGTCAAAGGGTTTTCAATTTTTCACCTTGAGGGAATCTTCCTTTGAGGTGTGGCCACACCCCCTAATGTCATATTGCATCAACCAAAAGGATTTTAATATTTAAAGAAATAGCATCTCTTTAATAAAGACCATTGTTATGCTCTGAAAGTACTGTATAAACCAATAGAACAGAACAATCAAGCTTACCTGATGACCCACTTTACCTGCATTCAGCTACATGACTTGCCACGTGACTTTTCAAAGAAATCCTTACCTGATTATTATGTTATCCTATGTTATCATGCCGAATCCTTCTTTTAGCCATGTTTTTTTTAAGCATTATGCACATACATACAGATATTCTATTACAAATCACAGTTAATATCCCGACTTGTTCTTTACAGAGTTCATTCTGAGTTTGGAACAGAGATGAGTTTATTTTGTTTGAAAATATTGATTTCTGAAGACAGGCAAAAAACAAAACAAAAATTAATTTCTGTCAAATCACATTCACATTGTGGACATTTTAACACCGTAATGTTTTACATATCAAACAGTGTTCATTGAGCCTTGCTGATAAACATTAAAGAGCTGAGGTGCCTGTGTTTTTAGCAGTGCAATAATTGAACTTTAACTTTAAATGTCTAAAACAAACTGAGGGACTCATAATACCAAATAAACTACTAAGGCAGAAGCTGATATTTTTAATATTAAAACATATTTACAACCTAACATGCAATCTTCCCTTTGAAGAAAGATAAGTATGCTTGCTTACCATTTACAGTCTTAATAAAACAGTTTGGCCACATATTACATACCGTTCAGTGAATTCTGCATAAAAATTCCACTAAAAAAAAAAAAAAAAAAAAAACAGTGGAAGATTACAAAGCCCTCAAAAGAAAAGCATTATGCACAATTACATAAAATTCCTCCTCAGCTATTTAAACTCCCAAGATTGACCTATTAATGCATGAATTGTATACTGCATATCTGCAGACCTTAGAAAAAACTGGTTTGACAAGGTTAACATTAGGTGTTTATGCCTTTTCTTTTTCTGAAATATTCAGAATATCACTTCAGGCAATATAAACAGCATAACATTACATAGTCTTTTATGGACCAATGACACCAGACTTTTTTTTTCATTTTATTTTTTTCTCACGTTTTACCAAATGCCATTGTGTCTTAAAGAGACAGTGGCTCAGAAGTAATTATAGGAGATGGAAAATTAAACCTTTATGTGCAAAGAGAAAGAAGGGTAATCACATTGCACCGCTTAATGTGGCAAATTCACATTTAAGACCAAACTGTAAAAAGACCTTCAACTTCACAGCATGTTAAACCTATATTACAGGTAGATATCTGTGATGAAGGCATCTAATATAACCAAAAGTAGCCCAAATCCTCTTTTAGACTATTCACGTATTCTATAATTCATGATTATGATAATTTGGTTCTTTATCAAGAATTTTACCCAATACCTAACAGATAAGAGTAGTTATCTATTAGATATAAATAGATAGCATTTCAAAAAGACCCATCCTTTATCCTTTCTAAACAACAATCAATCCTTTTCACATCCATCATTTTCTCCTCCACCTAAAGCATCTGTAAAATAATATTTCTAAAATGTCCATCACGGCACGCGTCTCCATTAACCTGCGCTTACTTGACGTCACTCTTCTTCAAATAACTTTACCTTATTTGGCTTGAAATGCACGTTTGCGAATGAAATATTGTGAAAACAACTCTCCTTGTTCTTATTGACCCGGAAACTTGCAGGCGTTTCACGACAAGCCTTTGGTTTCTACACATAAAAAAAAGTTTCTATTAGTAAACATTGAAATTATACATGCAAAACTGTCTTTTCCAATCCAATGATCGTTTTCCTTGCATCGGTGCCCTCTAGTGGCAGTTCTATCTGTGCAAACGTGCCAGTTCACAGTCCTGTGAGGCTGTCTGGCGGAGGGGGGCGTTGTCATCCGTGTTCTCCGGCTCCTGAGCGTTGCCGTTTGTGGGGCCGCAGTGAGGAGTGAGTTTGCGGAGATACTCTGCGTGGACAGGTTTGTGGCACTGTAGCACCCGGATCGCCTCGTCGATCTTGAACCATTTCCGCTTCCGACCTGCAAAACATATTTCAGATCATTTTGAAATATTTCAAAGCAAAAAAATACAGTGGTCTATGGCTGTATTTTCTACGGCTCAAGGGACATGGTGATGGTGAAAAATTATGTCAATGCTAGATAAATAAAATGAGCCATATCGCGATATAAGATATTGGTCATATTGCCCTCCCATACTCACAAAAGTTTTGCATTCCGCTTTCTGCAAAGTTTCTCAGATGAAAGCAAAACTTTTGTGAGAGTATGGGTAGGGGATATGACCAACATCTTCATCATTTTATTTCACAATACCATATATTTCACAAAATAGTTATTGTTGCTCTAAATGAGGTTATGATGATATCAATAGATAGATACTACTAGAAATTTCATAATTCTTGTCACCATTTTCAATATCACAAAAAAATAATACTAGCCTAAGTAAAAAACAACAACTTGCTGGAGATCTGCAAAAAAGTGATAAAGAAAGAACAAGGAAACGAATTACAAGCATATAGGAACAAACTACAATAGAACAAAGACACAAATTAAATAGACCTAACGTTACCTGAAAAACTTCAAGCACTAGAAATAAGAAATACTACATAAATTGTATAAAGTAATCAAATGTATTAAAAAACACTGCATAGACTTCAGTGTGTAAATCAAATGTATATTTATTTTTTTATTAAAGTGATTCAGTCAAGAGCAGTGAGAAATGTTCTCTTTTTTGTCTGTTTGAGTAACATTAATAACAACAAAAGGTACATTTGGATACTGTCACTTTAAAGGAATACTTGATTTTGAAAGAAAGTGATGCATTTACAAGTTTGTTGATGTTCTTTTGTTGATGTGCATTTCTTGGAAACTAATTTATGTTTATGTTAATAACTTTGTTACCCAGCAACAATTCAATAGCAAAATTACAGGTTTAACAGCAGCATTTATTTTAAATACTGTCATGATTTACTCACCCTCAAGTTGAGGCAAGTTGACTTTCATAGTATTTTTTTTCCTACTATGGAAGTCAATGGTCTACAACTCATCAACTGCCTGCTTACCGACATTCTTCAAAATATCTTCTTTTGTGTTCAGCAGAAGAAAGAAATTCATACAAGTTTGAAACAACTTGAGGGTGAGTACATTTTTGGGTGAACTATCTTTTTAACTTTTCATGCCCAATTAAGTCAGCAAAAAGCACTTCATGTGTGCAGACAGTCTCAGACAGTGATGAGAAATATAGTGCACATATGTAAAATTAGTTTGTCTTTTGCTGTTAACTGTGCATTTCATGCATGCAAATGATAAGCTTTCATGACTGCGTAGCACAGCACCGTAAGCTCATGTAAGCCACGTAACCGTGATAGAGCAGATAGTTAAAAATCTCTGCCTGTTGACAAATTTCAACCGGTTAATCGTGTCTACCGGTATACTGCCCGCCCCTGTGTGAGAGAATGCAAAAGCATTGACAAATATTTGTTCCTCATTTTCACCATGTCCCCTTAGGGGCTCTGCAATTTTGACAAAAAAAAAAAAAATGTTCTTAGAATTCTTAGAATCCCGTTAAATTATGAAAATTATATTAGGGCCCGAGCACCAATGGTGCGAGAACCCTCGTTTCTGAATGTTCTCTGAATGTTCTCTGAACGCTCAAAACAAGTAGTAACATTTAAAAAACATCAAACTAAAACGTTTCAGAAAAAAAAGTTTCACGAACGATGCACAAATAATATTTCTTGTGCTAATGTTTTGAGATTATTAAAGACCAAATAACTCTGAATTAATGTTCTATTAACATTACTGGAAGAATGTTTGCTCATAACTTTGAGAAAACGTTGCCAGAACACTTGCTGCTCAGATTATTATTTTTTTTTTTTATATATAAAAAAAAACACACCAAAACATATAGTGCAAATATAGAGTTATCCAACAAGTGCAAATGGGGGAAAGGGAGGCAACAGTCATCCAATAAAAAATGTCCAATGTTCTTTATACAGTCCAGTAAATGGAACGATAAGGGTGTCCAGGCATCAACAGTAGCAGGTTTAACCTTGTTAAGTTGTGCTGTCGTACATTCATATTTAATTATATTAAGAAAGATATATATCCAGTATGTTTTGGTACACATATGTGGCGAAAACCAATTTTGAATTGTTTTTTGATTTTTGTTTCTTTGCGGACGCAAAACCAGCCAACACAAAGATCAGAATCATCATTAAGGAGACACAGACCTGGATTAAAGATCTAGACCGTTTGAAGACTTGCTGCACAGTTTTAAAAATGCACAGCTTTATTTAAATACAGTACAAAAGGTCAACTTCAGTGAACTTGACAGACATTTGGCTGCCCAACCATCCGACTGACAAACATTCCACCGTATTTATAGTCCTCAAAACTGTCTCTCACAAAGTGCTGAAACTTAAACATTCACCTTAAGCATTTTTAAATATGTTATATATGCAGGAAGGTTAAGGTCATTACTTTGACAATCAGACTATTGACCTTTCCTATGCATTCAGCTCAGCTCTGTGTCAAGTTCACCCGCTTCCTCTCTGTGTACTGAGGTTATGATGCCCTATTTGGCAGCCGAAACTATGGTACAGGCAGAGCGAGGCCAGCGATAGGGGAGTGTAGTGACGCTAACTTGAAAACAACTGTGCCCCTGCTAACAGCACGCCTCCCTGTGAACAAACTTCGGTCTATTTATACGGCTGCTTGGACTGAAGGATTACCTGTTTTTTTTCTTTCCTCGCCATCTACAAATAGTGCAAGTTTTGAATTGCGCTGTCTGTGGGAAAATGTTATTATTGTGTATCCTTCCTGACAACAAAAAAATCAGTAAGTAGAAGGTTTTAAGTGGCTAATCCACATGCCTGCTCTATATCTGTAATAGCTTTGGAGAATAGTTACATAAATCCCCATATTTGCAGCTGCTTACAGATCAGCAGTTGCGTCTTATGAAAAGAAATGAGCTGGTTATGATAAGCTTGTCTAAAACTATAGAAATTCTGTCCCGTTAGCAGACTAAGCTGTTTGTAGACAAATAAAGTCCCAACTATTGATTAACTGCAGACTTGGGAAGAGGTCAATTTGTTACAGGTGAACTTCTCTGAACGACCCGATTTCCATAGTGATCAATGAGGCCTGTGCGCTGCAATATTCCAAGTCTTGTTCTGAAGCCGTATGATGGCTTCGCATGAGATTTGAGAACTATGGCGGAGAGTGAGCAACTTTATCAAATGGCTTCAGAAGAATTGTAATGTAAAATGTTTTACGGTTTTAGTTGAAAACGGTGTCGTTTAAACAGCCCCTTACTCATCCTTATAATGAAAAGTTCTCTAGAAGTTCTGCAATATTACTTCTTTTGTGTTTCACAGAAAAGTCGATCAAGAGTTTGTAAACCTTTTTTTAACCTTTTAAAATAACCTTATAGTTTTTTATGACTGTATTTATTTGATCAAAAATACAGTAAAAGCAGCAATATTATTTTAATTTTACAGTTTAAAATATAGGGCCACGTGATCCTAATCTGCTGAACTGGTGCACAAAAAAACATTTCTTGTCATTATCGAACAGTTGTGCCGCCTAATATTTTTTATGAACATTTTCCAGGATTCTTTGATGAATAGACAGTTTAAAATAACAGCATTTATTTGAAACTGAATTTTTTTGCAACATTATAAAAGTCTTTACTGTCACTATGATCAACTTACTGCATCCTTGCGCAATAGAAGTATACATTTCATTTAAAAAAGTAAATTGAATCAAAAGCAAATCCAAATCAAATGTGAACTGATTCACAGTTTTGAGTCGGTTCATTTTAGTGAATGAAAAGCAACTATGAATCACATTTCAGCAGTTCCTGAATTAATCTGAATCGTTCATACAAAGACAGTCTTACTCATAACATCAACTCACCAATATTGACTGATTCCTCCCAGTCTTCCAGTGTCTCTGTAACAGTAAGCACATACACATATGTCCGATGCTTGCTGTCCTGGTTCTGCTGTACAGAATGAGAAATATAAAGTTATCACATGGCTACACAATGTGCATTGAGTAGGTGTGAAGATAAGATATTTATGAATGTTTATGAAATAAAGCCTTGTTTATTGAAGTATCAGTGACAGCGTCTTATTTTATATAAGGCAGTTTGGCAGTCTTACCTCAAACACCCCCAGTAGCCTGCCAAGGGTACCCCTCACACCAGCCTGTTTAAGCAGGAACAGACACAGAAAAGGCATTAGAGAGACTCACTTTTGTCCCAACCCACAAGCCTTTTCAGTTTTAAACATGGTCGACATACCAAACTGTAAACATACAGAAATATAGTTGAAATAACAAAAAATACAGTCCCAAAACAAATCAAATATATACATATATATAACATCAAATATATGCATGGGGTTATGATGCGAAAAGGAAATGACAGCATGATTCTATCAGCGCTAACAGCGGCTTAACATGAAGATGAACACACCAAATTTCTGGAACCGTACCAGCTGACGCCGACACATCAGGCCAAAACATTAGCCCCAGCTCACTGATCCGGGAGACCTGAGCTGCGTGTTTCCATAACACAGGAGATTCCCGGACAACATAATGCTCATAAGGGAACATCATGTCTTCATTCAGACATTGCAAAATGCCCCAACCAGCCTGAGCTCACCCTGCAAATTGGGTTGATACGACTGTTCACAATCGGAACTGACAAACAACAGGGGGCGATTTCAGGGACTATGAGAGATTTGTCTATTTAAAATGCCCTGAGAGTGTTTCTGTCATCTCTGTGTATCCTCATCTGACACGATCACATAACATGAGCATTGCCCTAGACAAACCCTGAAAATAAACATCATAGCTGGAAAAGGACCAAATTGAAACATTTCACGAGGTAACAATGTCATTTTCTTATGTCCCATCCAGAGTTTTGGCTTAACTACATTCATTTAAAGAGGACCTATTATGCCTCCCTTTTACAAAGTCTTGATTTTGTTTTTGGGGTCAATTAGAATAGGTTTTTTAGGAAACTAAAATCATAGCCGAGAGTTAACACACTACAAATGCAACTCAACCAAGAGGTTTTTTTTGCATATGCCTCAGGCAATACATATTTCAATGTGGGATGTTGTGATGTGTACGTTCCCAGAAGAAAACTCAAGACTACACTACTCCTGGGCAAAAACAATAAGCCAAGCCAAAAATGGCAAAACATTTAGTGGCCTTTTAATGCTCTTAACCATTTTAATCACAAATCACTGGTCGGGAAATTAGCAAGAATTGCGCAAATACTGTAGACAGAGTAACTTAGGACGGAATAGCCTTTCCACAACTTGCAGACAGCCTTTTACATGAAGAAGAGTCAGTGTTGTTTAACTCAGTGTTAATGATGTCAAACAGTTCATTAGAAAAATGTCTCCCAGTTCGTTTGGGTTTATTGTGAGACCAAATATGCACTATAGACTAAGTCAAAACATGAGCCTCATGGGTTCTCAAGCCACTTCTTGGTTGTCCTTGCAATTTGGGCCGGAGCATTGTCTTGTTGAAAAATAACATCTGATCATTCCTCTTTAGATAACAACTTTTCATTTGTGAAGCAAGCTATTCTGCAATATTCTCCTGCACTCCAAAGCATGCAAGACTTTTCACAGTGAAGTAGCTCACCAATACCAGCAGCTAAAAAGGTCACCACACTCTTCCTACATGTTTCACTGTGGTAGATATGCATTCATTGTTATATCTCTCAGCGGATTTTCGAAGACTCCGCTCTGGAGTGTCACCATGCAACACACGTTTCATAGTGCTTAATCACTCCACACACATAGGAGTGCATTTGCTTACATTTAGCTAATTTCCTGACCAATAATTTGTAGTTAAGATAATGAAAAGCGTAGTGTTTAGTCATTTTGGGCTTGGCCCTTTTTTGGCCCAGGAGTGTACAATTGAGGCGTTTCAGGGAATTCAGAAACAGTTCTTACTGATATAGAGAATAACTCACTTTGGAGTGGACTTTGTACTTTGTAACTTTGCAGACTTTTTTAATGTGCATTGTGCAAACAGCAAAATTACATACAAGAGACTTGAAATGTGATAAAGCATAATAGGTCCTCTTTAACATGCTAAGTAAACAAATGTATTAAGTTATCATTAAATAATAATAAAAAGTTCCTTTTTACAAGAGGCCTGTTAAAAAAAAAAAAACCTGCTTTGCAAGAGCTTTGGGACATCCCATCCCTGGCAAACCCCCAGGGGTATAGTTTAGGTCCCATGACTGTTGCCATAGCTAGCGGCATGCTGTAATTCACAGACAGGTTTATGGTCTCCTCCAGGGTCTCCCTAACACTCGAATGGCTTGAGTTACACCTTTTAAACCATTATGTAACAAATAAATCCCTCGAAGAACAAAATAAAGTCTTATGCATGAAGGATAAAATGGAAAAAATAGGCCAAATACGGCTTAGTTGGGCAGTTTTTTTTTTCAGTGTTATGCAATTAGGCTTTAGTTACCTAAAATGTAAAACTCATTCAATCGATATTAAATTATTGAATTGAATTCAATATGGTATTAAAGAAAGCATTACAAGCTGGCTGATTTATTTTGTTATACAGCCAGATAGCGTGTCCAGCCCTGTTGTAAATGTCACTATTCGTTTAGGGTACAATAATTAATTTCATACTTTAAAAAAAAACATTGACTGCTGTAATTAAGCTGCATTCACATTGGGCAACTGCAAGTATCCAAACACCATGACTCTTGACCTCAGGGACATGTGCATTTCAGACGGACGAGGCCAACGGTAACAGGACACGGTTTCTAAATGTCGCTGTAATGCTTCACAGCTGTCAACAAATTACCCTCTTGGCATCCTCTACGATGGCCCTTCAATGTCATGACACAGCCCATCCTTGAAATGGACCACATAACCATTAGCAGGGATAGACATGAAAAGATTCATTTAGTGAAGCCTCTTAAATTGAAGATGAAAGAAAACGGGCTGATGTACAGATTGTGAATGATGATCGAGCAATCAATATGGTGGTGGTATCAAATGACCATAGCTCTCATACCGAAATCTGTAACAGTTGAGTCAAAGGTGTGGGCAAAAACTGAATGGAATGCAGTGTGAATGAGAGAGTTTATGGACTTTTATGGATAATTTAACTGCATAAAACACATTAAAAAAAGATGTGAGCTTAGTCTTTAGTTTTTAATATTATGTAATATTTTTTTCTTGAGTCATTATTTGACATTTTTCCACAACTGGATTAAAAATTGGTTTACCGAGATGATGATTGGTTTCAACTTGCTGTTCCTGCATACTATTTTTTCTTAAAGTAACACAGACTTTATAAAAAACTGTATGCAGCATATAGTATATACTGCTCAGTGTGCAATAAGCAGTATGGCATGGTGTAAAACAAAAAATCCTGGTGACAAGATATGAGACAGCTGCAAACCATAACTCTCACCTAAACATGAGCATGGTCTCTATGCTGGCGCTTTAAACATAACTACATTACAGTCAAGCCCCATTTAGGACCTTGGACCTACCGACAGACCCTGAGGGACCAACCTTACCCAACAGACCACCTGATGATACAACTCCCTTCAGTAAACTAGTAAAGATAAGACAAGATTTTATTTTAAGCAAATAAATACATAAAAAACAGAGATCAACTGATAAGTCAGTTACTGATAAAAAAACAAACAAAAATAACAACTTTATTCAACAATTTCTTCTCCTCTGTGTTAGTCTCCCACGCTGTTGATGTTGTAAACAGTGTGGCGTTTCCATGTTCTACGTCAGAACGCCGGCTCATTATTGGTTAGCTCCAGGGTCAGCATCACAGGCATGCGTCGTGGTGCTCAGGTGAACAGCGTGTGTTTACAATGTCAACAGCGTAGGAAGGAGACTGACACGGAAGAGAAGAAATGGTTGAATAAAGTTAGTTTTTTTGCGCACAAAAAGTATTCTCATTTCTTCATGACATTAGGGTTGAAGCCCTGTAGTCCCATAAACTATTTTAATGATGTCTTTACCCCCTTTCTGGGCCTTTAAAGTTGCAATGACGTTGCTGCCTATGGCTGGTTCAGAAACCTCTCGGATTTCATCAAAAATATCTTAATTTGTGTTCCGAAGATGTACAAAGGCCTTAATTAATGACGGAAATTTTTATTTTTGGGTGAACTAAACCTTTAAATCTGCAGTGGTCAGCAAAGTAAAAATCATAGCTCTCAGAAAATTACGAGTTTATACGTTGTAATTACAAGCATGTGAAGGCTTTTTCAGACCAGTTCAGAACTGTTACTATAATTATGAAATGGTGTGAACGCAACTTTCACTCAGCAGGAATTTGGACCTTTAGGGCCAGAGTCAAGAGCCAATGAGGAAGAAACCTCGAGGACAGAGCTCACCTCCTCATAGACCTCTCGAACCGCAGCTCCTCCAGGCTCCTCTTCTGGCTCCATCCCTCCTCCTGGAACGATCCACTGATCTGGGTGTCGACTGCTGCTAACGAGCAAAACCTGCCACACACACACACACACATTCACAAACAGAGTTTAGTCAGCTAGTCCAAATCCAAGTGCTCATCAACACTTTGTCAGGATATCTTGATTGCATAACTAAGCCTAACCTGATACTGATACACAGTACCATCAATAGCAAAAATACCATACATCTGATTGAAAGGTTGGCCTCAGCATGTACTGTAGCAAGCAATTCATTTCATTTTTTTAAGAGTGATAGTTCATGTTGTTCCAAACCTGTCCGAGTATCTTTGTTAATGTTTTTGCAGTGTTTCAGTCTTCAGTGTCAATTGTTCAGTGTCTTAATAATCTACATCCCTTAATCCTATCCAATACCTAAACTTAACAACTACCTTACTAACTATTAATAAGCAGTAATTAGGAGTTTATTGAGGCAAAAGTCATAGTTAATAGTGAGAAATGGTTAATGTTGTTAATGTTTTGACGTTATTGTCCATGCAATGAATGTCAATAGGTTCCAAAACAACAATGGACCCCATTGCCTTTCATTGCATGGACAAAAAAAAAAAAGACATTTCCCAAATTATCTTTTAGGAAGTTTGATCACAGTCTTTTACTAAAATTTGTATATGTATTACAATTGCATTTCTGCTTCCATAATGAGCTACTGCATTACTTTCGCTCAATGCTGTCACTCTCCACCACTCTTCTAGAAGGCAATCGTATATCTGTGGAATCACGTCTTATAAATAAACTACCGGCAACAGCTGTCTCAGCCATAGCGACAGATTCTGTGTGCTGAGAGTCAAGCTCTGCTTTGGGGTATGAGGTGTGGGAGAAAAAACAGCTGCGGCTAGACCAGGTGACCATGAGAGATGTGGAGAAATCTCACAGGTTCCATCTTTACATTTCTCCTGAGCCTCAGTTTGGGTAAACCTAAGAATCAATATGCCCACTAATGCAGATGGTTCAGTTACAGTAGTTGTTCAAAGATAAAAAATACAGCATGGTAATTAGAGTTAAAGTTGTTCACTTTTATTTTGAGCAATTTAGTGCACTTTCATTTCAGCAAGCATTGCAGTCAATATTTGGCTATGTGAACTGTTATGCAAAGTTCCCCACCCACTGATAGCTTTGAAAAAACTTTTTTGATTCAATCATCCCTGGAATTGATAAATTGATCAAACCTTCTGACTAACAGCACAAAACAGCAAAGGTAATCTGTCAAAATTGTCAACATAGAGACAATTTTGAATAATTATGGCTGACAGGCAGAATATAATCCATGATATGTAGACTATATTATTAACCATCAAATCAAGAATGTCAAATATTTGTATTCTATTTTACATTGAGTAAATTAGAGCATTCTGGGAAATTAACTGTTCTCCCATCACAATCTATAACATAAGTTAATTTATTTATAAATATAAATTAATAACATTTATATAAATAAAAATTCCTACATTTGGAATTTCAAACGCTTTTAAAGAAATATGTATGACAACATTTATGGGTATAATTCAAAAGTTTTAAATTAAATGCATTATTCAAAGATATTTGCAGTTAGACATTTCACTCCATTCTACTTCAAATTGCAAGAATTCTGTTTGTAACAGTGTTCACTGTATTATTGTTATTTTGGAAATTAGATATTATTATTTTATATATTTTTTATAAGTTTCATTTTAAAAATATTTTTTTGGGATGTTTTTTTTATTTGTATTATTTTTTAATGACTATCTAGTTTTTATTTTTATTTCAGTTTTAGTACATCATGCAGCTCATCTCAATGATAATGAGAAATACTGCCATGGCAACTAGAAATAATATGAGTTTATTTTTTGTTTTAGATTTTGTGACGACCCGTGTCTTTAGTGGTTTTCCCTAGCGCTGGCTGGATGTCTTCGCCCTCCTAAATGGTCACATTGTAGACACCTGTTCCTTACTTCCCTTTGGGCCTTTAAAAGAAGTAAGATGGATGGCAGACGCGGGCGGCCTACTTGATTTATTTCCTTTTGTTCTTTGTTTTGTGGTGCTTCTTTTTACACACACAATGCCACAGCATATTACATTTCCCTGCATTCATTTAGCATTACACTACTGATGCCTAACTGCTACATATATCTTTTGTATAGTTTTCCCTTTTGTTAAACTTTTGCGTAAAAGTTCGGCTTTCTTGTGTTTCCCGTTTCTCGTTTTCAATGGTGCACATTGCACAACCCTGCTGTTTATAGAACACTACCAGCTGATGACGTTAAAAATCAAGGGTAAAAGGACTGAATCAAGGACTGTCTGAAAGCCACAACAAATGGATAACAGTTTCTATGACTTTAAAAACAGCCCATTCATCTGAATGACATTACTTGTAATCTTTTTCTCCATTATAAAATGATTATTTAGCTTTATTACTCCAACCCCTCATAGACCTGAGCATCTGCTGATATACTGAACCAGTTCAGAGCCCCACTGACACTCAAGATGAAATGCATGTTAAATTCTAGCCTGAGTCTGAGGGGCACGTGTGGCCCCATCGTCATAAACATGACCAAAGAGAACGAGAATCTTTTCAGCAGACAGGCTGTCTTCCAGTCACGATAGGCATCAGGGTCAGGGCTGTGTTTGACATTTCAGGAAAGTCTGTAAATGTATTTGTGGATTAGATTATAAAAGGTTTCACAGATAGTTTGCAACTTTGAATGCAAGACATCATATTTGGCAAATGCTTTTATCCTATAGGCCCTGTTTAAACCTGGTATTAAGATGTGTTTTGCTCGATCGTATCACAAGTAGACGAGGGAAACACATTCCCGTTCACACCTGGTGTTTTAATCCATCTCTTTTGTCCACTTTCAACCATTTCTGTCCTGATTTCTTCGAGGGGAGGTCTATAGGCGGGTAAATGTACGGGCTTTTTTAGATCTTTTTTTAAAAATTTTTAGATCCCAACATCAGCTTTCGTTTTTGCTCTGATAGCCACAAGACCATGTCGAACGCAAAGTGTGTGTTAGAATTAATGGTGAGAGAACATTGTGCTTGGTACGTATTTTGTATTCAGGCCAAACTTAGGTCTTCAGCCGACAAAGTTTAAATCCCATCTGGCTAGTGGGCTTCCCATAGGTCAGTATGCGGAGAGTAGGCAGCCTTTTGCGGCTGTTCAAACGCATTCAACCACATGAGCGTCTACTACACCATGAAAGCAATTCGCTCAAATGCATTTTCGACTACTTCTGGGTCGAAAGTGGACAAGCTCAAAACGTTCTAGACCCCATTTGCACCTATATTTAGCGTCGTCCACTTGTGATCCGATTGACCAAAACACATCTTAATACCAGGTGTAAACAGGACCCTAAACTTCTTACAGTGGATTGAAGCTATATGCTATTGCAGCAATCAGTGTGTGTTCCCTGGGAATCGAACCCATGACCTTCCAGTTGCTAACATAATGCTGTACCAGACGAGCTACTGACATGCTAAAACAACTCACATGCATTACAGCATGTCAACACAAAACTAGGCTACCAAGACATTCACGCTTTCAAACCTTTCACTTGGTTTGCAAGTTTGAAATGTAAAGCTCACAAGCTAAAGGAGGAAACGCTTACGGCTTAAAATCAGTCACGTACAGCACGCAACTGAGTGCCATTTCATTCTGGCTTGTTTTAAGGGTCATTGTTCAGGTTCAGTCACTGTATCATGTTCGCATTTAAGGGGATCATTGTTGCTATGACAACTCTGGCACTACTGTTATTGAACCAGTCTGCTGAGCTTGACAATTCAAAAACTGAAATAAAGTCCCTGAGGCGAACGTGGTCCTCTCTTGGTAGACCAGAAATGACTGTTTATCCCTAACATAATTCTTTGTGTATTTAAAGCTAAAGTTATAAAATCTACTTTTGTTTGGGACAACTCTGTCCAAAGAAAAACAGTTCAGGCATTTTACCAAGATGCAAAACAAAGACTAGCAAAGCAACCACATTCAATAAAAGTCTTAAGTGGGCAACTGAAAGTTGCAAGTTGCTCAACCCAAACACGCACCCAAAAACACAAACACATTTTCCAGAAGCACTGTATCAGCAGTATTCTTTCTAAATGTAAATACACATTCCAACCACACTGTCATGAGGAAAGTCAACAAACCATGTTTTTCTGATAAAATTACATGCTCATTACTGCTGTAGTTACCATTCAGTGCACACAAGCAAATTACTGTTACCGTATGTTTGGAATACTGTACCTCCCATTTCAATACGCTCAACTTTTGACCTTTCCAGTGTGATGAATGAACCAGAAGTAATATTCTGCATAATTTTCTTTTTCTAACACCCTTTGAGAGATATTTTGACAAATACGTGATGTATAGTTTACAAGCTATTGACATCTCTCTGTGGTTGAAACACTGATTCAGCGATTATATGAGACATGGCTATGAACGAACTAGCGTACATCACTCAGGTAATCCTGAGGTATTTTGTGTCATGGTATACCTTATTTTCACCACAGACCTTATTTCAGCCATTTAACAAAAAAACGATGGAACCGGAAGTGCTAAAATGCTAACTCGCTTCCACATTTTGGCCTACAAAGTGATGTCATACCTGCACCACTCTATGACGTTCCTTCTCTGATGACGTCAGTTTGACGTCTTGGTTTGAATATCCTTAACCACTTCCCTCCAACCATCAGTCTGCTATGAGCAAGGGATGAAGAGGAGGAGGAGGAGTGCTAAAGTAAAACCACTATTCAATATTCTGCCTCACTGGGAAATACGTCACAACACTGAAGTAAAGTCGGTTGCAACTTGTGGTTCACAGGGACTTTAAAGAGCGGCAAAAACATATTCATTGTTTGAATTTTATTGCAAAAATTTACAGAATTTGAAAGCTGAGACTTTGTTCCATTACAAAAGTAACAAAGAACAAAGCTTATAGAGTGGTGCAGGTACGACGTCAGAACCCGGAAGTCTAATTCACCACTGGTTCCTTCGAGATTTTACTGTGGGGTTTTATAATGAGGTTTTCAATTCAGAAGTAAAATAAGGTCTCTACAACATACACTACACACACCCAAAACTGTCTTGTTTAGTTACTTATTAGAAACATGTTCCCAAAAATAAACACAACTGCTTTAAAATTTGAGTAATTTACCTTGTAGAAGCAAACGCAGTCAAAGTATCGTCAAGTTATGTTTACCACAGGCTTTATTTTACTCATAAATTGAAAAACCATTTTAAAAAAACGTAGGAAATTCTCTAAGGAACCAGCGGTGAATTAGACTTCCGGGTTCTGATGTCATACCTGCACCACTTTATTGCGATTTACTGGGTGGGACGCACGTTAATCAACTGAAAACAGCATAGACCAAAAGATCGGGATTTAAGAATCGATGTCGGTTCATCAAAATGAGAATTGATTAAAATCGAGAAATTGCTATTTTCCCCCAGCCCTGTTATGAGGCTTTGTGAGGTCTTGTAGGACAAGAGCACAAACAGCAGATGAGCTGAAGGACTGTACTTCTCCCGAGTGAGCTATGTTGTAGCTTGTACTCAGCTAACTATCACCACGGCAGGAATGCATTGACGTCCACAGTAGAGTTCCTGTACTCAACACTTCAAATGATCAGAAGAAACGATACATAGAAATACACAAAAAAAAGAGGTAAGATCCTTCCCAAAGAGATAAACAGCAATTGGTATATATAAAAAAACTATAAAAAATTACAAAGAAAGAGACAGATTAAAAAAAGTGGACTAAGTACTCAGTCAGGGGACAGTAATTGCTGTCATTCTGGTTCTATAAATTGCTGCTGATATGTCACTTGGAGCCTTAGAACATAGTGTAACTTACCCCCTCCCCACCCCCTCTCTTAGTGCTACTAATCACATGGAGGAGAAACCTGGGAGACCAGGTCCTGTTGCAATGCGGAACATTCAGGGTCGGAGGCTCCCGTGCCTCAACATGCTTTAAGTAACTTTGATAAATCTAGTTCTACTTAATTAAAGATTCACTGACTTGGTAGTTTGGTCAAGTTCATTTAAGGAAAAGAAGATGGGGGAGTATTTGTGTATACAACAGCATTTTCCTGTAATTTCTGAGTGCACTTTCCACATCAGGTCAAGCCCTCGTTTCATAATAGACAGTATTTTAAGGCTAAGCAGAAACTACTTTCGAGGAGGTCGCAAAATGCTGCGGATGATCAATTTGATAGTACTTTTCAATGAGAGACTTTAAATTCTGTGGAACACAAATTTTATATTTTAAAAGACTTCCATAGACAAAAAAAAAAGATATAGATTTTCTAAATATCTCACAGATTAAAGTAAGTCATTCAGGTTTAGAATAACATGAGGGTGAATAAATTATGTAAATTATACATTTTTGGGTGATTTAGATCTAACTTTTGTGACTATCCATTTGACATTTTGAGCCTAAAGGTGCATAAATTCAAAATCAATCAATCACATAAACCTCAGTACGCACTAAATCCAGCTCTATAAAACAACCTATAGTCTAACTAAGTCTGTCTTATTCATAAATACACGAGACAGACCAGACCAAGCAAACTAGCTTTATGAAAACAAAATCTCATACTGTACAGTACATTTAAAGAGATTAGGTAACAAGTGCAACCCTGCTTATTAAGAACATTGTGTTCCTTTATTCTCGCTCTCATATACTCATATTGTTACCTGTTTTGAACAGCTGTCAGTACTCAGGAGTAAAGCTCACTGCTGGCTTTTAGTGTGCTGATCTCATTGATTACATTTATAAAACCTGCCATCAGTCCTCCATGCACAGTCATATATTTCTAGACATGAATCATGGATTAGTAATCACTGAGTGTTGGGAAGCTTATTGTAAAGTGTCATCTTTATTTGTAATATTATTTAGTTACATTTAACTATTCAGGTAGTTATTAAAACACATTCCTGCTTTTATGATACTATTTAAATAGACTCATTCATTCATTTTTCAAGATTCATTTTTCATCTTACAAGTATAATTTTGGTAACAGTTTAGGGTCCAATTCTCACTATTAACTAGTTGCTGTTTATTAGTACATATAAAGCACAAATGAATGACCATATTCTACATCCCTTAATCCTACCCAATTCCTAAACTTAACTATCACCTTACTAACTATTAATAAGCAGTAATTAAGATATTATTGAGGCAAATGTCAGAGATAGTTAGTTAATAGTCATAATTGGACACTAAACTAAATTGTGACCAATATTTTTAGTTGAACTATTGTAGCTATTCTGATTAACAACTGTAATAATAATTTAAAAAATGGTAGGCCTACTGGTAACTACTAGTAACATGTATCAAATAAAGCTGAAACATAACTATAAATAAGTACTATAGTACCGGTACTATAGTACTATAGTGCTGGTAAATTTGGATTATATAGCCTATATAAATCCTGCATCTGTTTTAGTCAGAAGGATTGTTTTTTAGTTTTTTTTTTTTAACGCTATGTTAGCAATGGGCTGTTTACATGGCCAACACAAGGTTAATATCACAATACATACAATTATTAATTATTATATTAAACATTTCAACTTGACATAGATTATCTAAAATACATGTGGGTGGTACATTCTGAAATATTCCATGTAAACATGTTTCTAAATAAAAGCATTTTCTAGCAGTATCATAAAAATGAGAGTCCAACAGACCATGTTTAACAGTCAAAGGAACTTGACGTGAGACATAAAGGAGGAACTTCATTGTCGGAAGATACTCAACAGTAACAAACAAGGTGGTCACATGTTACAATAACGTCCCATTAGTTAAAATGAACTAGCAATGAAAAATACTTTTAAAACGTTCATTAATATTAGTAAGTTTATTTTAAACATTTACTTATAATAAATTATTACAATGAAGGTCCACTTCCATATGTTAATATTAGCCACTTTAATGCACCTGAGCTAAAATGAACTAACAATGAACAGTTGTATTAACAAACGTTAAAAAAAAACAGTGAAATAAATGGATTTGTTCATTGATAGTTAGTTAATGGATTAATGATAGCCTACATTATGTTGAAGAGTTATAGAACAAGAAAATATAATGCTTCTAGTCACTAAAATTGGCTTACATTGATTTAAGAAATAAGTCCTGGTAAAATAAAATAGCCTACTAGTTAGTAACAAGGAATGTCACTTTAAAACAGGTTGCAATATATACTGTAGGCGACAGTTATAACACTACATAAACCACCAACCACATTTGCACTTTTCTCAGCCTTACCTCGTCCTCCCGATCGTTCTTGAAACATAGACACGCTGCTCGTTTTTTAAAGCCCTCTCCGTCATATGTCCTTGTCTGATTTGGCTTGAATTTCATCATGTGGGGTTTTCTCCGAACAAAACAAGAATACAAGTGTTCTCGGTTGCCTAGTTGTTGGATCGTACGCTCAACGCAACTGCCTTTCAGGCCAAGAGCTGAAAGTCGTCCCAGATTTTCCAGGCTGATCATACAGTTTGCATTTATACGACGTGCCTCATGTTGAAGACATAATTCCTCTCTGGACAGCGGAGATTGTGAGTTGGGGTGTTCTCATCTTGACCATGGTGTCTGGTTGGTGGTGTGTGAAGCGTGAGCACTCCTCTGCTGCGGCTCTTCAGTTCTGCGCAGTCGCCTTAAATCAGCTGCAATAGGATATGCGTTACAAACCCAAGATGCCATCAACAGATAGGCGTTTCCCTTATTGGAAATATGAATGAGACATCTCAGCCGCCAGAGGAAGGGGGGAATTGATTCACCGACGATTGGAGCGGGTAGAATTGAACTATGCTGCATCGCTATAAATTTGATCAAATTGTCAGTTATTGATTTAAAGTAGCATAGACAAAAGCAACACTGCAGCGTTTTAACTGAGATTGTGGTGTTATGTTGTATTGGCGCCATCTGCTGGTACTTTCTGCTGGAGCATTAAAGGGATAGTTCACATAAAAATAAAAAGTCATAATTTACTTAAGGTTGTTGCAAACCTGAATGAGTTTGTTTCTTCTGTTGAACACAAAATAAGATATTTTAAGGAATGTTGGTGACAGTTGACGGCATCCATTGACTTCCATAATACTTTTTTTTTTAAACCTATAACGTTACATTCTTTAAAGATATCTTCTTTTGTGTTCAACAGAAGAAACAAACTCATGAAGGTTTGTTTGGAACAACATGAGGGTGAGTAAATGACAAAATTTCCATTTTTGGGAGACCTATCCTTGAAATTGAATAATTTTAAGAGTTAACCACCATTAAGCTAACGTTATTTTAAGTCGGATCTTTTCGATGCTGAACCGTTTCACAAAACATTAGCTTATTTTTTTTGTTTTTGTTTACAGGTTAACGTTACACTTGATAAACCAAGAGTGAATCGAGGATTTGACTTAATATGGGAGGAAAAGAACATTACTTTAATATTTGAAATGAAAAATAAAATTTAGCCTAGGCCAACTGGAAACGTTTAACGTTACGTAAAGTAAAATTAGCCTAACAAATTCATCACATCATTTTTTTTATTAAAACGTGCAACAACTTTGAAGTCAACAGATGTAATTTAGTTTAACAACTTTATATTTATGTTCTAGAGACTGACCATACCCGTAATGTCAGACAGACTGATCGACGAAGCGTTTAACCGTTTCTTTGAAACCAGTCGAGTGAAAGAACCGATTCAAGGAGTCGGACTTCGCGTTACTAACAACAGAAGAGCAGTTCTGTGAAATTGCATGGGAAACCAACTTAAATGTTTAATCCGTAAAACCTATTAACAGTTAATAAAATTGAATAATGATGATGAACAACCATCTTCAGAACTTACAAAATGTGCTAGGTGAATTTCTTCAAGTGAAATAAAAGTGTAATTGATCGCTCCAGGTTATTTTGAAGTAATGATCAACTTTAAGATGTAACTAACATTTTCTTATGAAAGCCTACTGAAAGGTAGAACAGCATAAGAAAAAACAAATGAGCAGTTAACCTGCTTGTCGTTCTCAGAAATGTAATAAAAGCACCACATAAATATTTCTTATTAATCAACAGATTTTATTTACAGAAAGAACAGAAATATGTGTGTGGACTGTTGTCATCACATTTTATAAAGTAGGATTTTGTTCCCCTTTCTATAGAAAGCAGGAATTTACAAACAGATTTGAAGTTGACATTTTAACCAAAGACCAATTGAGGAAATTGAGACAAAGCCTTTATTGATCTTTTGCAATGTTTCTCCAAACATTCCCACCCCTCATCCCTTTACTAAAATCGTACTATTTATCATTCATCTCCAGTCCCCTGCAACCTTGGCGTTTCAAAATAAATGCTGAAGGGAAGAAACAGACAAATGAATCTCAATGCACTGGACTGTGATGGACACAAGAATAAAAGCACGCAATGGAGTTTCAAGAGTGCAATTAGTACAGCGATGGCAAGATAGATAAAACAAAACAGTAAAAACCAGATATGATAACAGAATTGTTATACTAAAGAAATATTACGCAAAAAAATCTCCCTTCTCTCTAGGCTCTACCTTACCCATAGTCCAGAACAAATTCTACATTAGGGTTTACAGTTTCTGTGATGGTGGAAAGACTTTTCAGTTAAACCATTTCCTAGGTGAAATTAGGTGAAATCCTGTTTGCATGTGGTTTCAATCTTGCGTCTCTTTTCCGTTTTAAAGAACCTATACTTTTTTGCTAGGTTTTCATCTAAGAGGGTAGGTCTGACAACTGTTCTAAACAGGGGCTAGTCTGCTGCTCCTCCTCAACAGAGCAACGAGAAGAAAAAAAAGGTTAAAAGAAATGTAAAAAGAAATGCAATGGGACAGACAAAATGACAGTCAGTTTTAATGCACGCTTCATAGCAGAAGTCTGTGGCTACCTTCCCAACCACTGTAAAAGAAAGCCGTATGAGTAGTTCATCTGCCCATGCATCAGAACAGCAGTGAATCAGGACAAAGACGTGTTTTTTTGTGTGTTTTTTTACTAATGTGCATTTAAATCACAAATTGTCTGAAGCTGTCTGTTTAATTTTGTTAATATATTCTTTTCAGTTTATCTTTTTTTTTTGTTTCCTAAGACTGTGTCCTTTACATGAAAATGAATAGGTCTTGGCAGAACATGGAGTTGTTCACTCTTGACTTCCTTTTTTTTTTTTCTCTCTCTCTCTTTTTGTGCCCCCGAACATTTCTAGACTTCAATATTGTTTCCGGCATAAAGCCTGGTCCATGTTCGAGCTGAAAAAGACAAACAAATGCAGAGTTATGAATAAAAAGGGTGTGGATTCTCTCTAATTAGCAATAGCCAAACAATGTACTTCAAAGACAGCTACACGAAAATAACTATCCTGCATTATCCTTTGCGACAGAAAGATTATCAATAGCCGCTTTTCCATCATCAGGCCAGTGAGAGCCAGGACTAACGTGCCGGCGGGGCCAATAGCTTCAAGGCTAAAATTAAGCTGCGTTTCCACATGGTATCTGGTATTTTCCATATTCATATGTGTATTTTGTTTCACAATGGTTAGCATAAGCAGCCTTTAGCATCACATACAAATAGATTTCTGCCTCATACAGTGACCAGAATCCCCATCAGATCACAATCTGACGTTATTTCAAACACTCGTTTAAAATGTTGTTTTAAATGTTGAGGTTAGCTGGTAACCTGATATGAAAACAGCAGTGTTGACCCTCTCCTGACTCTGCCTTTGTTCATGATAACTCCTCAAGCCCCAGTTGGACCGATTTAGACCAAGGTATTCGGTGGGGCAAAAACCCCTGGCTGTTGGCCCCAGAGGAAGCCCAGATGAGGCGCGATCAAGCCTCGGAAGTGACAGCGGTAACGCAACAGGCCCTGGCACGCACGCTTTTAATTTAAATCAATGTAGAACAAGCGGACAAATAAACAAACGCAATATCTATTCTTCATTGAACCATCCCTTTAATCGCATTTAACCAGCACCCACCTGTCTCTATGGCTTGAGCTTCGTTAGACTTCCACTGCTCTGCGACATCATTTGCTAGAGGATCATCAGGGTTGGGTGCACTTAGTAATGCCTGGATTGATAGCAGCACTGTGCGGATCTGCAAGGCTGGAGACCACTTATCTGTGTGACATCATGCCATGGAGAGAGATCAACAAGAGAAAGAGCATTAGGAGAAAAGTAGCTGCTAGTTTTCATATGCGCTAAGTCTAGCCATGTACAGTTAAGCAGAGGGATCATTCTCTATGGGGTCAAAAGTGTAATCTGAGATCCTCAATCTTCCTACAGAGATTAAACGGGCACATCTTTCACAGTACCGGTATGTACATGTCAGGTAAGGGAGCTATAAAGTGTAATAGACTCAAACTGCCATGGCTCTGAGGTAAAGATAAAACGAGTCTTCCAGAAATCATAACTTATTCATTTTTCTCCCATACTCTCTAGAGACAAGATCCTAATGTCCCTGATTTTAATAGTACATTTTATTGCCTACTTCACCTAAAAGGGGGTGAAAAAAAGAGTCCTTTACTAGTACTAGTACAGACTTCAGAAATAAATAAATATTTTGAATAAAAATGTTAAATATGTTCTTATGTATGCGTTTATTTTTGGCAGTCTTCTGCGTCTCCCATTTTCTGTGCTCTCTAACATAATGATAAATATTAATATTGTAATATCTAGCATTCTGACTGATAAATTAATTGACAATAAGCCATTACTCCAGTCTTCAGTATCACACGATCCTTCAGAAATCATTCTAATATGCTGATCTGGAGCTCTGCTCAAGAAACATTTCTTATTATCATCATCAATGTTGAAAACAGTTGTGCTGCTTAATATTTTTGTTGAAACCGTGATACATAGCATATGTTTCACAATTCTTTGATGAATACAAAGCAGTGCTTAAGGTTTGTGTGAACCCCTTGATACATTTTCAGGATTCTTTGATGAATAGAAAGAGAATATCTTAAAATAGAAATCTTTTGTAGCATTGAACATTTATTTACTGTCACTTTTGGTCAATGTGATGCATCCTTGTTGAATAAAAATTAAGTCTGCATGACATGTTAGAAAAAGGCCCTTCAGAATGAATAAATGATAACTGACTAATGAAAAATCTAGTGATCATTTCTATTTAAAAAATAATGGCATTCAATTACAACAGAATTAAAGCATTAAACTCTTAATCATGTTTAGGTTGTGAATGTGATGAGTAAAATCAGTATAATCTGAACGTTTTAGAAGATGGGATAAAAATGGTCTCTCACCTTTCAAAATATCTAGACATATTCTTCCCAGCTTGTCTACGTTAGGGTGATATATTTTGGTCATGAAGCGTACTTTCGGAGCTGCCATGGGATATTCTTCAGGAAGAAAGAGTTCGAGTTTAAAAGTTCCCCCCTCAAAGGGGGAGTCTTGAGGTCCGGCGATGACCACGTGGAAGTAGCGAGCGTTCCCCTCATCTGGCTCTGCCTTTATACCTGGCACCGGCTCTGCCAACAAACGCTGTGTTTCCTACACACACGCATGAAAACAAGATCAATTAGGCTGGCTGGAACATAAAGCATCTCTACACACTCAGCTTATTAGCCAAAGCACTGGCAGTGAGACGGTCGAGTACACGGGAGTAAACAAAACAGTAGAAAGAGCCAACAACATATAATGTACACAGTGACAACAGAATTTTGTCTTTGAAAAAACTGTATAATCTTAATTTCACCTTGTTACCTTGCACAATGGCTATGTAACAAAAGACAAATTGTCCTGCCTGCATTAACAACATTCCAATGGCAAACAAACCTGTACAGCAGAGTGATTCATGGACTGAGAGGTCATAAATAATATTATGTTTATAATTTTATGAATACTTTTTTTTTTTTTTTTGATATTGGTATGGCCAGGCCCACATAGACTTTCAGCACTGATTTTAGGGTCAAAATTGAATTATAAACATGGTAAAGTGGTGAGTCCTACATTCTTATTTGTAGACAAAACCATTTAAAATAATTATATTTAAAATAAATGCTATTATTTTGGATGTTCTATTAAATCCTGGGGAAAAAAGAAGATCATAACTGTTTTCAACGTTGATAATTTTCAATGTTTCATACGCAGCAAATCAGCCAATTAGAAAAGATTTCTGAAGGATCGATCATGTGACACTAAAGACTGGAGTAATGATGTTGAAAATTCAGCTGTCTCATCACAGGAATAAATGTAATTTAAAATGTAATTATTTCACAATAATGCTTTTACTGCATTTTGAACATATAAATGCAGCCGTTATGCACTTAAGACTTGCACAGTAAGAAAAACCTTACTGACCCCGAACTTTCGTATGCACAACTATGTTAACCACGAAAAATAGGAAAATGCATACATTTCAACAAAGTCACAAACTTTATGTGTGCTTAAATATAGTAACCACTATCAGAACTACAATATTTACATATAATACAGTATCCTTAACCTTCAGTAGGGCAGAGGACGATCTTACATCACCACAAATGTTACTGGTTAGGCACTATGAATGTTTTCAGTAAACACTCTCTTAGTTTGCACCACATTAGAAAAGACAGTCTCTTGCTGTTTCAATATCAAGCACGGTTTTATATCTTTTAATTCCATGATCAGTCCTGTATCTGCATCTTGCACTGCTCAATGACATTTAACATGGAGTAATATTTCAAAATACAACCCATGTTCCAGAAACATTTTCCTCTAAAACCAGGGTTAAACTGACCTCCATTACAAGCCAATCAAGATAAACACTAGAGAGAAACAGGGCTGATCCTGACAGTCCTTCGGAAACACACACCCACATGACTAATGAGAATCTGATATCACCTGTGGAATGCTCGAGTCTGAGACGTTGTTCATCTGAGAACTACTGTACTATGCTGCACTCTACACCTTATAGATTGACTGTTCGGCATCTGAGAACTCATGCCGAAAAGTGGATATTACAATATCAGTGTAATAAACCATACGTTCAAAAGCTACCACACCTGTTCTGAACAAAAAAAAAAACGGGTTATTTGGCCATATGATAATGAACCTGTAAAACAAGAAGAGACTTCTATTTCCAGTATTTCAACTGAACAAATCTAGCATTATATATTTTTATAATCCTGATACTGGTTAATAAAAGCTGTCATATACATAGTTCCTATGACGTCACAACATACGGGCATTTGCCGAGCCGGCGCCATTTCTGTGGGCAGAACATTAGAAGAAGAAGCTGAAACGAGTTCATTTCGTGATAAAAAGTGAAAACTGTCATCTCCTGCTGGGTCAATGGATGTTCAAATCGTGCCGGAGGTTCAGTTAAATTTGGATTTTACAGTATACCCGTCATTAGACTTCATGAATGTGAGTTTTTGTCAGAACAACGACAAAAACGACTTGTATAAGTTAACACTTTGCAGTTTGAATGATGTCCTGTATGACAAGGTATTAAAAACATACAAAAACAACATTGTTTCCACTGTTCGATCGCGCCCGCACCTCTCTCTCTCTCTCACTCACACACACACACTCTAGCATTGCAATCTCAGATTATGTCCCTAAAGAACCCGCGTATAAAGTAGTTCCGCATGACATTAATTAATTTGCACGCGAGTTTTATTTATTTTTATACCGTGTATATATTCATCCAACGAACCGTGACGCCCGTACCGTTTCGGTTCAATACATGATAGTATCTGAGGCAAAGCTGCATAATCAGTGCTCAGTACGGATCCACACCATTTATGACTGAAATTTTCGCATTGTACCTCTCTCTGTCTTGTGTTAATAGAGTCTCTTTATAATCTCTGTCACTTTGTCTCTTCATGATTTTCGTAACTTTATAAACAGAAAGAAATATTCGAAATTTGCTTGTAAAACCTTGTAAACACAGCAGCTTATGCCCTCAAAGATGGCGTCTCCAGGGAGGTCACGTGATATTAATAGGCCTGTGGGAACTATGTATACAATTAAAAATCAATCAACCAACCAAGAAAGATCTAATGTAAATTACCCCTTTTTTATGTTTTTGAAATTTGAATTTTGAATAAAATCTATTTAAATAGATCTTAAAATGTTATTCTTTCCTGTGATGACAAAGCTGAATTTTCAGCATTATTACTCCAGTTTTCAGTGTCACATGATCCTTCAGAAATCATTCTAATATGTTGATTCACTGCTCAAGAATAATTTATCATCATCAACAAACAAGTTTCCAGGAATCTTTGATGAATAGAAAGTTCAGAAGAACATTTAATTGAAATATAAATCTTTTGTAATATTATCAATCTTACACTATAGCGCAATCAATGTAAGGAATAATGTGCATTAATGGACCTTAATGCGATGATCTAGAGGTGTTTATTGTGTGATAATGTTTATCATCACATTCATTACATTGATCCTTTAACCTAGCATATACATTGTGCGCAGAATGAAATTCCTCACATGTTTCAGATATCCTACAGATAAAACCATGCAGAGCAAACACAGACAAGAGAGGGGCTCCCTGTCATGCATGGGGAACAGGCCATCAAGGACGCATTCCCAGCCATCCCTCCCACTAACATCACTCAGTTCATTTCACACGCAAACCTACTGCAACTGTTTCAATGTCTAATTCAGAGGACAGTGCAAATGAATGAAAGTTTCCTCCCTGTGGTCAAACATTCCTGGAAGTGCTCGACATATAAGCATTAATTACTGGACAACAGCAGTAGTGGACAACACAAAGCAAGAAACCTTCTTGATAATATACACAAAAGATGAAGCAGCAATGATATACCCAGGGCCTAATCTATTTAATCTAAATAAAATGCGGAAACGTATGAATTCAGGAGACAATTTATCACGGTAGCACTTAATTTTTACCGTCCTGTTCCCCCATTTATACGATGTTCGTATTATAGTTGTTTTTTACAATAACTGGGTAAAATAACTAGGTACTAACCCTGAACCCATGTAGTTACCTTATATTTAACAGTCAATCTATAAGGTGTAGAGTGCAGCATAGCACAGTAGTTCTCAGATGAAAAACATTAATTAAAGAACGACCCATCCTAAATGAAACCAGACTAGGAGTTCATCGAAGTTATTTTCATTGTGTTTTTAAAAAGAAAATTCTGTCATTATTTGTTCACTCTCCTGCTGTTCAAAAAGAATATGACGTTTATATGTGAGACCAGAATTTTGCATTTTTTTCCCCCACACAATGAAAGTGAATGGAGACTTTCATTCTGTCTAACATTTCCTTCTGCGTTATAGACTGACATAACTATTTTGCTTTTGGTTTGCAACACCATATAAACGATGACGATTTTAATATGAATTTTGGATGAATTGTCGCTTTACTCCAACGTTGAAATGTTGAAATTGTCCGTGAGAATAAACAACAGGTCTCATTTAGGATGGGTCGTTCTTTAATTAATGTTTTTCATAATTACATCATGTTGTATTTTATTTGATATTTCTGCTGTTTGGGGCCTGCAGTCATTAGCTCGTTTAGCAGAAGCATCGCAACAGCTTCCCTAGCCAACAGGAAGCGAGCGAGACAAATTATTTTGCAAATGATCGTGTCCTAAATGGCCATATACACACCCTACACGCAGTAAAAAGGGTATTCATAAATAATCTATATATAAAATCGTTGTAAAAATAATTGGAACTGCTTAAATCGGATTATATTACTAAATTGTTACGCCTAGCTAGCCGTCTCAGGATCTGTTAGCAGTCTCGCGAGCTCACACACACACAACAGCTCGAGCTTAAGCAATGAATGGCCGCGAGCGAGCCACTCTCATTTAGTTAGTATGGGAACGTTTGTCATTTCTTAATGCTTTTGATTCAGTGCCCCAAATAGTAATGAATAAGACACAGTCCCTCCGCCATTTTTCACAGCGGTGAATGTATTTTTAACCCACCCATATTCGGGATACGACTGAATGTACCGAAACGGAAGTGGCTAACAAATACAGTGCCCAAACGCTAAGCCATCTGTCGCTTCTCTTTGGCTGATAATTACAATGATATTTGAGGATTTCGTGGAGTTATGATTAAAAAGGATAGACTAAAAATGTGCAGTGTGTCTCACTTCACGATTACCTTAATGATCCTGCGGGGCAACCCTGCCATCTTGTCTTGAATGCGGATTTTAGCTTTGACTCTCGGTGCTTCTTACTTCGTTTGCATTGACGGCGGAGACGCAGTGCACACACGCCTTCCGGCGCGTTGCGTCTGGACTCACGCGGAAACGTGAGCAATTGATGACGATGATGATGATGATATCGAAGTTGTAGTTTTGTATTGAGGGAAAGCTGTTTCTTTCACCGAAAACCTCTCCTGATTTAAGTTTTTAATGCAGAAACTTGTTTCTACGGAATAGAAAATAAATAAATATAAAGTTAATTGCGACTTTTACATCTCACAATTCTCAAAAGTCTGACTTTTTTTTAGAAGATATAAAGGTGAACATTTCGAAATGAGCACTTTCTGAAATATTATTTTCAGCTGGGGTGCCAGAAAAATGACGTAAAGTTATCGTAAAAATACAGTAATTTTCCGTTAATAAAATACCGTTTTTACCTGTCATTTTACATAAAATCTATTTTTTTCTTTAGTTTTTTAAAGTTTAATGAAGGATGATATTATAAAAACAATAAAATTATCTATAAATAAGGGTGAACACTGCACTATACAAATAACCACCCTCCTAATTGCAAAATAATGTTTATTATTAGTTTTTATTTATATAAATATTTAACTCTATACATTTCCATATTTGCAGTCTTGAAATCATAAAACTTAATGACATAAAACTTAATAAAAATATAAACAATCAAATCATGAACCATATATGATTTAGGTTGAAAAAAAAATATTCATGGAGCATCTCTCTCTCTCTCTCTCTCTCTCTCTCTCTCTCTCTCTCTCTCTCTCTCTCCCATAATACCTCTTTTATTTGAACATGGGAGGCACTAGTTTTCAGTGAGAGTAGATGCCACACAGAATTAACTTTTGGACCTCTTCACAGCGGTGTACAAACTGAGATGAAGTTTCTGCAGATACTTAGACCAGGTATGAAAACTGTGTTTGCTTAAAAAAAAACTATTGTCTTTAATCAGTATGATTTATGCTAAAAAATTGTCTTTTCTTTTTGTTGTTGTTGTTGTTGTTGTTGTTTTAATGTACAGTGCATTACAGTCATATTTCATTTTTATTGAATAACAGAACCTGTTTAATCACACCTGTTTAATAACACCCTATAGCTACAACTTTAAGACTGATAGACCTATTATTATGTTATGCTATACATGTGTATTATATTAATAAGCATTCATATTTATTTATATTATGTTTATAAGCATTTAACATTTCAAAATATATTCAAAAGAGATGAGTAGATCTTAAATTGAAAGACTGAAATTTAGTCAGACTCTGAGAGTATTTAGGCCTTTTAATATCTAAAAAACTCTTAACATAAAAGTTTCAGTTTGATACTTTATGACTTGTCCTAATCTGATAACTGATTAATAGAAAAAAACCGAGTCTACTTTAATTATGTTTAGTTTAGGGTGCACTGAAGTGTTAAAGGAATATTTGTCATTATTATTATTATTACAAACAAGTATAAATAATAAAAGTGCTACTATAAAAAAGTATGTACAGAGGAACATCACATGATGATAATAAAGCAGTTGTAGGAATTCTTGGCTAAACCTTCCCTGATTGTCAACCTGAGTTATTTTGACAGTAAGTCAAAACGAGAGGAAATACTACCAGTGACCCCTTGTTCACTAATTGGGCCTTAATGTGTCTTATTGTGGTCTTCAGTGTCTTCCTTATCTGTTACTAACTGACCGGATCTTCACTTGACCATGAAGTCTCCCATGGATCTGCATCCGTGGCATGTTTCAATTCTCCCTCCCAAATATGCCTTTGTTCCAGCACATAGGAGCAGATGAACCAATGTCTAATCTATTGCCTTTTCCCGGTGCACACTGTGAACAGACAATGCCAGCTGAATTAGAGGGACTACTGCTTCCACTGAACACTTGATATGAACGGCAGAATCCATTCTGACAGCGCTAAACATAACTTCCTAGCACGTTTATATGGCATTTTAACCAGTTCATTACACATTTAATATGCCAGAAGTGCAGGACTTTGATGTTGTTTTTTCAAGTGACTAAAAGTGAAAAAAGATAGAACCCTTTGGTATTCCTTACTTAGGTGTCACACTTGTGAACAGGAGACAAACAGGATAACCTTTTAAAAAGGAATGTACAATATTTGTTTTGATAATATTTGCTCTTTAATATTTTGTATTTTATTGTACTAGACAACACACCTCTAAATCATGCACATTTATTTCTACATAAAACAATTATAATATTTTGATATTTATTTTCAATTAATACAGTAAATTAAAAATAGAGCATGAGTTATTTAAAATATAATGCACGGCAGGCAGATTGGTGCAATCTGATGGGAGAATGAAAGAAAATCATGTCATGCATACAAATATATATTTGGCTGGATATTCCCCAGTTGTTTATAAGGGCATTTTTAGACATTAATAACTTTTATTAGGTTTTCCATTTGGATATATACTTAGAGTGCCCCAAAACGAACCAAGTTTCATATAATTCCAAAAAAGTGAACAAATGTCATACTGACTGAAGACCACCAGAGTTAAAACATCCCATTAACACCCGTTAATCACATACTTAAAAGAATACTTGATTTTAAAGTATTATAGGCCTACATGAAGATTTCAAAATACATAATGGCACACTGATATTTTTAAATAAGTACTTGGAGTTGTTTGAGAACAATTTTTTAAGTTTTCAACAGTCCCAAGAAGTGACATTGAAGACTTTTGATAACGATAATGTATTTTTCGACAGCAGCTGGCGTGACATTATGGAGACCAAGCAATGGTGTGTCCTGTTTACTTGGGCTGGTCACATGTCTGGGCTGTGTAGCATCCCTCAACATCCCCCCAATGACTTCAGGCCCGCGCTCGGCCTTTTCCGCCACACGTAGCAGCAGCGTGTTGGGTGGCACTCAGCGGGTCGTGACCTTTGACCGCCTTCTCGTCAACATCGGTGATGACTTCAACCCAGATACAGGCGGTTTCCGATGCCGCCTGCCTGGTGCGTACTACTTCTCGTTCACCGTGGGAAAGTTTCCTAAGAAGATGCTGTCTGTCATGCTGGTGAAGAACGGGATGGAGGTGCAGGCCATGGCGTACGACGGATACCGGAACCAGGGTCGCAAGGTGCAGAGCCAGAGCGTGATGGTCAGTCTGAAGCCCATGGATACGGTCTACCTTCTGCTTCAGGAGAATCCCGACTACGCCATCTACAGCAACGTTGGACCATACATCACTTTTAGCGGTTATCTCGTCTACCCAGACTCCACATCATCTGTTGGATATCTCAATAACCACCTATCTCCTCCAGGCCTCCATATTCCAGGTTGTCCTCCTCCTATAGATGCTCATTATGACTGGAGAAGAACAACCATTGAGGAACCACGTTCTGCGTTTTCAATGGCAAGAACATCATCAGCGCTGGGTGAAAGCAGAGGGCATCGGGAAAGAGAAGCTCTCACGTTTGACGTGGAATACGTTAACATAGGCGGCCACTTTAACAAAACTTCTGGACGTTTCACCTGTCACTTCCCCGGTGCGTACTTCTTCGCGTTTACTGTGGGGAAACACCCTCGTCGGGCGTTGTCGGTGAAGCTGATGATGGGCAGAGGGGAGGTGCGGGCCATGGTGTTCGACGAGGACTTGTCGCGGAGGAGAGAGATGCAGAGTCAGAGTCTGCTGTTGTCACTGAAAAGAGGAGACAGTGTCTGGCTGTACAGTCAGCAGGATGACGGATACGCCGTTTACAGCAACCAGGGGCGTTACACAACATTCTCTGGATTCCTGGTCTATCCTTATGCCGATTCCATGAACATAGACAGAACTTTCCCCTGAGAACCAGAACTGAATAAGTTATTCATAGCTCTGCCTTTAACCTTTTGTTTTTGTACTAAACTTATACATTCGGCCCTCTAACATAGTGCTATTGTTATGTGCTTTTACACATGACAAATTATTATGTAAATATTGTATAATTTTTTCAGGTAAAACTTAAAGGTGGGGTATGGGATTTGCAAAATGGCCAGCAGATTTTGAAAATACACAACTCAAATGGTCCTACCTTCTTTCCTCCAACGCTGGCCCTGACTCGACCCATTGAACATGGACGCGCAATCATGCACGAGCGAAAACTTTGTAGTTGTAGTTACTCATTCCACAAATGCCCGAAGGCGAATGATTTTAAATACAATACATAAGAAAATACAGACTTGTGAACTAACACAAGGGGCGACTTGCACTTACTGTTCACAAGCTTTGAGTATGCGTTCGAAGGGGTCACACGCGAGGGGAAGGGGGGTATGGAACGACCGTTTGATTGACAAACTTAATGTCCAATGATTCTAGGTGGTCTGAAATGATTGGCTGGAGTTTTTCGAGTCCTGCCCATTCCACAGATGATTAAATTGCTTAATTTTCATTTCAGTGCTTCTAACTCTAACAGAGTGCTTCTAACAGTGGCTGTAAGTGGGTTAAGAATAGGATTTCAAGTGATTTTGAAAAAATGTACAAAAAAGAGAATCACATACCCCACCTTTAAGGAAATGGCAACAACTTTCATTAATGACATTAACAAACATTACATTGGATATGGTTAGCAGATCATTAGTGAATGTACATTAAAATGGAATTCATATTCATGATTGAATGTAAATGAACTACTGATCTAAGCTCATCATATTTATTACTTATTAATGAAAGTTGTTATAAAGGCTTCCCATTTTTGTATAATTGTTTAGAAAGAGATGCTACTGTGACTCTCATATTGTTAGAGGCAACATTTTCTACATAGACATAGTTGTTACAAGTGTTAGAAAGTGTTTGAGATCGTTCTCATGGGTATTTTGGATATAAACTAATCAAAATAAACTTTAACTTAACCATGTGTGTGGGTGTATGTGTGTTTGGCCAACATTGTGAGGATCAATATATCGCAAGTTTAGGAAACCTTTAGGAATACCTTATAATAAAAACCTTGTAATAACTTGTAAATGAATTTATATGTCAAGTTGGCATTTAAACATTAACAAGTAAACACTACCATCGGTCTTTCTATAATTAATTAATACATTCATTTAAATGCACCATTCATGTCACATCAATGATGGCATAAAAATGATCTATAAGTGTTTTGTTTTTAAAGGATTCATAGTATAATGTATACTATATATTTTGTAACCCACATAAAACAATAAAATAATTCTTCTTAGTAGCGGTTTAAAAAAAAGAAAGAAACACATGGTAGCCTAGCACTTATTATATCCAACCGGTGCCACAAAACTCCCCGTCTTGTCAGAAAGTAAAGCCAATAAGAATGCACACAAACTGAACTTCTATTCACTAACATTAAAACGTCCGGAGTCACAATGAGAGATGATTACAAAAGAGAATAGATCATTTTTATTTAAATACACTCAACAGTAAATATGTAGTTTTGTACATCATTTAAAGTATGTAAATCATTTAAAATATTTTTTAGGATTGTTAATTTAACAAGTAACATAATCGCCTTAAAAGGTCACTTCTAGTAATGTTCATATCCAAAGCTTTAGTAGTCAGAAATAATGTAATATTTAGCAAAAACTACCCGGTATCTGTGATTGATAGTGATTAATCTGATTATTAGTTGGCATATCATGTCATTAACTCAATACAAATCATTAATTGGCAGACATATTTTTTACTCTTTAAATTCTCCTTAAATAAATAATTCAGAAAATTTGACTTGCCCTACATTAGTATCTATAGGACAATAAACCTTTAGAATTTAATACAAATCCTTATACTGAGGTCACAGCTCCTTTCAAAACAGAGGGGTTCTGAAAACATAAGGCTGCATCTGGATCCCAGGTTGAGTCCTGGACCTGTGCAACCTATTGAAACGTGGACATCGTTAATAATAAGAATAAAAATAAAACATTTAAAATGTGTGATCCATTAGCTCACCTGATGTGACTGCTTTCTACTAGCTTTAATTTCTGTATCAGCATACGCCACAAAATGGATTAATGTGTAGATTCTGAAACAAAAGAACATAATACACCATTGCTAAAAATAGGAATATAACAGAATGTTTTATCTTCAGACTGGTTTTATATATAATGTATTGAAACACTAAAACAAAAAGGTCTGGCAATTTTAACCATTTAAAAAATATATATTCTCTTGTGCATGTTTAGTATACCTGTGGTATAGCATTGCAATAAATTGCACTATCAGCAATAATGCAAAGCTCAGTAGAAACATCAGTCCAATTGGATCAATGGAAAACACTTCTGTTTTGGATCGAGTCCCATTAGGATACATTTTTGGGATCTTTATGGAGATTGAGTCACCAATTGTCTCAAGGAAGAAAGTTGCCACTAGCCAAAGTGCATTGCAGAAGAAAAAGGCAAATGTAATCTATATGAAAAAGAACAGCAAAACAGAATGGAGACAAAACTTTACTGTTCCAGAGCATATAGATAAAAAAACACATACAAAGTTTTTTGTATATTGACAAGCTTACCTTATTTCGAAGTTCTCTCAGATCACTAGCCATTTTTTCCTGTTGTTCTTTATTCTCTTTAAGAGGTTCTAGATATTTTGTTTGCAATTCTCTCCAGAAATCAATTTCATCCTGCATGTGGTGAAACAGTAAATTTATATTATGTGTATGTACTATGCAACAGCACCTGTCATATCTGCAGCAACCAAGGGCACAAAGTTGGGCCAGTTAGTACAGCCAAAAAAAAAAAAAAAAAGTAAAGCTACAAAAAGCGAGTTTCTCCATTGGAAGCCATTCAAATGTAGTCATGTATTACGATATGGCAGAATAATAATAAACATAATTATTTTGCAAAAAATAAATGAATTATAAAGAAATATAATTTATTTATTCCAATTTGTCTTACCATTGGAAGTGCAGATTCATGCAAGGGAAAGTCATAAGATTTCATCTGCAGATGTTCAATCCAAGCTTTTGGAATTAAATATATAACCGTTTTAATCGTAATCTAATTCAATAAGTCAACAGCTAAAATATTAGGATATTAAGTATGGATGTCATACTTACTTTGATGAGCACTGAGTGGGAACTCCTCTGCCCTACATTGTAGGAATACAGTATTATTATTATTATTATTAGTGATTGTAGTGTTTAAAACATCCACTGTAATCTGAAAGTAATAAATTTGTAAAAAAAATTTTTTTAAATCTATATAAAAATTCTACACAGGTGGATAGAAATGGGATGAAACAATGTGAATTTGTGCTGTAGTGTAGTAGTTTTACGTTTGTGTTTCCAAAGGAATATGTGGCTTTTCAGTTTCTGTTATGGTTTCTGCAGGTAGTATCTCCTCGTTCGAATCCTCTTCAGATTTCAAACATGGACATTTACAACATGTGGCATTCATGACCTTCTTCTTGATGGTATCGACTGCAGTTGTCTTAGCCTGGCCGCCGGTTTCACGAGTGCCCCACGTGACATTGTTCATGTTGACTATAGAGTAAATGGCCAGGAGTAAATACCCGCTGGGAATGCAGAGGAAGTATAACAACCCATAGATGACCAGTGAGAACTCCTGAGGGTGTAAAGCTGCCGTAATGATGTACAACACCACCATGCCGATGAGGAACAGACCACTGGGGGTCAGAAAAGTTTTTTGCCTCACTAAATCCCCTATGAGAGTAGAGATGAGGAAAGAAAGTATGTGCAGTGCAGTCTAAAATATTGATGTTCTAAATCGTTTTTTAAGCATGAAAAAAGTTACCTATGATGCAGAGAACAGATCCCGCCATGAGAAATGCGTAGAACACACTCATAACTGCTGCAATTTTAATCTGCATGTCAGACGTCAGTTTGAAGCATAAGATGAGATAGACAGTAGGGGGCACTATGGCCAAAGCAAGAGCAATATTTTCACCCATTTCCGTAATGAACACAAAGCTTCCTGCAAGATAAAGAAAGCACTTTAATAGCCCTTTAAAAGCACTTTTTTTTGCCATAAAACAGCACAATGAATCTAATGCAAATAAATTACTACAATGCAATTTTTCTATGCAAGCAAAACCTTACCTGATATCATGAGACAGATAGTGGCAGGGCCCAAGATGGAAGCTGCCATGCTGATAATCTGGTACAAGATGTAAAGTTTTGAGATAGAGCTGTTCCTCTGAGAGGTCAGTCCTCCTGAGCCCAAGAGGTCGATGGTGTTGGCCATGGTAGAAGGTCCCCAGCGTCTGCGCTGGTTGTAGAACTCTTTAAAATCCTGAGGCGCATTGGTGTAGGCATCAGATGCTGCATTATACTCAACCCTCCACCCCTGCTGCAGAAGCAGAGTGCATAACCAGCGGTCCTCACCTGACGTTACACCGAAAAAAAGAGGGTGAATTTGTTTAGTCTAGGCTGAATTGATATTATTTGTCATGTGGTTAGCTTCATGTAGACATTACCTTGATCATACTGGACATAGTGGCTGGCTTCACTTGCTTTAGTTGTATACCTCTTCATGACGTTGTCGTCCATGAGTGCGGCTCCTCTGAAAAGACTGAAACATCCAGGGCTGCACAGTACACAGCCGAACACGTGCTCTGCAGTCTTTTGCAGCCAGTGGCCTACCGCATATTCAAACTTCTGATACCACACCATGGGCCCTTTAAGCATAATATCTTATTAGTCAGTTTATCACCTTTATAATCTATACTATACATAAGTAGTCGCAAGTGCAGGTTTCTTTAGAAAAGATTTTACAATGGTTATCAAGCGGCGAAATAGTTAAACATCGTATCATATTTAATGTGGATGTTTGCATAGTTTTCAAAGATGAGTGCATGTCTATATTTGTGACTAGTTTCTACCAAATGACATACGCATTTGGTGGAAAATACCACCTATGATTATAGGTATCATAACTGGCTTTATCCCTACAAACTATACATATACATATACTAATTTAATTTATTATTCGTAGTTTTATCTGGTTAATTATTCTTCACTTCCTCTGCCTCATACTTTGAAAACCATTCTAGAATGTGCACTGTCGTTTAAAAGTTTGGGTTCCAGGAAGATTTTTAAAATGTTTTTGAAAGAAGTCTCTTATGCTCACCAAAGTTGCATTTATTTGATCAAAAATCCAGTAAAAACAGTCATATTAGAGTTGTATGGCTTTTAGTCAATGCCTATTAGCTTCATATAGTCCATAGTAGTGTACTCCTTAAAGTTAACAGCTGATAATAATAAAATCTTACTGAACCAAAACTTTTGAATGGTAGAGTATTTTATACATATATCCAACCTGTGCCTGTTGGATGAATCCTGCCACAGGCTGCCCCAACCTCTGGGTAGAGTTTCAGTCTGTCAATTAACAGCATGACTGCGGACGGCTGGAAATCAGTATCCCCATCCAGGGCCAAGATATACGTGTTCTCCTTTTCTCTCTAATGAGCATTAAAAACATTCAGAGTCTAGCTATTGTATTATTCTGTAGAAATGCTAGTGGTGAATGTTAAAGTTAAGCATCTAACCTTCAGTCTCTCCTTAAGGTCATCCAGTGCTTCTCCTGCCTCAAAATGTTTGAAGTACTGTCTGTTAAGTCTCCAACCAAAAATGTAATACAAGTACATTATCTGCAAACACAGATGATTAGTGAAGATCTGGGCGCAAAACATCTGCACCTGTGTTTAGCTGCATGACCCTTACCTGAGACCACCTTTTTTTGTGACGAATAAGTTGCTTGTCTTTGAAGTGAATCATCATCACATTGCCTTTAGGAAGGGTGTATTCCAGACGACCTCCATAGGGGGTGTTTATGATCTTCTGCCATGGTAGTGGTGGCGTCTGCTTGAATATACATGGATCCTCCTCACTAAAAATGCTAATGCATGTGAAGTATTATTCGATTAGTTTTTCCCATAAATTCTCAGTAACTGTAAACAGATCAAAATAAAGAGGATTCTTACGTGTAAACTTCTTTAATTACATCCACAATAATTTCAGCGTATTCATTTGCATGCCTCTGCCTTCCATTATCAACATCCATGAAAGCGTCATCAAAATAAATATGGAATTCAAACTCGACATCGCTGTGTTTGTCGCTCATGGGGCTGTGTTTGTCCCTCATGGGCCTGTATTTATCGAGCCTGGTAGTAAAAGAAATAGTATTCAATTACAAGTACAATTCAATTGAGACTGAATGAGTAAGTGTATGTTGTTTACCTGAACATAGAGATGATTATCTTCATCATTTCATCGTAGGTCTCATGCCACATCGTTGCACACAGAAACACTTTGATGGTTTCTTTTGCGCTGAGGAACACATATTAAGAAATCCAAAGGAAAATTGTAATTGCTCAGAGGTCGCTCTCAGATACATATAATTTAATTACTAACATTTGTAAAATTAGAAGCAAGTGAATCAATTGTCAGTTGACACAGTAAAAGTATTTTAAAAATGACAGTGCATGGCATAGCTGTGATAATTTGGATTTGGAAGAATGTGATAAGACGTGTTTCAATTGTTCAAATTGAGTTAATTTGTCAATTTTAATGGGAACAAATTAACTGTGTAAAATGCTTTGATTAAGATAAGTTTGTCTAAATAAATTAAAAATAAAGTAAAATAAATTTTTTAATGACACAAGTGACTATGCATCACATTACAGTATGAAAATGCGTATTTAATTACTTTGCATTTAACGGTGTTATTAAATGATTAGTGTTTTTATAGATTTATAGGACATGAAGTAAGAGTCAGATCATATAAATGTAAAAAACAATGAGAATGCACGATTACATATTCAACATCGATGCAGATAATTTAAAAATGTCTAACATTGGCTGATATTAACAATATGCAACTATACTTAGAAAGCTGAAACACTTACCACCGTTTCTCTTTGATTCTCTTTCGGATTTCAAAACGGGTGTTCAGCAACATGGACTGTTCCAGAAACGCTCCTTCATACATGCGTCGCACAAACAGATCTTGGGTTCTTTCTATTCGATGGATCTTCAGGAACCAGATGTAAAATGTACTGAGCATGAATCCCAACCACCAGCTCAGAGCAGAGCAGATCAAGCACACCAGTCCTGTACTCATTTTTTCCGCATTGTACCTGGCACGTAGAGTTTTTGTAGCATCAGTCAACATCAACAGCAACAACGTATCACTGGATTTCGACTGAACGTTCTCAATACAAGTAGAATTTTGATTAGGGAGTTTAAATGCAAGTGGAATCAAAAACACTGCCAAAACTGCAACCGAGGCCATGTATATGGGCAAGGCGAAGCTGTGGTGCAGGGAGTGCATCTTGCAAGCGACAACTACAAACCAGCGGCACAGCGCAGAGGATAAAATCTGGATCACCACCAATGAAATAACGACTGTTTCGAAGACGGATTTGACCGATTTCCAGTTCTGACCAGACAGAGGAACATAAGCTCCAACCACAGCTGAAGTAATCAGGATTCTCATCAAACTGGAGATGATGCACACCACATTACGGGACTGAGCAATGTCTTTAGAAATGTCATCTAGAGATGAGATGGAGAAGAGCGTGCTGTAGTTTTCCCACCAGTTCACAGAAACACAGATGGTCCCCACGATGGCAAGGCCAATTGATATACTCATCTGAGGGGAATGTTTGATTTCCAGATAACTGACTGCAAAAAGCACATAACCCAGGACGATTAAGAAAATAGAGCATACAGGGAGCATTATAAGCCGCTTCCTCTCTTTGGCGAGGCACTCAGCGACTACCTGGAACACTGCTGACAGGATGCTCACACTGTTTAGGATCATCACATTAGTGACAATGTCAAAGTGTGGCATGGCTACTATTGTTAGAATTGCAGCTCCCAATGCTACCAGGAACTCAACACACAGGACCTAGAGCAAAGATCAAATCAAAGTCAGAAAGGTTACTGCCTTAACAATCAGTTTCTCTGCTACTATACATCTGTTTAACAAAAACTCTGTTTGCTTACCCAAAAAACTGTTTTTTTACAGGGCATGGCTGCACTCTTGAAAATGAACTTCCATGTGCTTTTTAGCAAAAGGAGAACACTCGGCCCAACCAGAACAAAGCCAATGCCAAGTAGGGCGGCCGGCTTCTTTTCTGAACATAAAATCTCAGTTGTATTGTTCCCAAATGTTATCAAAAGCAAGAATGATGTCTGTAAAGAAAAAAAAAATAGTTTCAGTCAAACCGAGCCTTTTGTGTAATATTCAATAGACAAGTTAATTGTTATCCTATCATCCAAAAATGATTGGCCAATGATTAATAAAGTAGCTCACTTTACTGAGCAGCGCAAGGGCAAAGACAAGTACACCAACTATGGCACACGAGAACCATTTTAAACACTGCACTCGTTTCTTTGGTGTCTGCTCATCTTGAATGATCGGCACTTCTCTGCATGCATCCCAAGGTCGCCTGTTTGGGAAGAAAAAAAGGTAATAGCTTAATGGAAAATTTGAACATTTATGAGAAATGTAAAAGATGTAAAATAAAAAAAAACAAAAATAAAAATTGCTATTTATTATGCTAGAGAGATTAAAGGAATATGCCAGGAATAGGTAAATAATTATTCTTTATAAAGAAATCAATTTGGGAGAAAGTGGAATAATACACATTTTAAATGATAAAATAAGCATTTAGCTGCATAATTAAATGTTTGTGGAGATCTAAATTTTAATTATTTAATATACGTTTGATAAATGAAAAACAAAAAATGATTACCTGAATTCATGGCTCGGCTGCTTTTCCATAGTGATGTTTGCAAGGCAGCAACAACCTTTGATTAACCGGTACAACAGACCAGAGCCTTATAACCAGATGGGAGGGAGCACTGCGCTATTATTCAAACGGGTTTCTATGCTGTAACCTCTATATTAATCTTTACACAGAAATCATCTACCTGTCCATGTTCAGTTCAATTTCCCACTCCCTTTGATGATGAAAAGTGTTTCTCAAGTATTTTAAGTGACTTACCGGATATACTACTACATGGTTAAACAAATGTGGTAAATCCCTTCTAATTAATGGATTATACTAAGACACACAATTACAGGGAAGAAATATTGTAATTCACTATACAGCGACATTCTAAATTCTCTGCTTCCAACTAATGGAATTAGTTTAGGGGGTAATGCTCACGCACAAAATATGCATAAGGAAACGGTGTTCCTGCGAAAGAAGAACTACAGTAGTTGACCTATAGCACACAAAGACCATGAGCATATGCAAATAACATAAATGTAACTATCGATCTGCAAGACATACACTGATCAGCCACATTAAAACCACTGAAAGGTAAAGTGAATAACATTGATTATATTGTTACAATGGCATCTGTCAAGGTGTGGGATATATTCGGCAACAAGTGAACTGTCCGTTTTTGAATTTCACGTGTTGGAAGCAGGAAAAATGGGCAAGTGGGACTTTGACCAAGGACAAAGATGACTGGGTCAGATCATCTCCAAAATGGCAAGTCTTGTGGGGTATTCCCGGTATGCATTGGTTAGTACCTAACAAAAGTGGTGCAAGGAAGGACAACTGGTAAACTTTAGATCTGGTTACTGTCTTCCACTGAAGCTGCCTCTGTCAGTGTTATGTATGTGCGACCAAAGTATCTTATATAAAGTCTTTGGCACGACTCAAATGCTTCGCTCTCACTCAGGTATTAAAGCTGTTGTAGCGTATCAATGAATCATGTAATGCCCATTCTTGCTAAAACCCAAAGAGCTTTTAGCCTTTGAACTCGTGAATGTAGATCAGAACACGTGACAATCTGAATTACCACATGGAGACAACATGTCTGGGTTTAGATTGGTCTTTAACATATTTTATGCTAAAGATCTGTATATGCTATACCGAGCATTAACAGAGAACTCCTAGCCCAAACCCGCGAGCTTCAAAATTCCAAGCCCCTCCTTTCGCTTTAAGAGATAACGGAACTCTCTCTCCTGACAGGCATCGCGACACACACACCACACACACACACACACACACATTTATGGATTATTAATTAATTCCCTCATTTAAAGACATTTACTTAGATATATTTGATATGTTTTATGTGAGTCTGATGGCCTACGTCCGATTGCAAGATCTAGGAATGTTTCGTAGTTCTAAAGGAACCACAAATGCCTATATTATGTATTTGAAATGTAAACTTGAATTCCTATCATTGTTACATGTCGTGTTTGAGGTCGTTGTACTCCTCTTTGTCTGACTGAGCCAGATATATGTATTAGGTTATGATAAAATGTGTCTTATGTTTAATCATCTTTGGGGGAAAAATTACGAAGTTCGGTCCCGGTCATAACTTAGATAAATTGTCCCGACAAGACAAAGAAGCGTTCCCACTCAAGATTTTCTGAACAACGATTGGACAGTCCGCTTCAGAGAGGCGTGGATTAGGTTTTTCTTAAAAGAACCGAACTCCAGTGTGCTTAGTTTTGTCCTTCGACTGGGTCTTCACTTCGTCTCCAGCTTTTCTTTTGTTTGTCTTCTTTAGTCTTTGTTTTCATTCTTAGATAATTCTCTGTGTTCATTTCCGCACGAGTGAAACGAACTTAGCCTGAATTATCTCTTTGGCAACGTTGCTTTCAAGGAACTTTTAAACTTGCCGCGACTTCGTCCGCCCCGGAAAGGAACCAAAGAGGACCGACACGCACACACATTCAACAAGAGAACCATTGTGCAAGTATTTATTTCTTATCAAGATTTATTATGCTGTAAGGTTTTGTTTGTAAATACATTTATTCCGTGTAACTGAGGTCACCGATTTATACGTAGTTTTCCTGTATTAAATAACTATATTCACTGATTGACTCTGCCTATCTGCTCATAATTTACAAGTCACTGAAATGTACGATCAAGCTACGAGCTTTAAAACTGTGATACTTTAAATAGTATTTTTGTTTAGAAAAGGGAAGCTGATTTTCATGGCCAAGAGAAATAGTCTGCCTTTCTAAGTTATACGAATAATTTCTTAAGGTTTAATAAAGATTTTACGGTCAGTTCGCTGGCGAGCAGACTATTGGATGATAAATTAGCCCTTAGGAATTATCATGAGAATCGAACAATTCTGAACAGTTGGTATATTTGTCACAATGTAGTGTGGAATGAAGGTAGGCTGAGGCAAAGAGCTCCAATACAAAAGATTTACTTTTAAACAAAACAAGAAACAGGTACAGGCAGGAAGACGGGCAGGAACACTCAACAACACCAAAACATTTACAAGAACGGACAAAGACAGACTGAACAGAGAGAACTAAATACAGATACAAACGACCACTAACGAGGTGAGGACAGGTGACACAGATGATTAAGACGATGAACAGGTGGATGATTGAGGGAGTGAGTACAGGTGTGGAGACAAGAGGATCCTGGAAAGTGTAGTGAAGACAAAGACAGCCAGGTGCAGACGAGGACTGTGACAATATTGATATTTCATACAAAGCGTTGTGGTTGAATATTAATATACATAACTGCTCTATTTTGCCTGTCTGTATGTACAGCTAATCACAATCCATGGTGTTTGGTTGTCCATAGAGATATTGGCAACCAGACTGATCTCATGAAATGGCGTATGTATGACACACCAATTCGTATTTTCATTTTTGCCGTGCTATCAACACGCATAATCGCTTTTCAGCGTGTTTATCAACGCCGTTGACTTAACGTTATATTACTGTATATAAATATATGACCTACCCCAACCCCGTCCCTAAACCTACCCGTCACTGGGGTTACTACCATTTATGAGTCTTCCCCTACCATCCTAGGGAAAAAAATACAGCTCCCCAGATGTAGATATACATTTTGCTTCGTTTCGCTCGGACATTTAACAGCGTACACATACACGCAAATTCACTCTGACATTTAACGGCGTACACATACACGCAAAAGATGATGGTTCGTTTCGGCGTGGAGATACACGTGGATAGCTGAAAATGCGTATAGATAACACGCCACTTGATTTGAAAGTATGTTTACGCAAAGTCATGATGTCATGTTGTGGCAACGTATTCCCTTTTCGGGATTTTTTTATTTCTGTAAGTGATAACTCATAACCCGTATGATCAGTTATTGATTATGAAATATTAATCATTGGTTATACTATTCCCCATAATTGAGCTTTGAGTCGTTACACTGTTAATTCGGTTAATTTGATGAATGAACATTCACCTCGACTTTTTCAAATGTGATAAGACTTTAAAATTTTATTTACTTTAGTCAATATCACTATGGTTATAGTTGATAGATCCTGTTGTACGTTCATACAGAGTGTAGTAGGGGTTATCAAGGGCTTTTCATCAAGAAAAACAAGGAAGAAATGTTTCTAAAGCTATGCCTTTTGAATTTATGCATGAGCACAATTTGAAATGTACCGACTAACTGCCTAGTGACATTTTTAATTAGGGGGTAAGGGCCAACTGTAATGCTGTATACCCTGAGCATCAGAACTGAACAATGGAGCAATGGAAGAAGGTTGTTTGGTCTGATGAATCACGTTTTTTAAAGATCAGGTGGATGACAGGGGCATGTGCATAGTTTACCTGGGGAACAGACATTTTAACAAATCTGATCCATGGAGACCCCTCTTGCAGGACTTAGAGGATCTGCTGCTATTGTTTTTGTGCCAGATATCACATAAAACATTCAGAGGACTTGTGGAGGACATATGAAGTCCATGCCTCGACGCATCAGAGCTGTTTTGGCAGCCTGATGAGGACCTACATGATATATGGCATGTGGCTTTAATGTTGTGGTTGATCAGTGTACAAGGAAGAAGGAAATTCAAAATTTAAGGAGAAACCCCTTCATGATCTAGGGTTTCCATTAATACGCTATGAGTAAAACATTTATGAAACAACAAGGAAATTGATATTTTGAAAAAAGAGTTGGACTCTGATCAAATTATCTTCTGAAACTCTTAGATCAGGAGAACTGATTCTGTAACTTCACTTAACTAGGACAAGGCTTCCAAAACACTTTCATAGGACCCACCAAGAGAGGTGTAATCAATCTTGAGACCCAGCAAAAACGTTTTAAACTTTAAAAGTTAAAGAGCTAAATAGACCTGTGATCTATTTTAGTTAATCTTTTATTGTCCTTGTCAAATTACAGAGATGGCTGTATTTATGAGGCTAATGATGCATTGGCATGGAACTAGCTGTTCTGATGGATTCATCAGACTGATTTGGCTACTCAGAATTATTCATTAATACTCATTATACTCAAGTCATTTCTTTCTGAATCTGAAGCCTGTCAAAAATAGTTAGCTACCTTTTTAGCTAATCATATGTGATCCATTTGTGTCGTAGGTGTAGAGTCTGGACCAATCAGACACACTAATTATTCATATTCATTATATTTAATGAATATTAAGGTCTATGAAACTCCCCCAAAACTAACATCACAAATGAAGTTACTTTGTCGACTGGGTGTCCTGTTACAGAGCACCTTAAGACTGATAACAGACTTTTACGACCTCTAAGGAATGTGGCCACATGCGCCACATGTGCAAGAGAGAGAGAATGGGAAGATAGAAACAGACTTTAAGACAGACTTCGCTGCATTCATTTATGGATGAACTTATCTATAAATTAACATGCATCTCCGGACATTGTGTGTGATAATTTAATTTACTGTCTTGTGTAGTGTCTTTTGATTCTATTAGTATTATTGTTTTATATATATATATATATATATATATATATATATATATATATACTGTGTATTTTATAATAAGAGCCAGACGTCAATGTTACCTCCCCTATAACATGTTTGGTCTTTATAAACTGATACTTTGAAGATCTAAATGTTTGTGTATATTATATGTTTATAGCTGCGATAGCTATGAATCTTTCCTAGTTTGCTCATCGCCAAGCCAACCAGCTCAACATGCAAATGAGCACGTTTTGGAACAAAGATCCATAAATCAAATTCTCCCGCTTGGAATCTCACCTTCTTATTGGACAAGCCAACCCTAAAAGATGTGGTCTCTCTCCGGCTTTAAATAGCCGCTACACAAACTCTGCCCCCTCTTCCTTTTTTCCATCCGACCACAACACTGTTCCTGAGGATACAGGGGGAATCCCTTCCCCCTTCACTGGGGGCCCTAGGCCCAGCAGGCTGTGAGCACCATCGGCCATGCTTTCATGCTCCCAAAAAGGAGTCAGACTGCTTTTCTTTAATCCAGAAACTGCAACCTTACCAACTGAAAAGGACAACCTCAGGAGTGTTGGCACAACGACTTCTCCTAAGGCAGAAGAAGTCTGTCGCAACTCACACCCTTTACTCTGCGTGTCCTCCCCGGACCAGGGCTGGCAGGCCACAGTCTGCACTCCAGCCATGAGAACAGAGTCAAACCAACCATGCAAGTTCATCATATCTTCTTTATCCAAGGAAGAAGAAAATGATGTGAGACTTCAACATTTGACACTCGCAGAACCATCAACAACTTCAATTTTCAACAACTTTGATAATAGTGTACGCTACCCAGGCATGCAAGTATACTTTTGATTTGATGCTTTGAAAATGAAATGCTGATGTTTCTTCTCATAGTTACATGGAACTTCTCAATAGTTCCGTTTCTGGTTTCGTCCTGTCACTCACCTATTTATGTATTTATGTGTGTACGTTGTTTAGTTTATGTATATTTATGATTTAGTTAATAAAACTTGTACATAATATGTATTTGGTTCTGATTTGCTGCAATACGGAGTCCCTTTACGATTTTGATTTGGCTACATGCTCAAAGTGCTGTACAAGCTAAGAAATAATTATTCTTCTGTGGCCATGGAAGGTACCTTTTTCTTAGAATAAATGAATAATCAAAGAGTTTGTTGGACGAACTGATTAATTGATTGTAATATTAATTCAGCCACATCAAGTTAATCCAATTAACTGAACCAAATATTCATAATTAATAATAACAAGTTATTATTGATTATTAATATTCCAAAGAGCTGATTCGTTACATACTGTAGGTTGTTGTCACAATCCTCAGTCACTAGTCTTGTCACCACTGCACTACATTTCCCATGATCCTTCCTGGCTCCCACACTCATCAATCATCCACACCTGCCATCATTCACCTTCATCAGCTCCACTCCACTTAAGTCTGCTTCACACACTCATACCCGATTCCTACCTGTGGAAAACTAACCTCGAATTGTCTCGTCCTTCGTCATCTTCGGTCTCCTGTTAGTCATTGTCTGCCAGTGTCCGGTCACTTATCTCTGTCACCAACAAAAGATAAGAATTTCATTCACATACCAGTATCACCAGAACTATCTGCAATCTGTGTCATTCAATACACTCCATGTTTGGAACACAAACACAAACCTCATTGTTTCTTTCTGAAGCTCAATTGGCCCCATTACACAAGAATAAACCTAATGCCTTCTCGCATTTAAAGCGAACATGTTTGAGCTTCCTTTTACCCCAACTGATGAGTTGATCAATGTTTATATGTAAATAAAAGCCTAAATTTAATCTGTTCATCATTTCAAGAGATTGTCTCTAAAAAAAATTTGGACTAAACCGCTCAATTCATTAGGCTTAGAGTTACAATTTCTTTATGAACTTTTTGAAGCATCAAAGTGTTAGTTTCATGTAGCTGTCAATAGAGAGACCGAAATCTCTCAAATTTAAAGGGCGCCTATCATGGATTTTTGAAAATGACCTATCGTGTATTGTGTATATAGCTCTAAGTGAATGAAAACATTCTGCAAAGTTTTAAATCTGAAAGTGCACCGTATATAAAGTTATTGTCTTTCAAAAGTAAGAGTCGACTCTGAGTCAATGAAATGAATAGGCTAAATGCCAACGGCTGTTGTGACGTACTTCCACTGAAATGTCAGCCACCATGAATACTTCCGGTCAGCCTAAGCATCGACTTGTTTTGGTAGCTGCTTCTAGTTGATATGAAGTCATCAAAGTTTAAATACCGGAGAGTGTCTGGTACTACTGCCGAACAGTGCTGTGTGCCACAGTGCCAGGCATCCGGAAAGTACAATTCTGTACTTTGTTTTTTTTTACTTTTCCTGCTGAGGCGTAAGTGGATCGTCAATATACGCAGCGACAAATTCACCGTGACGCCTCACACCCGGGTGTGTAGCCGGCGCTTCAAAACGGAAGACATCCGTGAACCAGCATCCGAAACAGGTTGTCGGCTGTTAAAAAAGGGTGTTGTTCCAGTTTTATTTGAGTGGAACAACTTCTCCCTTCCACCTACAAGACCGGGGGTTTGGAGAGAAGGGAAAGACCACCGCCGCCGGCAGAGGATGACTGGGAGGATACACCGGACCACGGAACATTCGGCGTCCCCATGCGACTACGAAACCCCATGCGAAACACGACTACGCATCAAAACCTGAAGCTGCAGTCGTTGATTTGGTGTTGGAGGAAAATACGTCTCTGTGGGGGAGAAGGGGCATCTGTGTGTGGACGGGTACTGGAGACTGCCATTACTGGTAGCTGATAGGAAAGCACACTTCCCTCCTGCACCGGACCGAACATGGACTTAACCAGAGGTACATCACTGGAGATAGCCATTGCTGTGATCATGGGAGCTTCGTCTGCACTAAGTCCATGGTACGCCTCCTGAACTTTCAGAGTGGAGATGTCTGGCAGAGGGCAGCTAACTCCTTTATACAAATTGCTTCTGTGGAAAAAAGACAAACAAATGTGTTAGAATTAAGAAGTACATGTGCAAAAGCAATGAGTTTTGTGCGTGTGACAGATCACAAATGTATATATCGCAACGGCTTGCAATAACTGCAGTCATGAACGGTCTTGAACAAAAGACAAAGAGAAAATCACTCACTGCTCTTGGCTGAATCATTTTTGTAGCTTTAATAAGAATCAGAATATATTTAATTCATACAGTGAAAACTAAGCAGTGTTTTATTTTTACATTTGATTATTCAGTTTCTGTTGTTAAATAAACCTAATGTAGGATAACCTGAACCCCTAAACCCCGTGGTTTACACTGATGGTATAATAACACTTCTTATGCTACTGTAAAACACTTATGTTCACTTTCAGAAGTTGTAGAGATGTTTACTTGTCACAAAAATAATGTGAAACACGTATGTAGGTTATATCATTTTTAATATATTTTTAATATAATTTAAGTTTATTTACACACTTTAAGCATTATCGTATCACATATCAAATATCGATGTATAAACATATAGTTTATATAAAATAATGTTCATAAATCAATTTCCTAAACTTAAACCTCTATAACATTTTTTTGGTTTCACTTTTTAAACTTTTTTTTTACTTTTAAATGAGACCACACTTAAGTCTGTGCTCTCAAGCTTCAAATTTTTTTTTGACACAGACATTTTTGTCCACCATGGACCTATGTGTAACTTTTTTTAATAGGGATCTTCTCCGTGACGTCACGACGCGGTTACATGCTTGGCAAAAAGAAAAATAATGGCTTGCTGCGCAGCGCAAACACAGAAGACAAATGGTTGTATCGTGCTGTGTGATCGGCTGTGTTAACAGGTTCGATAAGAGTATCCTTCTACCACGTACCTAAACAGCTTGAATCAAGAAGATAGCTGTGGATTTCTGCAATTAGGCGTCTAGAATAGGGTACAAATTTAAACCCAGATATCACCATGATAAGTACTGAGTTGATTACATCAAGACAAACAAAAAATGTATTACATAAAAGTTTTTTTTTAATTGTTTGTTATTAACATTATTAACATTTGTTGTTAACAGTTATTAACATTATTAGCATTTGTTGTTAACATAGACAAACGGTGCATAATCTAATTACGTATGTAATTTGCATAAATACCCAAACAGATCTAAACATTGGGTATAGCCAGGTGAAAATGTCTTGTTGAATCTTGTTGACACCTTACAGTAAAATACCTAATGTTAAGGTCTGAACGGAACCCATTCAGGCTATATGAACATTAATGCATGGAGGCAGGAAGAAGTACTTTAGAAACCAAACCAGCCTTTATTAATTTTTATTGCAGAGATGGGGTTTGGGGCTGAAACAAGACAAAAGGGTAAAATAAAAAGTGTCTGGATCAAAAAATCAAATTACGTACACAATGCACGACTAGAGAATTTCATCTTCATTCTCTTCACAGGCCATCTGTATTGAGTTTGGTTCTTTCTGCCAACCAGTTCGCGGCCACGCCCATATCGTGACGTCACATTTGACTCCGGCGAACATCCCTATTGATGCACAAGGGTTGAGCAAGTAAGTACTTCTGAGGGTGCGTAAATGTATGTGTGCAAATGAATTTGTTGTGTGTGTTTAGTATAGATAACAACACATACCTGATTCCTTCTGCAAGTCTCCTTTCTTTTGGTCTGTCTGATATAATGACCATGTCATTATGGACCAGGTTTAATACCCTGCATTGAAATAAAAACGTGTTTGAGAAACATTCAAGAGATATCCATCCATATATAAAATGAAAGAGTCATTAAAAGGCTTTCTACCATGGTCCTTGGTTTGTGCCACTTTTGTTCAGTTTCTGTGCAGCTGAACACTGGGGGAACTGATATAAGCCTTAGCTGGGAGTAGTGTGCGGTCTGGTACAGTAAGGCAGGTACAGCCTCGTGCAGTCATGTTCTCTACTCAGTAGAGAATGTTCTCTCTACTTAAAACATTCAGTAGAGAATGTTCTCTACTGAATAGAGAACATGACTGCACGAGGCTGTACCTGCCACACAGGTACACTGGGATCTCAGAAACACACCACTGGCTTTGAATCCCTCAGCACAATCTGTTACAACAACAAATATTTGTTAGAAACATGTAACGGCTACAACTGCAATTAAAGAGAGACAGTCTTTTTTTTTTACACACTAAATTTGTGAACTTCTGTTAGCAAAAATCTGTTAGTGAACTTAAAAACCCGTACACACTCACTCAATGTATGGACGATCTGACTGGATTAACGTTAACTCTACCGCCGGTTGAGTGGCCTGACTTCTACACCTACCTGATAAAGAAACCGAGTGGAAAAAGAGGGCATATAAATCTTTAGATGCCTATAACTATGTGCTGAATGGTCATGTACAAGAGTTGTGTGGTACGATCCGCAGTTCCCTTTCAGTCGAGAACGTAGGACGTAGTCGGCATCGACTGAAATGAGATCACGCTAGGGAGCCAATCTTCGCGGGTGTGTCGGTGCTTCTTCTGGAAGTCTCTCCTGGTGTTGGTGTTTACTGCGTGAGTGCAGCGGTGATCGCGAGCTTTCTAAGCTCTCAACTGCTGTTTTAACAGCAACCAAATTTCTGTTGTGTTTGTTTGTCTGACGGTCGGTTGAGGGCGGAGAAAGTTGGTGCTTCACTGATTCAGGCTGCACCTTTCCTGTTTCAGTGTTGCCGCGGTTATTCCCCTGTGTGCTCCGGCACTGGTGAGTTTTTTCACTTCCTAAAAGAGCAACACTGGTGCGTTTGCGTCTTTTTCAAGATGTCATTCCGCCCGTGCGTTTCTGGGTGCGGTCGTTCCCTGTCTCTCTCTGACGGTCACAATTGTTGTATCACGTGTTTGGGCGTACAGCACGCTGAAGCAGCTTTTGTGGACAGTTTGTGTTCACCTCTTATTAGGCTGGAGCCACCTCAATGACATTCCATATATTGTGCTGCCTGTCTATTCGCCCAGCATATGTGTATTCTCCACATTCCTCCTTGTAGGTTGTGGTTCCGTAGCTTACCCTTCCTTCTTAGACAGGGTTCGCTTTCCCAGTGTTATCCAAGTCTAAACTGACCGGGTCTTGTGGAACAGCAGTGACTTCCTGGCCTTAGCCTTCCTTCCCGCTAAACAGCAGGGTCATGTGGCTTTGTCTAGGCACTGGAAGGTGGTAGCTTTTAGTGGCGTTTTCAAGTGGGATCCCATTTCAGTCGACGTCGACTACGTCTGACGTTCTCGACTGAAAGGGAACGTCCTGGTTGCGTATGCAACCCACCGTTCCCTGAAGGAGGGAACGGAGGACGTAGTCCCTTTGCCACTATCGCTGCACCACCGCTGACTCCGGGTTCCTCGGCTCCTCAGCGAAAAGCAACTGGTGCGTGAATCCACTTCCGTGTTTATACTCCGTTCCCTCCTTCAGGGAACGGTGGGTTGCATGCGCAACCAGGACGTTCTGCCTAGCCAGCGCCAAGAAGACGTGACATTACGGTATAATTTTAATGATGTGAATATTTTCTAGAAATAAAAATTCCAGATACAGCATATTCATTTTTCATCGATTCTTTCACACAACAAGATGACATTTAATAACATTAATAATAATTTAAACTCCTTATTATGTAGCCGAATCTGTGCTGGTTTGTGTTGGCCGCCTCCAGTTTTCCGTTCGTTTTGCCACCAGCTAACGCTGTGACGTAACTGTGACGTAGGCTCGAAAATGGTCTGATTGTTACATACACCTTATGATGCACTCTTGGACACATCATCAGTGATAGTACCTGGGGTCATAGGGGGTTTCGGGTCTTTCAACTTCAGACCCCCTCACCCAGGCGACCCGACCGGGAGTGATCAGTTCCTGGTCTGTGTCCAAGACGCGTTCGCCCACTGTTTGTCCCTCCTGATCCACAGCCATCGTGAGGCTTTTTCCGCAGCCTCTGAAGCTACACTAATGGCTCTTCTCTTGCGTGCTCCTGTGATTCCCAGGAGGCTGTAGGCCCTGCAGAGTGACTTTCCTGCAAAGCCTCTTCCCCCAACCTCGATGGGCAAGCACTGTGCACGCCACCCCCGTCTCCGACACTCCTCCACCAGCTCTGCATATTTCTCCCTTTTCCTTTCACTTGCTTCCTCCATCCTCTCCTCCCAGGGCACTGTTAGCTCCAACAAGATAACCTGCTTCGTTGTTACTGAGAACAGAACCATGTCAGGTCTAAGGCTGGTCTCCACGATGTCTCGGGGGAACTTGAGTTGCTTTCCCAGGTCCACCCTTAGCTGCCAGTCATTCGCTGTTCCCAGCAGGCCTGTCTGAACTGTTGGTCGGGAAGGCGGTGGTTCTCCTGCTCTTAGGAATGAAATTTTGCGCTTTGATGGTTGTAAACGCTTGCTCTGGTTGATGGCAGTAGTGATGGACTCAGCAACCACCTTCAACACTTGGTCATGGCGCCAGCGGTAGCGGCCTTCCCCAAGTGCTTTAGGACAGCTGCTGAGGATGTGTTCCAGCGATCCTCTTCCCTGGCACAAGGTACATGCCGGAGTCTCAACCAAGCCCCAACAAAAGAGATTGGATGGACTGGGCAGGGTGTCATAGACAGACTGAATGAGAAATTTGATGCGATAGGGCTCAGCCCTCCAAAGCTCTGCCCATGAAATCTTTCTCTCCATGGCATCTTCCCATCTGGTCCATGCACCCTGTTGCCTCATTCCCACCATCTGGCTTGCACGCTGCTCCTCGATCCCAGCCCTCACTTCTTTTTGGACCAGGTCCCGCCTTTCCTTGCCCTTCAGTTTGTTATAATGGGTTGTTGGAGTACTTCCCAGTCCTGCACGGCCAATAGCCACAGGGCCCACAAGTTCCTTATGACGCAGCCGTGATTCTGCCTGGTCCACCGCCTCATGTGCCCTCCACTTTCTGCCAGTCCTGACCTCAATGCCAGCTTGAGATACTCTTGGGTCCTTGGAATCCCTGTACTGAAGCACTTCCCTTGCTCTGGTAACCATGAACTCCTCGCTAAGGCTGTTGATCGGTAGCGTTAGCTTGTTCTTTTTGCCGTAAAGGGCGATGCTGCTCAAACTTCTTGGCAAGCCCAACCACCGTCGCAGGTACTTACTCACCCTCCTCTCAAATCCTTCCACGGTGGAAATTGGAAATTCGTACACCAACAATGGCCACAATATCCTCGGTAGGATTCCATGTTGGTATAACCAAGCTTTGAATTTCCCCGGTAGGCCTGACTTGTCAACTGTAGTCAGCCAGCCCTCCAGTTGTTCATTTGTTGCCCTGATGGAAGCAGCATCCTTTAGAGAGCAGTCAAAGGTTTTCCCAAGGCTTTTCACAGACTTCTCTGTGACTGATGGGATTTGGGTACTTCCTAGGGTGAAATGGAACTGGTCCGTTACCTTCCCTCTCTTCAGTACCATGGATCTGGATTTTTCCGGCTTGAAACGCATCCTCGCCCAGTTGGTTAACCTCTCTAAGCCCTGAAGAATCCATCTGCATCCTGGGACTGTTACAGTTGTTACTGTCAGATCGTCCATGAATGCCCTGATGGGGGGCTGACGGATTCCGGACTTGGTTTTGGGGCCTCTGCATTCCGGTTCAGCAGCTTTGACCAGCATGTTCATGGCCAGGGAAAAGAGAATCACTGAAACAGTGCATCCAGTGATAATCCCCTTTTCCAGACGATGCCGCTCAGATGTAACTTTGCCGGAAGTGAACCTCAGATTAAAGTTGTTATAATAATCCATTATGAGGGTCTTGATGCTGCTCGGAACATGATGTCTCCCCAATGCCACCTCCACTAGCTTGTGGGGTATGGAGCCATATGCATTGGCTAAGTCCAGCCATAGTACAACCAGGTTTCCTTTCCCTTCACGCGCCTCTCTAATCAGTTGTGTCACCACTCCACTGTGTTCTAGGCACCCGGGAACTCCTGGGATCCCTCCCTTTTGCACAGAGGGGTCAATGTACTGGTTCTTTAGGAGGTAGTCTGACAACCGTTGGGAAAGGATACTGAAGAATATCTTCCCCTCGACGTTTAGCAGCGAGATGGTCCTAAACTGCTCTATGGTGGTTGACTTATCTTCCTTCGGAACCCACACCCCTTCTGCAGATCTCCATTGTTGGGCAACTTTCCCCCTCCTCCAGATGACCCTCAGGATCTTCCACAGACGATGCAAGAGCTTTGGGCACCTCTTATACACCAGATATGGCACACCATTGGGTCCTGGTGCTGAGCTGGTTCTAGCAGCCTTAACAACAGCTTGAATTTCTTTCCAACTGGGTACTTTGATGTTGAAGTCAATGGTTGGTATAGGTGGATTAATGAGGTGTCTGCATTCGCCAAGGTCCTCATCCCGGGCTGCATCGCTATAGGTGTCATGCAAATAGGCGTCTATCTCCTCTTTTGAGCAAGTGAGTTGGCCACTGCGCTTCTGGCCTAGCAGCTGTTTGGTAAACCTAAAAGGGTTTACAAGGAAGGCAGCTCGTCTTTTGGCTCTCTCCTTAGCCCGCCTCCTATGCCACTCTGCTCGCCGGAGGGTCAGCAGCTTCTTTCTGAGGATGCCCCGTAATTCTGCCAGCCCTGGCTTCATATCCTCGGTTGCCCCCTTGAACTGCCTCTTCAGGAGTCGGAGTTCCTGTCTCAGCTGTGCAATCTTCTCTGCCCTGCGGTTCTTGGAGTACTGGTTTGTAGCAGCGTGCTTCTCCGCCAAGCCAAACCTTTCGGTGGCGATGCTGGTTATCATGGTCGTCATTGTTTGGAGTTTCCTGTCTGCCATTCCCTTCATCGTAGCTTCCAGAATACCATCCACATCATCGTCAAATTGCTGCCACTCACTCCCTTTGCTGGCTGGAGGCCACTTAACCTGCCGTTGGTGTTGTGGGTTGCCTGGTGCTTGGGCTTCCGGAACATGGAGGTTCTGAGCGCTGTGGGGTGACTCCGGGCTCGGCTCCTCCTGCGTCTCACCAAGGTCCTCTAGAGTGTGGAGGTTCTGGGCACTTTGGGATGTCTCCCGGCATAGTTCCTCCTGCATCACAACGAGGTAATTCCTTGCGCGCTGCTCTGGCTGCACTTTCACCAAACATCCCATTTTGGTCTGGTGGATCTTCAGACCTCGTGGGTTTTTGCAGCTCTTTCCACATATACAGATTATATTCGTCGTCGATTGTCCGTTTGCGTGGTTCGTTACCTGGTTGACCGTCCGTTCGGGGTGCTCATTCTCCCCCCCTCTCGGGCTCCCCTGGGGGTATTTTTCTCTGGGACTCTTCGTAGCTGTGTTTGGGTTCTTCCTCACAGAAGATGTGGGTCGGGTTGCTGGCCCTTCCTACCCCGGTTGCCGTCTCTCCGTGCTGTCCGCTGTCTCTCCAGCTGTCGCCACTCTGTTCGTGGTCGTCAACCAGCCTGTTCCTGGCAGTCACTGGCCTATCCAGACTAACATGATTGTTACATACACCTTATGATGCACTCTTGGACACATCATCAGTGATAGTACCTGGGGTCATAGGGGGTTTCGGGTCTTTCAACTTCAGACCCCCTCACCCAGGCGACCCGACCGGGAGTGATCAGTTCCTGGTCTGTGTCCAAGACGCGTTCGCCCACTGTTTGTCCCTCCTGATCCACAGCCATCGTGAGGCTTTTTCCGCAGCCTCTGAAGCTACACTAATGGCTCTTCTCTTGCGTGCTCCTGTGATTCCCAGGAGGCTGTAGGCCCTGCAGAGTGACTTTCCTGCAAAGCCTCTTCCCCCAACCTCGATGGGCAAGCACTGTGCACGCCACCCCCGTCTCCGACACTCCTCCACCAGCTCTGCATATTTCTCCCTTTTCCTTTCACTTGCTTCCTCCATCCTCTCCTCCCAGGGCACTGTTAGCTCCAACAAGATAACCTGCTTCGTTGTTACTGAGAACAGAACCATGTCAGGTCTAAGGCTGGTCTCCACGATGTCTCGGGGGAACTTGAGTTGCTTTCCCAGGTCCACCCTTAGCTGCCAGTCATTCGCTGTTCCCAGCAGGCCTGTCTGAACTGTTGGTCGGGAAGGCGGTGGTTCTCCTGCTCTTAGGAATGAAATTTTGCGCTTTGATGGTTGTAAACGCTTGCTCTGGTTGATGGCAGTAGTGATGGACTCAGCAACCACCTTCAACACTTGGTCATGGCGCCAGCGGTAGCGGCCTTCCCCAAGTGCTTTAGGACAGCTGCTGAGGATGTGGACAGGTCTAAGTAATGAATAAATTATAAAAACTCTTAAGATAATCTTGCTTCTGTGGGAGCCATTCATTTTACATTCTTTCTAGCACACCCGTATTCATATTTCACATGATATCTCAGGTACCATGTGATTCATATAGTGCAATGATGGTGTTTATCTAGATCGAATTCACAGCAATGATATGACTCACATAAACTTCATTTTGACAGAAAGGGAACCTGTTTCTTCTGAACCTGAACTGAACCTGCAGTTACACTCAGACTTTTCCTCATAAAGCACTCAGACCTAACCGTGACCTCTCCTGACTCCTTGTTTGAAACTGTGATTAACATAGAGGTCAGGGTATTGCATTTCAGAAATACAAGATATTCATGACGTTAAACTATCACTCTGCTAACATTATTAACGTTGCTTCCTCACTGTGCTAACTTTGGCTAGTAAAGAGCCAATGAGCTAGCATGTATCGTTTTTGGTAAACTCAAAACAGAGGTTTGTTAACTTACCTTCGTAGTTGTTTATATAGCTGGAAACATACAATTTAAAACCTTTGTGCTTTTTTATGGATGTTGGTGTCTTCGATGTGGCCTGGATGATCCGATGTAACGTTACATCATTTGGCGTTATACTCGGCAGGTCCTGCAGCGATCGCGTAAAAAAACGACAGCGTACTGAAGCTGTCTGAAGAGTCTGGGAACATCAGAACGGAAGTGCGTGCGTATGGAGAGTTTTGAGTCTTGAGACTGAGGAGATTATTTTACGGTCTATGAAAATCCCCCTAAAACCTACGATGGCCACCAAACAGAAATTTAAATAATTCTATCAAAGAAACATAAATATCTGGTGTGAAGAGAACCAGTGGAAAGTTGGTCAGGCATAACTTAGAGGTGGAACGGTACATGTATTCGTATTGAACCGAAACGGTACGGGCGTCACGGTTCGGTACATGAATATACACGGTATAAAAATAAATAAAACTTGCGTGCAAATTAATTAATGCGGAACTACTGTTAGATACGCGGGTTACTGTACGTTCACACCGCCGCCGACTTGAGCGTCAAAGAAGCTCTGGCCGCTCTGTCAAGGACGCTTGTCAAAAAGCACGGGGAAGCTCGTTGACGCTTCGGACGCTTTGACATAGCAGGGAGAAGAGAAGTGTCACAACATGAAATGTAATAAACAGAAACCTTTTATAATGACAGCATTTTTATAACCGTTTTGGTCACATTTGGTCGGGGAAAAAATAATAATTAGCTATTATTATTATTTGCATTAGTGCAATTGGTCAAATCGTGTTACCGTGAGCAAATGAATTGCATTCCCGCTTAAAACGTTCGTAAATAATTTAAAATAAAAGTTGCGCTCATTCTCAAATGTGTATCACTGGATCATTATGGATAATCGTTGTGAAGTTGTTGTGTTTGGTGCTGCTTTATTGTATGCGGACAAGACGTCGGACTCGGAGATTTTGGGTTCGTTCATTACACCCTCCAGGACCGTTATCAGTTCGGAGAGTATCACCGGCTGGTGCAGCAGCTGCGGCTAATGTTTTGGTAGGAACGAAAGTTTACATCGTATGTTTCTCCGGAATCAGCCAGCGCGAAGCACGTCTATATTCCGATTGGTTGCTGCGTTTTGCCGCTGCTTGCCGCTGAACCGCGTCATAGCTCATTACCATAAAGTTGAGCTACTTTCAACTTTCTGATTGACGCTCAAGACGCTCAAAACGCCCAAAACGCGACGCCGAGGGATTTGACGCTCCTTGCAGCGGAGAGAAGCCAGCTTCCATTGAAAATGAATGACTTCCGGCCGCTTTGGAAGCTCAAGTCGGCGGCGGTGTGAACGTACAGTTATAGGGACACCTAATCTGTAGCTCCGCCTTAGCTCTGAAGCTCCGTTGCATGAAGCATAGACATAATAAATGCATAGCCTCTGCTTTGGGACCGTTGCTGCGATACGTCAACGCGTCCGCCATTTTGCGGAGGGCAAGACTGCACTGTAATCAAATGCAAGTAAGCGGGTGAGCTGCGGTTTTTCTGGATAAAAACAGAACGAAAAAATAAAAAATGTTTTTACATTTATCAACAGATTTCATTGGTTTGTATGTGGTGTACAAAAAGTTCCATCTCTAGTCTTTTAAAATCTCGATAGACTTATTAAAAAATATTTAAGGAATTGTCAAAGCTCAGGCTTGTCATGTATCTGGCTTTTTATTCTTGGAAAAGAATGGTGAAGACCCCCATACTGAGATATTATTTAATTTTCACATTAAATGAAACAAAGTTTTCTTATTCTGGAAAAAGCATTTTCTGTGATTGACCCGATTTTAGCAATAACAAGATAACTGATGGATCCTTTATGGTAATACATATGTTACAGTGCAATGCAAATAGTAAATATAAGATGACATGAGAAGTAATAGTAAATAGTTTAGTCAATAAAATAAACAAACAGTATACAGTATAACAGTAACAAATAAAATAGTGATGAATAGTATAATTATAGCAATACAATAAGAAATATTGTAAAAAAGTAAACGATTCAGTCAAACATAGGCTACAGCAGGATACAACGTTAAAATAGGCTAAATATAAAGTTATGAAACTTCCCTTTGCCCTCAGCCAAAGCGATTTGCCAGTGAACAAATTATAGATTAATAAGACCAAAGATCGCCCGTTAGATATACAGAAGACGAATTATATCTCATGTTTAACGAGTAGACTAGAGACGTCTGAGCCAGCGGAAAACGTCAGAAGCACTAGCCTAGGTAAGGCTGTTCCAGGCGGGGTACATGAGCGCTGAGCGCCCGCTGATCTACTGGATTTCACAACCGACTTCCGAAAACGTCAGATCAAATTTTTAAATAGGCGCTATCTTTATAAATTAACCACAGATTTGAGCTTTTAAAAGATTTTTTTAAAGGTACTTTTAGCCAGAGGCACCCTGTAGCGCCTTTAAGACTTCAGAAGCTCAAACTGGCCAGAAAGAGGGTGAGTACTATCTACAGTGATTTTCCTAGCTTTCTTCCTCATTCTGTCAGTGTATATTTGGGTCAGGTGTTTTGGGGGTTTTCCTATTTTACAAGCCATTAACACTATCCTGTTAAGCTTGTTTGTGAGTTTGCAGTTTAAATGGCCAAACCAAGCAGAGAGATGAAAGGTTAAGACGCTTTCAATGTGTGTGATATACACTAGTTACTAATTATATCATGATAAAATACAACCAGAAACAAATTTTTGCTTGTGAAAGGTAGTTCCTCGAGAGCTGTTTTCAATTTTGTGGCAATTTGTACAGCCCCAAGCAGAACACGAAACAGGCATTTTTCTCAATTCCAGGTAAGAAAGGTATGGGAAAGTTGCCATCCCCAATATGGCGGCGCCGTTGACGTGCGCTCCAGTGGCCAATAGGGCGTCTATGTATTTATTATGTCTATGGCATGAACAGGCTGCAATGTCAAGATTGTAATGGTGGAATATGTTGGTGTGTGTGTAAGAGAGAGAGGCGCAGGCGCAATCGAACAGTGGAAACATAAAAACCAGCTCGCTGTCCTCCGTCGACTGCTTCTATACAGTAACATTAGCATACACCGTAGGCACCACATCAGCTACCAGTCTCACTCGGGTTTTAAATCCCATTTTATAACTCATGAGATCTCCAACAGCGTAGTCCTTCTCAGTGAAATGGGCGCTGCAAATGACCGAAGTCTTGGATACCGAAGCAGCACTGAAGTCAGCGCGTTTGGTCCGAACAAAGTTTACCCAGGCACGGAACATAGACCTGCTTTTTGGGAAAAAGTGGACTCTGTGACCGGTTTTAACGGTGTTTTTGCACCCAGCACAAACGCAGTAATTCACCATCGTGTCCTAATCACTAATTCTCTCGCTCTATCACTCATACAACTCAGTGACCTGGGGAGACGTCTCCCTCTTATGATGTCAAGCGATTCGTTTGGGGGGAGGAGTAGTTTTAAGTGAGTGCTGAAAATAACGACCTTTTTCATCTTATATTCTGCCTTTAGGTATCGAAAAACATGCAAAACAATACATCAACTTGTCAAATGTGTATTTCCCCTAACTATTTTGTGTTAATCATTATTACAAATTTAACCTGACATGCACACTTTAAACCTCAAACCGGCAGCTGAGTCCTGTGGATACTGGAGAGCATCATGTCGAGGAGACGCTGTGCTCTACAATGTCACGGTAAAGACATTTTTTTTTTTCACTGCCCAAGGACGAGCATGTCAAGAATCTGTGGTTAAAATGAATCTTTACCATGATACTACAGCAGTATACTCATAAACTTGTCCTGTTACCTTTATTTTACGACTGCTTCTCAAATATCGGAGTCAGCTAAGGGCCACTATTACATAAAACTCTGTCTATTAATGCTGTAAGGCTGAAATAGATAGTTGAAGTTGGAAATTAATATTTGACCTCCCCCCTCTTCCTTGAGACAAATGTCTCACCTTATCCACACCATTCTTTCTCTCAGAGAGTGTATATATATGTTTTTTAATGTGAATGATGATCATTACGGAATGTGTTTAGTATAATTTTAAAGGTCTCAGTGCGACTGGTACAATGGTCTCATTCCCAAAGAGTAAAACACAAGGTACTAAGGTTTTAAGAGTTTAGAGATAACTGACACACAAAGAAAGGCAAATGGTCTTTTTCCCCCACCCCAAGAGGTGTAACTTCTTAATGCAAATTAGCAGGTTTTCCATGTGAAAACATTCTGGCTATTTAATGGACTGCAGTGAGAAACTCGAGGCCTTTCTGTAATTCTGAGAGCCCGTGAAGTTGAGTCTCAAAAACTCAGCCTCATGTATTTCTTAAAATGTTGGGTTTGCATTTCACTTATCCTAGAGCATTCGATGTTATTATATTGATTATCTTTGAACTGATTGTGAAATTGGCATGATACTTTACCCGACATAATAAATTGTTACATTTGATTATTCTAATTGACTTTGACATTGTTCATTTAGCTAATGGTTACAAGGAATAGTCAAACACTCGCTCACATTTAATGATGCACAGATATCATTAAAACCCTTTTATATATGGAGTCAGATGAAATAACGAGTTAATACATATGAGAAAGTGTATTGCATTTAATAAAAAATCCCTTTAGCCTGGAAACGACTGAACACGCGCAAGACCTTCGCCGCTGATCGTATGCCGCCATTGGAGAGCAACAGAGCAAGGCGAGCATTTGTGCTTATAAAACTTAAACTTTTTTATTTATTTTTTAAATGACCGATTGTTTCACTAGATAAGACCCTTATTCATTGTCTGGTATCATTTATCGTCTGGTAAGCTGCACTGAAACTCTCATTTTCATCTTGAACTGTTTGGTTCCCAATGAAGTCCATTAAACGGAGAAAAATCCTGGAATCTTTTCATCAAAAACCTTAATTTCTTTTCGACTGAAGAAAGAAAGACATGGACATCTTGGATGACATGGGGGTGAGTAAATTATCAGCAAAAGTTTTTATAAAAGTGAACTAATCCTTTAACACCAATTCTCGCCCAGGACAACTGGAAGCTGCTAGGGACTGGAAGATGCTGGCTGATCTTGATCAACGGCTTATTTTTCCACCTGAGATTGCCACCACTAACCTACGACCAGATATTGTTTTGTGGTCTGGATCAGCTCGCATTGTTCAACTGATAGAGTTAACAGTGCCATGGGAGGATGCTGTAGATGAGGCATATGAGAGGAAGAAACTGCGGTATGCTCATCTGGCCACTGAAGCAGAACAGCGAGGATGGAGAGTCCAGGTTTATCCAGTGGAAGTGGGTTGTCGAGGTTTTGTGGCACACTCTACAACCCGGTTCCTCAGAGACGTCGGATTCAGCGGCCAAGAGTTGCGTCGCACAGTAAAGAACTTATCTGAAGCAGCAGAAAGGAGCAGCAACTGGCTGTGGCTGAGACGGAAAGATTCTAGCTGGCTGTGTACAGGCCGCCACGCTACGGTTTCGTAGAATTCTTGAAAAACTTGAAGAGTCTGTTGGTTTATTTGCATACGTTCCTGTGGATATTGCGTGAATGAAGGGTGGTTGGGCAGATATTGTGTTTTGCGGTAGGTGGTATGCCATACGGAACCGTTGCCACTGTAACTGCTTTAACGCACCAGTGGGGCTCGACAGCCTTAGTCAAACGGGTTGGTGCGTATGGTTGGGTTGCGGAGAGATCGTGAGATTGTGGTTAGGTCTCGGCAGCAGGAGGGATGTAGAGGTCAGTAAGCTGGGCTGAGTTGAGTGGGGGACGGAGGGGGGTGACTCTGGGACGCCAGAGTCACTGTCGAGCCCTCTTGAGGTGTCGTGGGCTAGTCGACGAAACACTGAGGACGGAAGGTGCCCACTTGAAGACCCTAGAGATGTCCCCTACTCGGCTCAATCCAGACGGTTGTCGTGCTGGTCCTGTAGTTGTAGTCGTCGTGTCTGCTGACGCGCCAAGTACACTGCAGCCGTTAATGCCGGACAGAAGGGGAGTCACACCACCACATGGAAAGAAGCGTAAATGGATGGAGAAGCATAGTACTGTAAAGCTACGTCTTAGTTTTGCTTATCTTGGCGAAAGCCGAGTACAAATCAGCATGAAGTTTTAACATCTACTCTCGTGTAATGGAAATAATAGTAGGAGACTCCAAAACAACATTAGGAAACTTTAAAAAAAATCCATGATAGGAGCCCTTTAATCAAAAAGATGAATAAACATTTTACGGGTTTGGAAACATGAGGGTGAGTAATTAATGACAGAATTTTCCTTTTTGGGTGAACCTTTTAAGGTTGGGCACCGGTGTATGGGAAAGGTAAAATTATATGTAATTATTACAGAAATTAATCAATTAGATATTTTTTTTAAATATAAGTACAATGAAAAAAAAATGTAGGGCCTGCATAGTAAAGACATTTAAATGGATAGTTCATCCATAAATAAAAATTCTGTCATTTACACACCCTCAAGTTTTTCTAAACTTGTATAAATGTCTTTGTTCTGCTGTACTCAAAGAAGATATTTGAAAGAATGTTTGTAACCAAGCAGATCTCTGGACCAATTAACTACTACCATAGTATTTTTTTTCCTACTATGGTAATCAGTGTCTCTTGCACATAGTGACAACTGTCTTATCTAATGCAGTTCAACCAGGCCTTGTCCCCTTTTTGCATATTCCATGGGTGGAGAATGAGGATTATTTAAATGAGTAACATTATGACTGGAAAAAAATGCGTTGTAGTCCAAACGAGTCGTTCGTTGTAGTTCTTGGAAAGTGGATTCTGTTAAATAAAATATCTCCATTTGGAGTGGAGCTTTGCAACCTTGCATATATTTATTATTATCACATGTGAAGAATTGCAGTAAGGGCTAGAGAAGCTATCTCGTTCGGATCTTTACCATATTTTAACTTTAGTTTGTCAATTTCGCGCTCTTTCCTGCATGCTTAGTAAGTCCTTCTCTATATGATTTTGCAGCTTCCACGTGTTTTTTCGTGTAACAATGTGTTCAGAAGTACAGTGCAATCCATGCTGTTGTATACATCCGAGTGCCTCCATAATGGCCGCGCATCGGGGTTACCGCCCAGAACATAGTTGACGTCGGTGAAACCCCTTCTACCATCACATCACTTACCCTTCACTTTTTTTCACTTGTTCATGAATTTATAATGAAAAAGTATTGGATGGAATTCTTTCATTAATTACTCACCCTCATGTCGTTCCAAACCCGTAAGACTTCCGTTCATCTTCGGAATAAGTTACTAAGATATTTTTTGATGAAATCTGAGAGCTTTCTGTCCCTCAAATTGGCAGCCACGTAAATACCACTTTGACGCTACAAAAAGTTCATAATATAAAGAGTTGAAATCGTAAAACTAATCCATATGAGCGATTAAGTCAAAAATTTTGGCTTTTATTCACACCTAAACATTGATAAACTCACACAACATTTGTGGTAAACAGAAGCTCAAGCATGTTCTCTTGATGTGCGAGAACCAATGAGGTTCATTCTCGTGTTAAGGCAGCCGCTTGTTTTCGCGCATCAAGCAGGATCGGTTGAGCTTTTGTTTGTGTGTTGATCAATGTTTATATGTGAATAAAAGCCTAAATTAAATCTGTTGTTCATACAAAGCGATCACGTCTCTTCAGAAAATTTGGGCTAAACCGCTCATATGGATTAGTTTCATGATCTCTTTATGCAAATGTTGTAGCATCAAAGTAGTATTTACATAGCTGTCTATTGAGGGACTGAAACTAAAGCTCTCAGATTTCATCAAAAAGATCTTCATTTGTGTTTCGAAGATGAACGAAAGTCTTATGGGTTTGGAACAACATGAGGCTGAGTAATTAATGACAATATTCATTTTTGGGTGAATTATCATGGTTTTGTGCTCGGGACACATGGGTCTGTTGATGAGGTGTCCTCATATATTTGGCCATATAGTGTATCACTGAATCTGTATCCATTAATGTAATCATAATGCTGTTTATACAGTATACAGTGGTAAACACCAACTTCCAGATAAACACACATTTATGCACAAAAGAAGACTGGAAAGCATGATTCTCAAAATGTGTGAAGAGTGACCACAGGTCATTAAGTACAGATTTTGAGAACCTTAAAATATTTAGATGAATTACACAATACACAAACAGACATAGTGTAAAAAGCAATGTAATCCTCAGATTAAGCAGATTTTAAACAAATCATATAGCAAAGGCCAGGTAAACATTTACAAAGGTATTACAATATCAAAATGTGACCATCAATCTTTTCTTGAAGAGCTGATAATGTCTCAAAATAATTTTTACTCCCTGCTTTACTTGACATTTGGCAATGCATAACGTTTACATTTTATACTTTAACAGTCAAATTCTCTCACAAGTGTGTAAACTCCTTTCTTTGGCAGCTTATTAAAAGTCTTTGGTATATTTCTCCTCCATTCACCCATTTTTTCCATGCATTTTCTGTCACAAAGTCACTGAACGTCCCAGATCTCACAGAGGAGGGGGGTGAACTTGTGGTCACTCATGCGCCATGACTCTAGCATTTCGGCGTGGTGGTGGTTGAGGGTGCGAAGCTCAGTTAGACGACCGAGAAGCCTTGCAAAGTGCTGGGGCTCCTGAGGATGCTGTAGCTTACAGACTTTCCTCAGCACCTCCAACATGGGATCCTGCAGACGCTCCACTGCCTGCTGGTCTTTTACATATGGCCTGTCTGTGGATAGATACAACAGTTTCAAATGGAACACATTTTGTTGTGGCCTTCTAAAGCTTAAAACTATGACAAAAATGTGGTAGCTTCTCTATCGTGACTTTATTAATCATTAACTATTTAACTTTATTATTGGAACAGAACTAATTGCATAATTGCTTAATTACATAAGAACCAAAAGTGGTTTTAAGATGGTTTAAAGTTACAGTAAGCAATTTCTTTGAAACTTTGTTGATATTTGAAACGCATACATCCCTTCATTGCTCCGCCCCCCAAAATGCACGAACATGCAATGCAAGAGTGGATCTCATTATCATAGCTGAAGAGAAGCAAAATAATGCATTGCGAAAAATAAAGCGAAGATGACGAACAAAGACAAGGAAGAACAAAAAAATGAACATACATAAAGTACACAAGTATATTCAAACAAGAGTTTGTTGTTGTTCGGCAGCAGCACACCAGCCCCAGACAAACAATGACACTAAAAACTGTCCTGTAACTATAGCTAACGTTACAAAAACAGCATCTTGGTTTAAAATCAACATATTAGAATGATTCATATGTGAATGAATGTGACTGAAGACTGGAGTCATGATGCTTAAATTCAGCTTTGCCATCATAGGAATAAATTAAAAATTTAAAATATATTAAAATGGAAACCTGTTATTTGAAATTGTATTAATATTTCATAATATTACTGTTTTAACTGTATTTTCTATCAAATAAACACAACCTTGGTGAGCATGAGACTTTTTTTTTTTTTAAAAACATAAAAAAATCTGACCGTACTCAAACTTTTGCATGACTGTGTTCTTTTATTTTGCTCAAATAAGAAATAAACCGAAATAAACCAAACTAAATTAATCTGAATTCTGCAACTTTTTAGAACATTAAGTGACAGATATCTGCTCACCTGGTGAGAGGATTGTGATGGCAGTAAGTAAAGCATGTTCCTCTTGCATCATCTGCAGCTCCCCAATGCTTTTATAGAAGTTAAACATGGGTGTCATAAACTCTTCAGATATTCCTGAGAAAATGAAGCGATTCATAAAGATAAACACCAAGCTTTGCAGTTATTTTCTAAATCACTCTATTGAAAGTCCAGTAATGACAACATGAAACCAGCAGTCATTTATGACCTCAACCACCTGTAACCACTCCAAAACTTATTTCTTAGAAGCTATAACTAAAAATAACCCGCTGAGCCCAATGCACATAATTACATACTGGCTATGACTAAAGTTAAATGAAGGCCATGCATTATTTCCTGGACTAAATATCACAATAAGTTGGCCTACATACGTGGCACTAATCATACCTCCATACATTTTACTTTTGTTTGAGCTTTAATAAATAAATCTGAGTCACACTTTTAAGTATTCAGTTGTACAACTGTCTTTGTTGTATGTACAAAATTTATTGTATGAATTGTTTTAGAAATGGCCTGTTTCAGTCTGGGGCCTCATGGTGGCAGCGTTGCCTATATTAAAAGCAACAGTGAGTATCCTATGGATTTATTGAATCACACAATTTCAGAATCCACCCATCCATCATTAATCTAAATATTCATGGATACATTTAATATGCACTATTTAATTAAATTTTCTTGTTTTCCCTTTTAAAAATATGTCATATTCTTAAAACATGATAAATTAAGCAAAACCGTGTAAGATAAGACTTAATTGTTTTCAGATATTACATCTTGAATTTTCAGAATAAATTTCACTCAAAGTTTGGTTTGAATTAAACTTTTAAATGAGTTATACTATTTGCCTGTGAAATAAGGCAAAGACAATAATTTAATAATTAGTTCCAAACTCGTAAGACTTTAAGATATTTTTAATGAAATCTGTGTGATTTCTGTCCCTCCATTGACTGTGTTCCGAAGATGAACTAAAGTCTTATGGGTTTGGAATGACATGAGAGTGAGTAATTAATGACAAAATGTTCATTTTTGGGTGAACTAACCCTTTAAAAGATGATGTGATAGTAAGTTAAAAGATTATATCTCTAATTTTAAGCTGTTTGGTTAGATTTATTATTTAAATTGTCAGTGAGGTATAAGAAATTTTTTATTAATTTAAATAAATATTCATATATTTTGTAAGAAACTGTATAGCCAATTGTTAAAGGGAAATGTATATATTTTTACAAAAAATGAGAAATAAGACATACATCTTAAGAAAATGATTTTGCAGTCTATTTGCTGTCTGCTTTGGAAGAGACTTTCTGAAACTCCCTCAGCGTGCAGTGGCAGATCATCAGGGGTCGTGACCTTGTTGCTTTGTGTTGTCTGTTAGGTCTGAGCTGATCTGAATCTGGCCTCGGATCCCCACAGCTGTGCGTTTCCACATTCAGTGGGATTCTCGGTGAACAGCAGTTCATTTGAAGCCTGTATTTGAAGGGCTTTCCTGTGTTTTGTGCGAGGTCTTTGTCTTTATCATTATCATTGATATAATTATCATACTTTGCTGGCTATGCAAGCCGAGAGCTCTTTTCTGATGTAAAGCATTCAGCGTGAAGAGCCGTAAGGGTTTGGTTTACAGACCAACCAATCAGGGAAACCCGACACACTGATGCAGCTGGGACATTAAAAACATGACTTAACAATTCAGCTTACCAAGATGTTGATATTAAAGAAAAAAAGTGCTGGAGTGTAACGAACTTTTCAAAGACTCGGTATAAACAAACAGTCGCCACCCGCCTCGAGATGAAATGATCATAGCACGTAGACTCCGTTCTCAGTTTCATTCATTTCCCTTCAGATGAAAGGATAACCTTTGTCATAACTTTCCTAAAAAAGAGAGCAAACACACAGACACTGACGCACTTCACGCCAGAGAAATGTCAGAGGCGCTGAGAGCCAGAGAGTGGGACAATAGACCTCTCGATGTTTAGATAGAGAACAATGGTCTCTTTAGACAGTGCATCTATTTCTCCCTCGTTGGCCTTTTGCGTGAATATTCCCAAGCCCATGCTGGAGGACTCAAAACAGTGTACGCCACTCTGCATTCATCTGTCTGTTCAGAAATATCACTGACTGGACGGATCGTTACAGCTTTTCAAATACTGAGAGGCTGAAAGCAACCGTCTTTGAAATAAAGGTGATTCAGTGTGGAGTAAACGTGGGGCAACATTAAAGGGATAGTTCACCCAAAAATGAACATCCATCATTTACTCACCTTCAAGTTCTAAACCTGTATGAATTTCTTTATTCTGCTGAACACAAAATATATTTTGAAGGATATATGGGTAACCAAACAGTTGATGAGCCCCATGGTACTATGGTCATAGGCAACGAGGCCTGAAATCTGCTTGGTTACAAACATTCTTCTAAATATCTTCATTTGTGTACAGCAGAACAAAGACATGTACAGGTTTGAAACAACTTGAGGGTGAGTAAACAATGACAGAATTTGATTAGCCTATCCCTTTAAGATGCTTTTAAGAGACAGAATTGATTGCGCACCCTGTTTCGTATACATTCGTATACAAATTCGATGTGATATAAAGCAGAAGATATGATATTCACTATAGCAACATGCTGTATGAGGGCTTTCCTCTTTGTGCTGTTCCTGGCAGTCATCCAGTGCTTGGACTTCTGTGAAACCGAAACCAGTTGGACTTTAGTGTCCTTTTATACGTGTAACATACACCACGCGATTATCAAGATGGCAAATTTCCTGATGTTATTTAGGGCGGACAGATACATTATTAATATAACTTGCCCAATTAACTTTATGGACTTTGTTCTGGGCTTTAAAGGGGCTCAACGAGTAGTTTGAAACCCAATCCCAGAGTCATAATTCCTTTGAACACCATAAAAGCAGTTCATGAAAGCTGTAAATTACGCTGCAATCCAAATAATGAGCTTACCGCTCCTTCTGATCCTGTCCTCCAGCACCTCTGTGTGTCCGTTGGGCAGTTTCTTGGTGAAAACCTGGGCCGAACGCAGGAACATCGCCTCTACGGCGGAACCTTTCAATAAAGCGATCTGATCTTCATGATCCAGAGACTGAAAACCTGCTCAGAAAACAAGAACCTGAGCATGTTTGCTTAGAACTGGTGGAGTTTATTGCAACCTCTTCATAGGACATCATTAAAAAGTGTCACATGACCTTATCTTGAACTATGTGATCTTGTTTGTTTTTTTCAAACAAGTTGTATAGAAACTACTATACACTGTAAAGAAATGATATGATCAAATGTGTTTTTACATTGCTTTAACTTAAGTTATACAAGATTCAACTAATTTTTCTAAAAGTCAGATTAATGTAATATTGAAGATGAAATTACTTAAACATCCAAGTTGATTGTACTTAAAAATTTAAGGCAGTAACTTTTTTTTTTTTTTTTTTTACAGTGTAGAAATATCTACAATTAGAAATAACAGTACCTGGTATGTTTTTTGTGAACTCAACCAGCACCTGGACGTGACTAGTTGCCATTTCGGTCAGTAGAAGGAAGTTTTCTTCTGTGTTAAATTGCTCTTGTAGCTATGGACAGGTTAGAATGGGGAAAAAATATCAACATGCAAATAAGCCACTGTTTTATGACATTGGGGTGGCAATAACCTTGGTTACGTAATGATTTAACAGAGATAAGAAAAGGCAAAGTTGTTTACTGATTTTAACAGTAGCATTTGACTGCTTTGTACATTAATGAATCATAAAAAGATCAAAGAATGTGATCTAAAATAAGATAAGTAAGGGCGTAAGGTTGATGGGTTTTTTTATTTCCAGAAGACATACCAGTTTTTTTGCCATATCCTGAGGGATGCGATGCTTGTTGTGAGCGTCAACTATATAACTTATTAAAGCCTGCTGGTCTTGGCTCAGTTCTATATTTTCCTGAAATGAGAAAATGTATAAACCTTTTTTTTCTGTATTTAGATCAGCGGGAATTATACGTGGACAAAAGATTAAAGATTGGTGGTGTCCATTTTTTGGTGGTGTCAACTAGCCATCTTTTGATCCTGCACAGCCATTTTACAACCCTTCATCATATAATCTTTCAGAAGTAACCGTATATGTGGGCAAAAGTGAGAAGAATTATATTTTGTCACCATGGTGAAGAGAATCATTGAGGTTGCCCTTTAACCTTTTATATCACTTCAATAAAAGTTGCCATAGAACACCCTTAACTTTAGATTGCAATTATACCTTAAAAGTTATGTTGTAACAAGCATGGAATCAAGGAAACCGTATCTCAAAAACTTAAAGCTGAACGAATCAAAAAGTGACATTTTTGCATCATTTGTTTTTCTAGAAACTCACAACTGATTATAACAACCCAATCAGTACCTTCGCTCTTACCTTGGAGGGTTTTGTGGTAGATGCAACCTGTTTAGCATCTCTACGATCACTAACATCATCCCCTATACTTTCGTCAGATGAGGCTTTTGTGTTTTTCCTCAGTCTTTTGGATTTGCACTGGATTTCGGTTAACAAGCCTGAGGATGCAAATACAAAAGAGATGCATGAACTAGATTGACATACTGGATACAAGCATTCGGTTTCTTATCAAGGTTTATGTACAATATCTTTTGAACAACAGACTCCGTTGTATGCTAATTAAAAAGAATGATTCTAGGCAACAATTCAATATTTTCATCCATCCTATTCATGTGAAACCTATACAGCTTTTTATTTTTCTATACAGGTGGAGCTGGGGAATGTGGAGGGTTTCTGATAGCACGCTGCAACTGCTACAGCAAATGCTACCTATATATTTGAAGGTTCAGCATGTGAGCTCATTGGCTACTGATACAGCAGGAACCAATCAGCTGTGCCCTATAAATAATGACGTGATTACGAGCAGGTTGAGTTAGGACCTATTAGCCTGCGAGTTTCATGACAAAACTTTGTATTTATTAAAACCGTCTGTTTTACAGATAAAAAGTGTCTCATCTGATTTCACATTATTGCGTGACCTTCAGGCTGAAGAGAAACAAGTTTTACAACGCTTGCAGTGCTCTTACTCACATTCTGCGAGCATACCCATCTCTTTGCATTTCCTGAGTCGACACTCTTGGCATTTCCTGCGCATGTACATGTCCATCTCACAGTTTCCTCCACTCTTACACTTGTATACAGCATTCTTTGTGATACTCCTTCTGAAGAAACCTAGAAGAAATACCATTGCATCAATAACAGAGTTATGGATCTTCCTTGTCAATAATTGTTTGTCTTCTTTTTGCTCATTTTAATATTATTACTATTGTTACAAAGTAATATTTGTGCCAGTGTTTTCATTACTTTTACCTTTGTACATTTCTCATGTTTTTTCGAGGATAGAAAAAAAAAATCACATTTTGTTATTTGCATTTATTATTGTTTTAGTATTGCACGCCTATAGAACAGACCTGAAATCCATTTTGGGGTCACAATTTACCCCCTAAAATCCAGTTTTAGTAAATATGTATTTTTATTTATTTTTTCACCCATCATACTATCAGTTGTCTGACACACAGATGGCAAGAATAGACATACAAAAGCATTCAGGTGCAAAATTCATTGCTGAATTTGCTCCATAACCATTCTCTTATTCTGAAAACTATAGTAAAAATACTAGAAGCAAAAGTGGCTACAAGCCTAGACTATTAGGAGAGACAAGAAGGTCACTTTGTAAACACAGATCAAGGAATAGGTTCATTGCAGCCCAGTACATGTAACGTATATGGTGTAATGTTTAAGGCATTACGTTCAGTACTGTAATACCGATACTCCTGGATGCTTGATTTCCAGTTCTAGGCAGCAGACAAACACGTGCAGTTGTTTTTGGAACAGGTAATTATTCCAGCATGAGCCCATGAGCACAATGACACACATTAACTTTGCATGGCGGCGTGTGGATCTGGTTGCCCACATCATTATTCAGCAGAAAGCTGAGAGGGAACCCAATCCAAACTGAACGTGAAGGTGCAAACCCAGCCAACCCTATGGGACTCGGGACACATAGCCCAGAATCTGCCCTTTGGGCATTGTCCATGCACAGGTGGAATTACACTTGCAGTCATTCAGCCAATGATTTTCCAAAGAGCTAAAATTGGCGCATGCATGGGGTTACATGTCATTTATTACGTCCTTCATAAGTTATGTAGCCATGGCTACACTGTAAGACTAGGCACACTGCAATATGAAGGTTTAAAGAGGTCACAGAAGAAAGGGTGCAACTGCACGTTATATATAAAATAAAAAAATGGCAAAACCCATGTTTGACTTTAAAGGTTATGTGCAATTTCCTCTTGCATTAAATAATATAGCGAAAATAATTGTTTTTAAACAGCTTTCTTTGAGTGAGGCAGATAGTCCTGCTCCAAACTCAAACCATTGGTTGAGCCAATGTTGCTATGTCAGGCTGGTCGGATAAATATACCTTTTTTTTATTTTTGAATTGCCATGATGAGAACTTTCTTTGTTCAAAATGAACAAAACGTCATACATTTTTATTTCAAAACGTGTGTTTGTCTTAACCTTATTTACTACGTTAGATGGTTTTCGCGGGAAAATGTGTAGGCCTACGTCACTCGAGTGTGCCTTTGTCCTATCCGTAAACAGAGAAAAGTGTTCCAGCTACTTCCTAGGTAAGTTATCACAACCAGCGAACCAAATCAAAAAGGTTGACATGGAGTAGCTAAATCTTGATCCTCTGGGGAATCACCCATTTAAAACTACAACAACTCCGAACAGAGCCTGCTGGCAAACGAGAATGTGTCAGAGCTCGTTCGCAAAGACCCGCCCCCTTTAGTTACCGTTGCTATGTCCGACAAGCCACTCCGCTGTCATGCCTCACCTTGTTCTCACGCAGTGAAAAATACATCGCGGAGCAGAGAGGACACTGACAACGCGCTGACAGACAGGACAGACCAGGTTACTTTTAATATGAAACAAAGTCTCAACTTTCAAATGTGGTAATTTCCTAAAGAAATTTAAACAATAAATACCGTTTTGTGGCTCTTTAATGTGTCTGACAGATCCTGTAGCCTCAGTTAAAGCTGCTCGTGAACCGATCATCTCTTTCTTAGTAAATTTATAGCATCAAATAAACATGAATATAAGAAGAAATGTTGATTTAACTGAGGAAAGTAGGCCTACACTCCGTTTTCAATTTTAAATCCTCCAAAGTTAATCTATTAACTCTCCTGACTGCTTCGTCGGACAAAAATGGCGGACTAAGTTAGTATGGCAAGCAAATGAATTCTTGATATCAACAATAAAATTTCCACTAGTTAAACTAATAGTTATTGATTATAATAGTTATTGAATTAGATTTCTTTTAGTAACAATGCTAATTCTTGATATCCACAATTAAAATTTCACTGTAGTTAAAATGATCATTCTTGATATCAACAATTTAATTTCAACTAGTAAAAACTATAATACTTTTCAGAAATACAATTCTTAAAAACCTTTATTTTTGATATCAAGAATTCAATTGTTACTAGTTGAAATCTCTATTCTTGATATCAACAATTGAATTGCTACTATTAACAATGTTCATTTTTTATATCAATAATTCAATTTTCACTAGTGACAATGTACATTTTTGATATCATGGATCATGTGATTGTTACTCGTAAGAAAGCCATTTTAGATATCTGAAAGGGATAGTTCACTTTGAAATTAATTTTTGGTATGTTTAAGCCGGAATGGAAAGCCATCACCATCTTGAAAGCCCTTGAGGTAAGCTAAAACATACCAAAAATTAATTTCAAAGTGAACTATCCCTTGAAATAATATTGATATCAGAAATACATCTTCAGATATCAAAAATGAACATTTTTACTGGTAGCAATTCAATTGTTGATATCAAGAATAGACATTTGAACTAGTGACAATTGAATTATTGAGATCAGGAATTCACATTTGTACTAGTAACAATGTAATTATTGATATCAAAAATGATATTTCTACTAGTAAGAAATAAATTCTTGATATCACTAGTGAAAATACAATTACAGATATCAGCAATTAAATTGTTGACATCAACAATTACATTTTTGATATCAAGAAGGGATCTGAGGGAGTTGAAATATTGTAAAAACAGAAATTGTGTTTTTATTACTCAACAGGCTATTATAGGAATTTTATTGAACAGATAAATTGCCATATGTAACAGATTGTAAGCATTATCTGTGAAGGGTCATTTCATTATGGGTTACCGTTGCTATGTGCTGGAATTTATTTTCGAGGAAGTAAGTTACTGTGTCTATTTCGAAACTGGTTATGTCTCTAAAGCTTAGTAGTGAACGTTTTATGAGCTGTAGGATAATCTCTATATCTTATAGTTATGAGAAAGAACCATTTGGACAGTTCTTCCACAAAATACAGTTTCGTGTTTTAACCGCTATAGAGCCAAAAGTTACATAGTATACATTTAATAATAAATTAATGAAAAAAAAAAAGAAGATGCAATCCAAAAATAGGCTAATAGTAGCTATAAAGCAACACTAACACCATATTAACATTTCAACATATTTAAATAATTCATATTTATATAAAAACTATTAGCCTACAGAGAAAATCATTACTTGTGTCTTTATCTACATGTCATATGAACAACCTGTATACTGATCTCAGTATAGCCTTTATAGTTAAGCCTGGGTGTCAAACTCACAGCCCTGCAGAGTTTAGCTTAAACCTCAATTAAACACACCTGATCCAGCTAAACAAGTCCTTCAGGCTCATTTGAAAAACAACGCCCGGAAATGTAGTCCGATCCGATTCCCGAAAGTAGCCTTTAATTCATACGCTGGTTCTTTTTAGTCAAGCAAAACCATACACCGCAACCAGTCTTGTCAGGTTCCCGAACGAATGACTTTATGCATATTTTAGAGAATCAAAAGCTAGTTTAGTCCGAATCCCGATAATAATAATCTAATGAAACGGTTCTCTTTAGTGAATCAAACACAAACAGCTTACACAGGGGTGTCAAACTTAGTTCTTGGAGGGCCACAGTCCTTCATAGTTTAGTTCCAACATTGCTCCAACACTCATACCTGTAGTTTTGATTTAAAAAAGAACCAGCATGAAAAAATTCATTAGTTTGGCAATCGAGCTCATTCAGTAGCGGTGTTCCGCGGACGTGGGAGAACCATTAACAGAACCGTGGAACCGAATCTGAATAAGAACTAAGAGCGGTTCCCAGCCCTGTGAAAATCTTGAGCGTGCCAAATAAAGCATTGGAGTAAAAACGCCTGCAAAATAAAAGTAAAATGGGATTCACCTTTACATCCTTCACATGTGAGTGCATTGTAGTGATACCCTGATGCTTTATCTCCACAGACAACACACAGTTCTTCGCCTTTGCTCCTTCCGGAGTGGGCTGCGTGTCTGGACCTTTTACACGCAGTCGGGACAACGGGGCAAGACTCGTCGAGCTCATTATCAAAGCTGACTTCCAACGGTCCTTTCCTCATCTCAAACACATTGGATGTAGAGTACCACTCCTCCCCACTGTACTGTGAGTAGCAATGCTGATTGGAGTAGTATGGTGGTGACGACATGGAGGGCTCCACCGAGGTGTACTGCATGCTGGGATAGCTGGTGAAGGGCATGACCTCCTGGTCATGTAGCAAAGGACTGTTCTGCTCTGCCAGAATATCTGAGGAGAAGATGGCAAGAGTTAGTAGTGCTTGTCAGTTTACATGTGTCATGGAGAAGCAAAGATCAGGTTAAGCTTACTGATTTAGCCCAGCACAAAGTGCTAATAGTTCTTATGCCAACAGGACGAATAGTGAAACTACAACACACTGAGGTACTGTTACCTTGCAGACACCCTCAGAACCATTAATCTCCACTACTGATAAGTGAGTATTAAAAACATAACCAGCCTCTATCTAAATAGTATCAGGAGATTTTGTGACATGTACATAATACAGAAGTCGAACACACCCAGAAATAAAACAAGAAATCATTAACCAAGATCTTTGTTTTTATACAAAAGATCACTGTCTGAGGGTTTTGATTATAGATTTTTTTATAAGAATTTTGTTTTGTCGATATTTGATAATTGAAAATAGTCACTTTTGTGGGTACTAGATTTAAAAGCATTCACTTGCAGACTTTTTCGTCTCTATTAATAAACCAGACTAGCCTGACGTGTGCTTGAGAATTTTTGTGTGCTTGAGACCAAAAATGATATAAAAATTTGGATTTCGATTTATCGGCCAAGATATCATTTATCGGTATAGGCCACAATTTTCATATTGGTGCATCCTTAAAGACAAGTAACACTTTATGCATGTACACAAACGGATACAGAAGCACTGAGCCAATGCATTAGTTTCCAATCCAAGGGGGGGTGCTAGAATTCATCTCAAATATCTAGTCAGCATAAATTGAAAACTCACCCTATCCATTTTCTAAATTAAGTTTAGAGATCTTATTCTGATCGCTTCATCGTTGCATACGTTTAATTTTTCTTTTTAATTTGAGCTTGTAATTGTTCATTTTTCCAGTGAAACGACAGACTTCTCTGATGTCTTATGCCGTACTTCTCCAATCATTTAGTATAAGCCCCGCCCCTTTCTTACAATCAACTGCAAGCTCGCATACAGATCTGCCTCTATCCAATCAACAACCGAACCAATGGATACAACCTAGTTCCCGGCCTACGTTTTTTTTTTCATTTCATTTTTGATAATTAACACAGAAGAACAGATTTGTTGCTACTTCAGTTACATTGCGACTTTAAACCGCATTTGTTATTTAGATTAGTTGCAGTAAACATGTTGAATTTAATGAACTTGCTTAGCAAGATTTTCTTCACATTGACCATAAAAGAAGACACTTTATGCTAATAACCGCTACAGCGCCTCATGTCGCAGCATTGAGAATTTTACAAGCACTTTCTGTTACGTATTGCGCTATAAATTGTGGTCGGAACAATTTCAGAACACAATGATGCTGGAAATAAAGTTAGAGTAGTGAAAATGTTGCTTGCATTAAGTATGTTTCAAGCCTAGCTCTTTCTATCATCAGGTCATCTGCTCTTTTCCTTTTTTATATTCATTATTAACAAATAATGTTTCACCCAAATGTAGTGTCACAACAAACTCATTGCAACCTGCCTGGCAATTCAATAACTTTAAAGTAAAAATCCATCTAAAAAGTATGTATTCACAACACTGAAGCACTTTGTCACATATATTATGAGCACTGTGTCAGTATCATGAGTGGTACCGACCTGAACCCTTCTCCTGAACCATGGCCATTTCAGTGCGAGCCAGTAAGGGTACTGATGGTCATTAGCTGTATCGATTCCTAACCATCCAACTATATTCCTTCAACTCCTCAGCATGTGTCTTTGTGTCTCTTTTCACAAAGTATCACTTGAAATCCTCAGAAGTGCTAGTGTGAACAAAGGTTGCTATAGTTGCTCATTAACCTGACAGTCACAGTTCCCGGTCTCATAACAGGTTGGATCGATCTAGTTTTATAAATGTCATAAGACAAAACATGCTGACGCGTGGTGGTAAAATTAAAGGTGACAGTTTCACTTTTTTGTTTCTGCTAATAACAGAAATTTGCTTCAGTTTGTTCCATAGTTTCTGACTCATAGTTTTATTACATCACCCATGGCAAAATATATAGGATTAGCAAAACATAAGAAAGAAATCAGTGTGAATTTCCAATAGAGCCTACTCACCAAAAAAGTGTGAGCCCTCTGATAGAGGGAATGCATCGCTGGTTGGGATCTGTAAAGGTCCCACCACATTGACGTCATGGCCCACCCACTCATTCATTCAGAAGCCTGTGTGTTGAGTCTTGGCGTCCAAAGATCCCTCACTTCAGAATGGAAATGATGGGGTTAATCCTGTTTCTTCTAGACAAATGAAGGAAGTGATTTCTTTACTTGCATATGGAGGAAGGTTTTATTGCAAATTAAGGTATTGACGCAATCTAGTAAAACACTTTACATAAATTGTTACACTTTGATTTAGGTGCAAGATTCGGGACAAAAAAACAGTGATTAACCTTTTATACTACAGCAATATCATTCAGATTTCATTCAGGAGGACAATGTCCTGTTAATCTTATGGTGTAACTGTTGGAAGTCATTTCAGATATGCAGAACATAATTATTGTGGGAGGGTTTTTTTCATTGGGAAATGCTAGAAATAATTGCAGTGAACTTTGCTCCAGTTCCAGCTCTGGTCATTTTATTTAGCACACCTGAACAATCTGGCACAAAATTTCAATTTTTTTTTTGCTTTTTCAAAAACTAAATTACCTATCGTCGTCTTTTGGATTATTCACATTATGTTTTGATAGCAAAGCGCAATATTTCATCCAGTAATCTCAAATTCTTCTCTATAGGTCAAGTTAGACCAGGCAACTATCATTTTTATAAAAACATAATGTTTATAAAAACCTTTTATAACCCTGACAGGTTCGCCTACCTTATGTGGCTAAAAATGAAATCTATATTAGATTAATGTTCAGAAGTTTAACTACATTGGGACTTTAAATGAGGTTTTAATTACTTTATCTTTCAGCACTATGAAATTAGGTTTTAATTCATTTACTTCACAGTGCTATTACTTTAAGAAACCACAAACTGAACAAAATGTTGTCCAGGAAGGAAAATGTATTGTGTGCTTAAAAGTTCTCAAAATATCAATTAGCATGTCTGCTAATGTTCTTTTGAAAGCGTATAAAGCAATTCTAGTGCCATTCCTTTGACAACTTTGGAGGTAAGACACCATCTTACACCCAGCAGCAATGCTCTTTTTCCATCAACAGTGCCGTTTTATGATGTTCACACCATTCTTGTAAATAATACAACATGAAACACTGGTTCTTTTAAGAAAACTGACAGTGCTGTGATTTAGGATATGTGGACAAGGCCACAGTGTCACAAGCTACTATTAGACCAGGCCTCAACCATTAGCGATATTGATTGATACATCAGTCACAGCAACCAGTTTCCCATTTTTATATGCAATTAATACAATCTATAATTTCCCATGAGCTTACATGCTCATACACACGGAGGGTCTCATAACATAGTGCAATTTCAAATCAGTAAATCTCTACACCCACCCTCGCCAAAAGTTATATAAGCTTTCAAAGCTGATTTATTCTAGTAACAAATATCAGAAATGTTATTTTCTTACCTATTGCTTTAACAGACGCTGTGTGCTCCGTGGTCCCGTTTTGATATTCAAAGCCATCAGTATTTGGGAAGAGGCATCAAGCTTTGTGTGTAACTAGACAGTTGTCTGAGAGGATGGGGTCATGGGGAAAAGGGACCGTGGTTATTAATTAAACTATCTCTCTGTTTCTCCTCATGAGTAGTAGCAGTCCCTCCCTCTCCCATGTGCTCCAAACTTTGGCTGACAGGCCTACAAACACAGCAGTACCTCCTTAATAGTGAGAGATAACCCGTCCAGCACACCCTTCTTCCCAACACATTCCCCAGTGATGCACCCCCACATACCACTCATGTAAACACAATTATTACTGAATAACGCTAGTCTCTCATGCAATTCAAAGCACATCAGCTCTATTTTGGCTCATGACTGAAAACTTTGATATCCGATACTTGTCTTCAAATTATAAACTTGATCTTTGATCGATTTGGTTCGAAATTATGCATTGCAATTTGGTCACATTACATATTACATGAAGAGAACAGTAGACTACTTCAGGGTCTGATGAATTGCTCAATGACCAATTATACTGCAACTTGGCTCATGATATTCTAAACGGGCACGATGACACATTTGGCAACACATGGCAGGCTGACACTAGTGTCAATTGCTGGAAATAAACTTTAGACGATCTGTTTCACTGCGCTCCTCAAAGACCGTTGCATAATATACTTGAAATGCATTGAGTGGAAATGCACATTTACTATATACGTTTGCATCATTTGTGTTCCTAACTTTGAGATTATTAGAATGTTTTCAATCTTCCAAGGAATTTTTAGAAATACTTCATTAATCAAAATTCAATAATATTCAAAATATATATAAAAAAATTAACTTAAAAGAAGATAAAAAATTTAATGAAGATGTAATGTTTTATTTAATCTGTTTGCAGAACCCCCAATATATTTCTCAAAATAAATACAAATAAAAAAATTTTTTGAGACAATCACCACAATACACTGTAAAAAGACGTTGCAAACAAAACTATTAAAAGTATGTTTTACAAGAAAATACTACTTAAAAATGTCACGTTTAATTCAATGTGTTATTTGCCGTTATTGTACTAGCAATTTAATACTAATAGCAGTTCAAATAGTTTCTAATTAAATCCTACATAAAAAAAAAATCTGTGTACAAATGCATAGAATCTATGCCATAGATGGTCTACTCTTCGAAAAAAGTTTTAATGTGGTAAAACACAAGGGATCTTGACTCATTTTTAAAGTACACTTTATGCCAAAAATGCATAATACTTTCATGTGATTATTTAAATTGAATCTGCTGTTTACACGCTGTTTAATTCATAAAATATAATTACGTTTAAAAATTAATTGAAGCTAAATTAAAAGCAAGTCCATAAAATGATGGAAACCCTTAAAAGGCTCTATACACGAAGCGCCTGACAGAACCCTATAAGGTTAAAACCAAGAGTGTATAATTTCTTCTCTATGCCATGACATTTAGGTGTCACACCCCACTTGTGAGGTGTAATTTGACTAAAAAGTGATGAAGTCCTGCATCTCGGTATAATTGCAAATGTATCTAAAAACAAGCTCTTAATCATTTACCGGCTGTTGCTCCATCCAAAGAGGGCCCTTCTGAGTCAACAGACAGCACTCTGAAATAAACAAAACCTTTGCCATAGGCTGGCAGTCGTTCTGAGCATGGAGGGTGGGGGAGGTATGGATGGCCTTGTGTGAAGGACACACTCATGGCTCCATTAAAAATCTTTTAACGCTATCATCAAACACTTCAGCTATTTTGTGAGTCACACGGCACACACAACAGGCTTTTTTTAAAACAAGAAGTCCATTTTAACAGATGTAAATGCACTTTTTTAAAAATGAAATTTCACATCAAAAATACTTTTTGCTGTCGTATTGAGGTGTCCTTAAGTGAATGTAGTGAGTGCTTAATCTCTTTCCATGTATGTAGTTTGATAAACCTAAGCCAAAGCAAACTAAAAGGTCTGAAATGCAAGAATGTGCTGTAATACATTCTGAGTAATTACAGCTATGGGACAATAATGGAGAGCTATCACCTAAAGCCCCTTTATGTTTGACATCTGGTAGTTAATCTCAAATAAAAAGTGCTTACTGTTTTAGAAGCACACATCAAATCATAAAAGGTAGATGTAGAGATAAGACCATCAAACAGTACTACAAACCATTGAGAGGCTGCGTATCAGCATAAACATGAGCTGTCAAGGACTGTGGCTCAAAAATTGCCATTACACACCATAACAAGGTCCACAACCTTGAACTTTCCCAAGATTTACCCAAAAAAGACCTGTTAACGTAATAGTAAAAACAACCAAGCACATCAAATGATGGTGCATTGTGAAAACACACATTGCTGAAGTGTCACTTTACTCTGATCTATGTTCTTTAAGATGTGCTGGAACTAGAGATTCAAGAAGTTAAATCTCGAGGGCTGAATAACAAAGTAACCACCTGCGGTTTATGTTCGATTATGGTGGCAGTTACATTAAAAGTTTTTCTGTAATCTTCTTAAATAAAATTTGCATTAAAAGGATGTCATTAAATGTTGTTTTTATAAAACATGGCAACCCATCAGGTTATTTAGTGTATCTATACAATTATTAAAAACACTTTTATTTAGTGAAATCACGCTGAAATTAAATAAAATATAAATATTTAAATGAAAAAATTTAAATAGATTAAAAAAAAATGTAAACTTAAATTTTTTTTAAAGAACTAAATAAAAAAATATAAAAAATTAAAATATTTTAAAATTATAATTCAATATTAATAAAAACTATAATAGTATATAAATAATATACTAAAATAAACCCATCAAGGGAGAACACTCTTTTCAGTAGACTACATTTGTTAATTTTTTATTTTTTTTATTTTACTTTTTTGAAACATTTTTTTTTTTATTGATTTAATTTTTTGGACCAATTATGAAATGTATACTCAGCAGTTTTCTGTGACGTTACGTTCAGACTGTCAGTACAAATCCTATTTTTGTGCATATCTGATTGAAATCAGATTTCACAAGTGTGAACGGACAAAAATCACATTGTTTTTTTTTTCTTTACAAATCCCTTTTAAGCTACATTCAAATGCCTATTTCTGATAGAATTTTGCGTTGTTTAGGTGACTTTCTCACGCCAAATAAAACGTAAGAGTCATACGTTGTTACAACATGAAATTTGCTGCAGAAACAAGGTTGTGTTGTTGCAAAGTGCCAGAAATGACAATATAATGAAGACCTGTTTTGAAACTGTGGAGACGACAGCACAGAATAAAGCCGCACATTCCAACCTCCATGTTCTGCTGCTGCCGCCTCATAAAACGCAGTAGTCCAGACAACATCTATATTGCAAACACCTCTATGTTGCAAATATAGATGCTGCAAATACCAACGCCATAGAAACCAATGCAGATATTCCGGAAAACGGAAGAGCAGCATGGACACACAAATCGGATCTAAACAGGTGCGATACACAATGTGGAGAGTCAATGATTTAGATCGGATACCCAAATAAGCGGACTGACAGTGTGAACATAGCCAAAGTGTCATTTTAATGTAAGAGATTATTCAAAAACAACATTTGTCGCCAAGTAGTTCACGAAGCTTTGGGTGGTCAGACTAATTTGTTGTGTACACTGTAAAATGCTGCTGTGAGTGTGAACATGTGTTTAAGAATAGCGATAATGTGAAGGATGTTTACTCCCACATGACAGAAACCAGGAAAGTTCTGTTCGCTCCCAACAAAGACAGAGTGAGCTAATTTAAGAATCCCAGTGTAAACAAGCTGTTTGAAAAGCATCTATTTTCTCTGAGAAAGAACACGGCGTGAGTTAGAAGTCTCTGTTACGTGTACTTCGGTTTCTTTTGTTCCACACTCAACTCATTAATAGCGGTTTAAACAGGAGCAACCGCTGCTGTAATGTAATGTGCCAAACAGAATGAATTATGCATGTAATCTGAGCTATATTAAAATCCTACAGGCGTTATTGTCTATCACATATAAATGTATTAAGAGTAAAAGATCAATTGAAAGCATTTTTTTTATTCTCCTCCAAATAAACACTTAAAGAGACATCAGTTACAATGATGCAATGGTAAAGTGCACATTTCAAACAATCATCTTAACATCCATGTAAGCGATGAAATGTCTTTTCATAACCGGTATTGTGCAAAAAAAGGGGGGGGGAAATCAGGCACATTGTGGATTTTTTTTTTTTTTTTGATGAAATCCATATTCAATTCAGTAAGTCCTTCAGTACTAAAATGGTTAACTTCTACATAAACATAAATGTAATCCATGCTCTCCCACCTAAACATATGTAAACGATAAACTGAACAATGAGATATTAATGGTGGTCATAATGCATTTTTCAAAGGCATTCCACTAAATACACATCCCTTTTCAGACCATTATTAACTTTCAGGATAATACAAGGAACGATATTTTCTGAGAAGTGTTAATCAAAATCAGCATAAAGGTTTGTGGAGGCTGCACAACTGCATGCAAGAGAAGCCATGGAAAAATGTTGAACCTGCTTATGAATTATACGTCTGCTTTGTTTGCATAGCTGACAACAATGAAAACATAAAATAATCAAATAAAAAAAGAACTGATGCTTTTTTTTTTTGCTGTCAGCCTTATAATACGGTAGATATAAAAAGCCTTTAAAACAAAATGAAGATTTACTGTAAAATTAAGTGTAATTTATTCTGGCTTGGTCTATTTTACTGTAAAGCTTTGCAATGCATTTGTTTGTTCTTCGTTCTGTCGCCAGACTAAATTACAGTATCCTCAAAAGTATTTGGACACTTAAGCCAGACTTAATATATGAATGTCATTGCATAGGTACAAAAAATATCAAATCTAGTGGCACTTATTTTAGAAATAAAGCACAAGCACACTTTTCAAACAAACGATTCACAAAAAGTTATATAAATACAATTAGGACTATCTGCAAATAACAGTTCAGAGCAGTGAAATCCGTTTTGAGAAAAGGTCTAAAATTATTTGATAGCAGATGCCACGTTTTGATATTTATTTATGCAAAGGCATTCAGACATTTTTTAAGTGTCACTTTAATATCCACCTTTTGGGACCACTCTATATAGACTACATTTTAAATATCTGTTTTATATTTTAATATGTTATATATATATATATATTAAAATGTAATTTATTCATTCAAAGCAGCCATTACTCCAGCCTTCAGTGTCACATGATCCTTCAGAAATCCTTCAAATCTCATTTTAATCATTTGAATCCTTCAGAAATCATTCTTAAAACATGATCCTTCATTCCTTGTGGAAACCGTAATACGTTTTTTCAGGATTCATCAATGAAAAGAAAGTTTAAAAGAACAGCATTTATATGAAAACCGAAATCTTCTGTAACATTTGAAATGTCTTTACTGTCACTTTTGATCGATTGAATGCATCCTTGCAGGATAAATATTAATTTCTTTCAAAAAAAGACAAACTTTAGAATGATAGCGTAGACTCCAGTTGGATCTTTCTTGACGGCTACAAATCTCCATCATGTCAAATGATCTACTCGGATCGGTCTCATGTGACTCTTCCTTCAGGTTCTACAGCAGGGTGAAATAATTAAGGAAGCCATCCAAAATATTTCTTCACAACTCAAATCTACTGTTGTGTCGAACGTCAAGTGAAATGCTGTAGCCCCTGGTTGGGGTTATTTTTGCAGTTACTTAAATAAATACTCCTACACCTCACCATTCAGTCTTGGGCGTTCGATAACCAAAATGTCATTGCTGGTTCTGATATTCCCCATTTTCATAATGATTTGATCCGTGATCTTCTTCATCAGCTTGCATGGTCACGCCTTTCTTCTTCTTCCAGCCTTGCCTGCGGCCTGCAGAGTTCTCTGTTGTTCCGTAGGTCTTCTGCTTGGTCGCCAGGACGCTGTCGCTGCTGGGTTCGGTCTCATCAGCCAGCTCATCTTCCCCGATGATGCCGCATTTCTCATCACTAGTGCTCTCAGGATCAGCCCAGTCCTGCTTCTCACCGGAGGCAAAGATGGCATAGAAGATCACGCCAGTGTAATGCACCATGGACGCGATCATAAACACGTGCTGCCACTCCAGGCGAGTCTGTTGAAGACGGAAATGTAATGAGGATATGCAACATATACACGTGTGATTTGCTTGTTTGTTATTCAAGGAGTGCTTTGTTCCAAAGTTATATAAAGCTGATGGTGTACTTTTTAGCTTTGTAGTTTATGAATCACAACTTTTGGGGATTGAACCTAAAACCTTCTGGTTACTTTCCTAGTTTTTATAATAACTTGACACTGTAGAAAAGTGAAAATGTGCAGTTGTTACCTTAAAGTGTAATTTCTACGTGATCTGATCGATAAAATGTATTTTTGCTGGTGTAACCTAATGTAGTCAGGTGGGCTATAATTTTATTATATTCATTTTTTCTTTTCTTTCATTAATTCATTGAATGAAACCAATACTTAAAGGCTACCTGATAAAGACACAATATTTAAAGGCTACGGTATAGGCTATTTCTGCCATAAATTATGACAACTTTTTTTTTTTATCATTAACAAATGAGTATATATGTATTTTATTTTAAATAACTTCATTGTGAGAATTTTCAAGAACCATGTTCTTCAATAAAAAAAGAATATTACAAAAACAGTTATTGGGATTTTTTTTTGTGCATTTATTATTTTCATATTATAATACTAATCACACTTTAGTTGAAGGTGTCTTTGTTACACTAATTATTTAAGTAATATTAACTACATGTACTTACTATAGGGTTAGGATTAGGGTTTGATTTGGTTTGGTTTTGTTTAGGGTTAGTTGCATGTAATTATGCATAATTTAAACTTAATACTATAGTAACTGCATGTAACGATGCCACTGTAAAATAGAGTGTTACCTAATACTATATAAGAAATACATTTCAATTTACATATTTTAGTTTAGATTAGAGATAAATTATTTTAATATATTAATAACAATTTAAATACTTTTTTACTTGAGGCCCCCTTGGAAGTTTACTGAGGCCCCCTAGTGGGCCCCGGCCGACGAGTTGAGCAACACTGCTATAAATATTCATGTCATGTTTTTAAATGCCCAGGAATATTCACAAACTCAAGAATTCCCTTTATCTAATACAAGGAAAAAGACAAGTTGTGTGGGCTTGTATCTCTTAGAATAAAAAAATAATACATATGGTTCTCTAAATGCACAAGGATAATCTGATTAAGTACCTTGTGTTTAGTAAGTGCTCCGACGATGAGGGGGCAAACCATGCCAGACAGGGTGCCTACTCCATTAGAGATGCCCATAAGAATACTGGCATAGCGAGGAGCTATGTCCAGATGGTTTACATTGAATCCTGTGTTGTAAAACAGAAATACATTTCACATATTTAGATGTTCTCCTGTGTAATTTCAGAAACTAATATTGCAGGTTGCATCATCATGCACTTTATACTTTGTTGTTCTTCTCCTGTAACTGAGCAACAAAGAAACATTCATGAAAATTATGTTACCATATTTTGAAGAAAAGGTTAGAATCAAACAAAGCAAAACGCCAAAGGGTGATGTTGATTGACACTGGTGACTGACACCGGTCTCATGAGTCACCTGATATCGCAAATCCACTGAAGCCCACTGCCAGGATGAGGAATGAGATGGCCACTGCACGTGTGTGTGAGAACCCGACCACCAGCAGCAACGTGGCCTCCATGCCAAAACCTTTGGATGATGGCAGAAGTCAGATCAGTGTGTCTTATACCTGTTCTCATTCCTTGCCCTGTGTGCTTCTCGCGTTTTAATCGCAAAAATGTATTCTGTGTGAATAGCCTCTTAAAGGGATAGTTCCCCCAAAAACGAAAATTCTGTCGTAATTTACTCACCCTCAATTTGTTCCAAACCTGTATGAATTTCTTTCTTCTGAATACAAAAGAAGATATTTTGAAGAATATCGATAACCAAACAGTTGATGGGCCCCATTGATAGTATTTTTTACCCATACTATGGAAGTCAATAGGGTCTATCAGCTGTTACCCATATTCTTCAAAATATAATCTTTTGTGTTCAGCAGAAGAAAGAACTTCATACCGGTTTGTAACTACTTGAGGGTGAGTACATTTTTCATTTTTTTGGATGAACTATCCCTATAAGGGTGGTTGACACAGAACTGACCCTAAATACTATGAAGTTTAACCATTAAAACGAGTCTTTAAAAGTACATTTTTACGTATTTTTATACTTTCTCTATCCCAATTAAATATACACTCTTAAAAATAAAGGTTCCAAAAGGGGGACTTCACAGTGATGATGAACTTTTGGTTATCCCAAAGAACCGTAAGGTAAACAATTCTTAAAAGAAAATGTTTTTTTCTTAGAGTGGAGAACATTTGGTAACACTTTATTTTGATGGTCCCCTTTAGACATTCTGTTGACTGTAAGTAACTTTGCACCTAAATGTCAACTAACTCATTAGATTACTAGTAAACTGTCTGCGTCTGCTAACACTTTATTTTTATGCTCCCCCAACAGATATTCTGACTAAGTAACTTGGTATATTCGTCTGTTCTAACCCTTAACCCCTTATTCTACTAACTCTATTCCTACCCCTAAAAGTCTACTAATACTCAAGGTGGTACATTATGTCCAGTCAAGAGAATATCTAAAGGGGACCCTCAAAATAAGTGTAATCCAACATTGTAAGTTCCATGGATGTTAAAGGTTCTTCATGGAATCATAAGTGTATGTGTAAGTGAATTCACAACCAATGGTGTGAGTTTGGGGTGGGGCTACATGGAGAGCTTAGCCTACCTCCACAGTTCATGATTTTCCGCACGTTTGTAGTAGAGAGGATTTTCCGACTCCTCAGGAAGTCAGCCAGCTGACCTCCTATGGGCACAATGATCGTCATCACCATGTGCGGCACCGCTGACAAAATGCCCACCTGAAACAGCCCAACATCAATTAGTTAGCCTATTTCTAGAGGGAATCTTACTGCAACGGACTGTTGGTTTAAATCACAGATGGTTCTGTACGTATAAATCACATAACCGCTCACCTTGCTGATGGGGAATCCAAAGACTTCTTCAAAGTACGCTGGCTGACTAATAAGCAGGAGGTAGAAGGTCCAGCTGCGGCAGAAGTTTGCAACAATGATGGCGTAGACAGGCATAGATGTAAAAAATTTACGCCAAGGAGTTTTAAATTTCTGCAAAGAGAATATATGAATAAATATATGGGAAAAACCTCCTTCTCTGTTCAACAATGTGCTTGTTGTACCAAATGCTTGAAAGAAGACTTAGAATTACCTCAGTAGAACTCATTAAATTGGCTCCTTCCCCAATAGAGGCCTCTATATATGTTCTTTCTTCTTCACTGATGGTGGGATGTATCGCTGGACTATTATAAGCCAGCAGGAGCCAGAAGACGTACCATATAATGCCAAACACCCCTGGATATGAGCATAAGAACCACATATCACTGGTTATTTTAACACGGCACACTTGATCTTTGAATGTCACATTATCACACTGTCCACTAAGTAAGGGATAATCCACGGCTAGCCATGCATTAAAGGATTTTAATGCATGACGTAGAGGCGAAGAACCACCCGACGTGAAGTGTCTACGTTTCTATCATTTTGCCAAGTTATTTGGTTATTTGCCAAGTTAAAAATAAGTTAAAGCTGTAACTGATGTTTACAGTGTAATTTTTTAACAGACGTGTAAAAATGACGGTTATTTTCTTGCGTTACGGCTAGTTAGTTCTAGCACTCCGTCTGCTTTAAATAAAGTAGAGCCATCGGGTTGCTTTTATTTGAATGAATTATCACATTTATTTAAATTCATTATTAAAAGAGAGAGACAGAGAACAGAGAGAGAGAGTTGGGTGCACGAGTTACCTGTGTGCGTCTCTTCTTTAAAGTCTACAGTCCCTCGTTGCTTAAGCATATAGCTAATGATTCTTTAATGGATTTATTAAAATTATTTATGAGTGACAGGCAACACTGACAGTGACAAGGCAATCTTTATTTGAACTAATCATGTCATTTATTTAAATTAATTATGTAGAGTGTGAAATAAAACGGGCGTCTCTAACCATGATTAGCTACTATATAAAGACACATTGAAATGCATTAAATAAAAGCAAAAAAAAAATCAACAGTTGGAAATTTCGATAGGGGATTGTTTTACTCATCATTATAGCCTACTAATTGTTCAACTAAATAAACGTTTTCATATGTGTCTCTCACTCTGTTTGCAAGTGTAACTGTGTTACTATGGTTACCAATAGTAGAGGATTAATTTCGAACTGTAATCAAACTGACTGGAACTACCTGTGCATTAAACGGTTTTACTGCACACCTTCCAGCCAATCAGAATCAAGTATTTAAACAGCCCGTGGTATAAATGTAGTAAATGTACATATTTGGAATGAATAGCTAATACAGCTGACTGGGAAAACAATCAAATTCATTGGAGCCATCGCTTATTTTTGGTGTATAAATCATTCTTTACCAATACATTTCAAAGGCTTATCCTAACTCACCATATATATAGAAGACAGAGGGCCAGCCCACATACTGTACTAATATTCCAGCCAGTGGCATGGCTATCACAGCTCCTGCATAAGATCCTGTCACCCAGAACACACACACACACACACACACACACAATTAATTAAGAAAGTGTAATTAAAAGGGAGGGCATTAATCAACCTGTAATAATCACCTCGCATGACAGTTCAATCATTTGAAGCCATTGCGGGGGTTTCCTTTTAGATGACAGAGGAAAACCGAGTGGTTCAGCTTTGAGAAAGCAGATTTGGTTTTGTTACATTTTTACTAGGGATGCACCGATAATATTTTGGTAATATAATACCCATAACCAATAATTCTTCATATTTGAAAGCCGAAAACCGATATATTGGCAGATCAATTAAATAATCCAAAATTATTATATAATATTTGAGAGCCTGATTACAAAAACAAAAGTCTCACCGAAGTCACCATTAAAAGCCATGTCTGAAGCACACAATTAGAATGTTCTCATTATAATTTTATGTAGCCTATATGACAGACTTGCGCTGCAGGTTGCACTTTCCTTTTTTGAAGTGATTTCAATCATATTTCAAGCAATTCAAAACCATGATGGCAAACAGAGTGCATCTGAAGTGTCTTAGCTGAAGGAAATAATCTATTATTTATCGGCCAGGTTTTCTTAGGCTGGTAACAATAGCATTAAAAAAAAACATATATTGGCCGATACCGATATGGTGGCCGATATATCGTTCATCCCTAATTTTTACTGTAATCAATTTTACATTTATCTTCAGATTCTCATATATTTGAGGAAACTTTGTAGCGAAAAATGCCCGAAAGCATTCAAGTCCTTGGGAGTAACAGATTTGCCGACTCAGTTGCATGTGTAACAAGCAACAACTTCACACCTCCGTGCAACACGTGCCTCTGCCTGATGAAGGACATGACAGCTGCAGGAAATGGGATTTTAATGAAAAGGTGTCTTAATGTATATTTTATTACTGGGATGCACTTGTAAACCTTCCTGTTTGGTGCAGGAGAGGATTCTCAAGTGAGCTTTTGAACATAGAAGAGGGCGCTGCTTCATTTCTGTCATCAGGAGAAAGCCTCTTAAACATATAAGGTGAAGCTGTGTACAGACCATCTTCATTTAGTTGTCACGTCAAGAGCTGTTTGAAGCAGAGGTTGTCATGGCACCTGTTTATTGTGGAAGATGGCTGTTTGAATGCATTTTAAGGGGTAATGAGCTTTGGAATATAGACACTCAGTTGGCTCTGATACTGGTCAACTGGACTGTGAGCAGTCTTGAGTGTTTACTTCTAATGCAGAAACAGGTACAACACATCCCTTTTGGAAAAAAAACCCCAGCTAAAACCAGCCAAGCTCTTCCAGCCTGGTCAAAGCTGGTTTCACTAGTTCACACTTACATACAAAAAGAGGGAGTAAAGTTTAATGCATATTTGGCGCGCTGTCCAGGGGGAGGGCTCAGAGATGCTGCTAAACTGTCAGCGAATTGAGGTGAGACTGCTGAATATGTATACACCTCTTATCGTTGATAGCTGGGTGCTCTCCACTCGTGTTAATTATCTAAACGTGCTCCTCCCGAACTTTGTTAATAAAACAGGCTGGTTTTAGAGGGGTTTTGGCCACTACTTTAAATGGTCAGACTGGTCAGGCTAGACCGTGATGACCAACAAGCTGAACACCAGTTTGTCCAAACTGGGAGGCCAGTTATATCCAGCTTAAACCAGCTAAGACCAGCCGAACAGTTTGGGGGGGTTTTAGTGGGGGGTTACGCAGCTTTAAGTATTACATCAAAGTACCACATAGGATTGTGGGATATCAAAGATGCAGTCATTGAATCGTTCACTCAATGATTCAAACACTGATTCATTAACAAACACCACTATGTTGATCAGAGACGTAATGGTTGTTCTGCTTTGGCTTTGTTTGAAACCATTTTTTCGTTGGTAATGATACATACATTAATAAAGTAAATAGTTTAAGTGTTTTATTGTCATTTCTAAAACATTAAACGTCTCCTGGCCAATTCTATAAATAAAAGGCCTATTTCACAAACCTACTCACCACAGAATGAGGTAGTAGCCAGACGACTTCTCTCCAATGGAGGAGCCCATTTGCTCCACATCCCATGGCAGGCTGGATATGTGACACCCTGTTAACATGCACTGTTAGTATGCTTTATTCTTGTTTTTTTTTTTACCAAAATGGCTGATTCTAATGACCATTTAAATTAATAAGAAACAGTTCTATAATGACTTCATGAATAATAAACCTTCATCACTCAAAAGCTACTGTATCGTATGGCTTCAAACGACTTAAAATATAGTAAATTACTACTTTTATGGTGCCTTAAGCTATTTGTAGAGCTTAAAAAATAAGCATATGGAAAAAAGACTGTGTAAATATTCTATTCTGATCTTGTGTGAAAAGAAAAAAAAGCAATTGAGAATGACAGAAATTACATTTTAACTTATCAATAAATAACGTACCATTTACAATGAGTATGTAATATACAAAGTTACGTTATATGTAAATTAATTTGTAAAAAGTTAATATTTTGTGACGTGACATATTTGACATACACTGATGACCACTCACCTCCACCAGACCTTGTAAGATTCGCACAAACAAGACACAGCCGTAGTGAACCCTGGCAGCTGACGGAATAAACATGTTTAGCAAGGACGTCAAGAAAATGGCTGCTCCGAACACCCTGAGAAACAATTCAGAGACATTTGGTAATGTTAGTTAATTCAGGTATTGACTGAATTAAAATGAAGCAATGTAAAATCAATGAAGCCATAAATAATGTAGAATTAAATAGGATTGTTGTGGTAATTCCATAATGGTATCTGAATAACTGAATTTAATAAATCTTACAGTAGTTCTGGAATTCTGAAAGACATTAATCATTAGTGAGTTAGTGACACCTAAAGAGCAATTTTTGTAACTTGAACCAATTGTGACAGAACCTTTAAAGTCAACATGAAATCAAAATTGACAAGTCTTGCTTTTTTATGTAATATTGCAATATTTATTATTTATGATTTATCCATTCACATCATAATTTTTTCTTAACAAATTCATGTGTCCTCGTAATCTTTAATCAAAATTTGTTGCACTTGCAACAACATCTCTTCTCTGATGATGGGTTTACTGGCACAAGGGTGGGACAATTCAAATGAGATCATAGCTATGATCTGGCAAAAAAAAACTTCAATGATCCAATCAATTACTGACGGATAAAACCAAGTGCCGCCATATATATATGTAAATGTATCCTTTATATAAATATATATTAATATATTGTTCAAGAAGCTGTTTCACTCGGACATACATCACAATATAGGGAACAAAAGACTATCACAACTTCCGTTTCATGGCAACTTCAATATCACAAGACAATATCAAAATGCTTTAGAGTTTCACTTCAATAGTTTGAAGCGTCAGTGCAACCATCATTTTAAATGAATATTGGAGTTACAGTTGAATATATTTTGTTTTATTCAGGAACTTTATGTATTTGAATAAGACATGACCAAAGGTAAACATTTTTTAACTATTTAGTCTAGCTTTTATTTAGCATGCACAGGTTCAAATCCTGATTGATCACATATGCAAATTAGCTGTGGACAGTGCAACTTGATTGGACTGACCAAATGAAGATTTTTTTTTACCTTGAATATTCATGCAATTTAATTATTACAGACCTATTTTTGCATTCAAAATCCACTTTGCTCAAAATCCCATTAGTTTGAATGGGCATGATGCTTGTGATTTTTCACCGAAGAGAGTCATTTTGGTTCATTCATTTATCCTTTATCTCCATTTAATCCATCCATCTGCCTCTTTTTTTTTCCAAAACACTGTGTAAGTGACACTTGTAATATTCTAGTGGCTGGTGTTTCAGCGAGAGATCTGCTGCTGGATCTTTCATTATTAACTCTGTCAGCCACGTGTCCTTTTTTCCTGTGAGGCTTTTATTACAAGACCGCTATCGCCCCTCTAATCAACACACGGCACAAATTTAACCCTCACAGCCCTGACCACTGTGGTCCCTTGGGTCTTGAAACACCTCTGAACATTGAATGTAATATGAGAGTTATAGTATAACATTATAGTTTTCATTCCAAACCTGGCGTGGCATCAAGACGAGGCTCACCTGTTAGCTGCTAGCTTATTAGAGATGAATCCTCCAGGGATTTGAGTGACAATGTAGCCCCAGAAAAAAGAGCCATGTATCAATCCCACTGTCTCTGGATCCCAATTAAACTGAGCAGGCTAAAGGACACAAACATCAGAGAAGACCATATTAGCTTGAAAATGTAGGCTATTTAAAAAAAGAAGAAGAATAGAAAATACAAACTTGTTGCACATTTTTGTGTATAGGCTAGGTATAGGGAAGATTCAGGTTTATTTATCACAAGTAAAATGAGCTTGTGAATATGTGTGTGAGTCATGTCTTCTTCCTGAGATCTCTTATGACAGGAAATTGTGTTTGCTAACTACCAAACAAATTATTGATGAGAATAAATAATCTGTCCTTTGAACTTGATAGCTGAAGAAGTCAAATGTATTGTCTTAACTGTCTAAACGTTTCATGCCAAGGACCTGATTATAGGGACTCACCATGTGAAAAAATATTTAAGCTGTATATTGTCATGTATTATGATCTGTGTGACTGTGTGAGAAAAATATTTTTCGTGATCAAATAAAGCAATTATTTTCCAATCATATATGTGTGTGTGTAGGGGTGGAACGGTACATGTATTCGTATTGAACCGAAACGGTACGGGGGTCACGGTTCGGTGCACGAATTTACACGCAGAATACACGGTATAAAAAAATAAACTCGCGTGCAAATTAATTAATGTAATGCGGAACTACTGTTAGATACGCGGGTTCTTTAGGGACACATAATCTGTACCCTCGGCTTAGCTCTGAACGCGCGTTGCCGCGTTCACTTCAAACGTTGGCTTTATACGCGCGTCCTATTCGCTTTGGAGTAGCGTCGAACTAGACGCGAATTTGACGCTCTATTCGCGTTTGGTGTGACCGCATAATGAACAGGCTGCGATGTCAAGATTGCAATGCTGGAGTGTGTGTGTGCGCGCGCGAGAGAGAGAGAGGCGCGGGCGCGATCGAACTGTGTGTGTGTGTGAGAGAGAGAGGCGCGGGCGCGATCGAACTGTGTGTGTGTGTGTGTGTGTGTGTGTGTGTGTGAGAGAGAGAGAGAGAGGCGCGAGCGAACAATGGAAACATAAAAAACATACTCCGTCATTTTGTTCATACAGATCATTAAACCTGCAAAGTGTTTACTTTGTGTACACTCGCAATAAAACACAACATTGTGCTTTTGTCACACTGTAAACTCTTGTCAAACTGTAACCTACAACTGTCACCCAACCAAAATCACACACACACACACTGTTTTAAAAGCAAAACATATTTATCCAACCCCATTTCAAAACAGTCTGTGGGTCCCATCTTTTGGACATTCATCATATTGCATTGGTTTTCATTTCTTGTCCTCGGAGCACTAATCTGTTTATTTTTAAGTTACACATTCTACATTGATTAAAAAAGAAAATCGAATGTGTTTTTAATGGTAGTATTATTTTATACAGAAATCCATTATTTATAATTCAGATGAGAATAATGTTACATTGTTAAGTAATAATGTTAATTAAAATTAAGGAAAACAAATATAGCAAATTAATTTAAAATTATTTCAGGTACAATTACCAAACACATCTCAAGGTCTTTTTATTAATTTAATTAATAAACTAATTAAATAAAACTATTGTCAGTGCACTAAAAATAAACTGGTTCTATGCCTTTATTAATAAAACTTATTTAAAAAATACAATGCCTTATGCATTTTTGTTTTGCTTTTCCCTCCATTGTACCGAAATCGTACCGAACCGTGATGTCTGAACCGAGGTATGAACCGAACCGTGACTTCTGTGTACCGTTCCACCCCTATGTGTGTGTGTGTGTGTGTGTGTGTGTGTGTGTGTGTGTGTGTGTGTGTGTGATTGGAAAATATATATTTTTTTTAATTTACACACAGAGATACACACATACACACAAACAAACACATCTGATTAGAAAATAGATGCAATTTTCTTTAAAAATAGGAGCTGTCAATATAACAATTTCCACATTTATTTAATTGTAATTAATTTACAAATGACCGTTTTTTTTTTAAATCAGAATGAAAAAATAAAAAAATATGTTGAATTTAGTAAATGTGGTCAATTATTAAGATAAATTTGATAGTATTAAAAATAAGATGACGGATGTATGCGAATGCCATTGTTTTCAGGTGATATTTTCCTGGTTTCACCTGCATGACGGCAGTCCCGTTGATGTAGACAGTGTTGTTGTTAACCATTTCTACGATGGCCACACCGAGGTTGCAGCGGATGCCAAACGAGATGCAAAAGCCAAGTCCGCTGAGCATGGCGATGATGTAACGTTTCGGAAGGCCAAAGCAGCCACAATCCAAAAGGGGTGGGCTACGATTAGGGGCTGCCACTGGCCGGCCATCTTCTGTCAGCTCAATGTTGTCCTCTTCATCCACATTAGTGCCATCAATCTTCCTACCATGGGATAATAAATGGTTTAGAAATGGCTTGCAGTAAAAACGGAAAAAAAACATTCACATTTCACAAATTCAGTTGAGTTCACAGACAATTGAGTTCTGTCATGACAACTCTCGGAGTGTTTGGCATGGTAATGGATATGAAAATGCCGATATGTTTGGTCACTGCTGCTGCTGTACAGGAGCAAATACAGGACTTGCTACTGCCAATACACACATAACACACAGCTGTGAGCAAGTAAGATGCTGCTGTACAATAGGATACATGAATTACCCATAGCAGAACTATGCAGGTGGAGCTGGGGAAGGTGGAGGGTTTATGAAAATGCGATGCAACTGCTACAGAAAATGCTGAAGGTATTTGAAGGTTGAGCAGCGAGCAAAATCAGCTTTCACCATCTAGAGTTTCATGACAGAACTTTGTATTAATGTTCAAGAAATATAATAAGAGATATCAGGTTTTTAATCTCTTCATATGTCCTAGATGTTAAAAGCAGTATGTATGGACACCAAGAAAGCTATATACGATTTTTAAATTTCTGGCCAAGGTTCAAATCGAATGTATTAGGTTTGTACATGATGATGTAGTGATAGTGTGCTAGATGTCTTGGCAACATTTTGAACTGGACTGCTTTTTGGATTGCAAATTTATCTTTAGCTTTACCCATATTATGATGTACTGGATGGACAGAGTACATTTTTGGTTTCCAGAGTGTGGAGAAGAAAAGGTCACATTGCGTTTGGTGCTCCCCCCTCTCGCCGGCACGCACCTGTTCCATTACTGAACCTGCATCTTTCCTCTCATCCTCCACCTCACAGGAATTACTTTCATCTGTCTGTTTTGAAATGCACACCTGAGTTCCTCCATATACAGAGGAAGGAGCTCACTAAAAGCTGGATACTGGTAGATTGTAAATGGAGGATCAAGAGGCATCATTTTAAGAGCTGTATGTTTTTTTAACGCTGTTATTGCACAAAAGCCACTTTAAGATGAAGTCCTGGTCTGGTGCACTCCAGAAACAGACCTCACACCATTTTTTTATTGTGAACAATGCACACACTTATTCAAATCAGAAAAAAATTATTTTTCGTCTCTGTTTTTTGGTTTTTAAATGAAAACTCTCCAGACAATTACGTACTTATGTACACTTATTTAGTATGAATGAGTAGGCTATAGATTTTTCTATTTTTTTTCCGAATTGCCATGAGATAAAAAACAAACAAACATTAAAGTCAAATATAATCAATAACACAAATGTGTAGAGTTAGAAAAAAAAATGTAATCTACATTATCACCTCTTAAATCATAACGTCATGTTGTAGGCTATATAACTGCTCGATGTGCAAGGATTGCCATCAACAGAAAATAGCAGCTTATATATTAGAAAGATTCAGCCAAGATAATACGTTATTATCATTTCACCACAAAAAAGTAAAAAGAAGATGCCATGTTCAGATACCATTCTATCTGAGCATTGCATTCTCTCAAATAATACCTGTGGTACACTCTCACTACACTTATTTTCTATCATGGACATAATTATAATGATTATATTAATATACATATAATGAATTATATTCATATATCATATATTGTTTTTGGAAATGGCAGTGCTCTAGAGCAACTGTTACACAACTCTACTTTGACTTATTCATTAAAATATGGTGCATTTGCTTACACAAATCTAAATGTCCTGTACAATTTAAACATGGAAGAATTAAGCAAATTTTAAGTAGGAATGAAAAAAGAAATTGCACGACTTGTTAAATGATTTACTGTGCCCATATATTCAGTTTTCCCAATCACACTAGCTAGATGCCCCGGCAATATTACTCAGACACAGGAAATTATTTACATTATCTCACATATTAAGCTGTCTAACTATGCAATTTAAGAGACATACATCTCGCTCTTACATGAAATCTTCAGTTTTTTAATCTCTTCAGATGAACTAGATATTAAATATGTATGGATACACCTATAACAAATGTTTTTGAATTACTGGCCAAGGTTCAAAGTGAATTTATTAGGTTTGTGAATGATGATGAGGAGATTGAATCTTACATTTATAATGTAAGGTTTAATTATTTCTTACTTGAGAAACAATTTGGAACAAACATTATGGCATATTGAAAACAAATTATTGAAAAAATTTATATTTTGCAAAACTATACCAAAATCCAAATATCATAAACATCATATCTATCTATGTACTATACATCATGTACTTTATTTATTTTACCATTTTATATATATATATATGTTATCATTATCATCAGGCTATTTCTCTCAAAAATCAGCTGCTCAATCAATTTTGAGATGGTTTCTAAATTCGATATCCCTTCCATTTTCATTCAATATACCAAAAGCATGATACAGTATATGTAAAGCACGATACAGTATATGCACATTAAGCAATCTTCTCACATCTTCCTTTCAGCGCTTAGTTTCCAATTCAACTGCCATCACACTTACTTCTGCAGGTTCCCCAGAGAGTCGCCCACATTGTTCTTCAACTCCTCCTTCCCCGGGTTGAGCTTCTCCTTTAGACCCGCAAACCCCCCCAGTGGCATCTCTCCTTCCCTTGCACTTCTGTCCCTCAAACACTTGTCTACTCACTCTCCTGCTCTTGCAGGATATCCACTAGGCGCTGGTGCGCATCCTCTCCTCTGCTGGACTGAGATGCTCTAGGTGTGCTGGAGGGGAGGAGGAGGAGGAGAGATGCCGAGCCAGGGACGACAAGAAGACACACAGAGAGAAAGAAGAGGAGGGACTTTGGTTTTTGGCGGTCTGGGTACAATCCTTCATGCGGTTTGGCCACAGAACATCCAGAAACAAGACACAAGGAGAGAAACGGGACGGATCCAGGTGTCTTCGGCTCAGTGTATCAGCATTGCGAAAGTTACGCTGACATACATCAATAATGGAAACTCCAACGTTCTCCTCGGTCCCCTCACAGACAGTGACAGAAGATGCCGAACACCTCTTTTCCAACCCCTCCCTTTTCGGTCTTCTTGGCGATACAACAGCAGGTCAAAAAGAGTGACTAGCAGAACTCATCAAATATTGATAGCGAAGTCAAGGATCGCAGGCTCGAGGTTGTATGATATGAGCAGGTGTAACAAGACACATGCGTCCTACGGTCCCAGTCTAACCCTTATCCCGAGAAACCATTCCAGGGGTTCATGGGTCAAACGTATCAACGTCAACAACCAAACACTGACATAAAGGTTCAAACTGTGAGTGCCATTGCACTGTGGCTGATGTTCAAATCTCACATTCGCAATGGAATTCTATTGCTTTTGTGAATGGAGCACTACACCTTTTTCCTGTGAAAGCCTCTTTTATGCAATAATCATCAGAAATGCAGTGTGCTTTAAAAATTCAGATATTGAGGTCTAAAAAATTCAGTGGTAGTCTCTGCATGGTGTTGCGCTAGACTCCCAGGCTCTGTTTCACCGATGCTTGTATGGCATAAATAAAATCTGTCTCACTGAAGGATCTGTCATTCAGTGCAACTCATGAATAACTGCAGAAACAGGGATTCAGGCTACTATTTTCAAACAATCAAAATGAACAGGTGTTTAAAAATTGCAAATGAAGATTCTTTACACACAATGTGAATAAAAATCATCAGTGTTAAAGTGTTGGTCTGGACTGAACGGTCAACGGTGTTGGTTTAACATCTGCAATTTAGTGCAGACTTATAGTAGGAAAAAACTGCCACTTATACTGCACATGCTTATTTTTTAACAAACCATCACTTCAAAATCAGTTTTTTTTTGACCGGACTGACCTGAATACATGTCATAACAACAAGGTTCCTACCTGGTTGCGCAATGATAAAATGATAATGATAAAAAGGTTATGTCTTATGGCGAAATTTCTTTTTCTCAATTGTTAGACTTAGCCATTTTTTACTTTTTTGGTAACACTTTGCAATAAGGTTTCATTAGTTAACTACATTAACAGTAATGAACAATACTTCTAAAGCGTTCATTAATCTAAATTAATATTAATTTCAACATTTACTAATACATTATTAAAATCAAAAGTTGTATTTGTTAACATTAGTTAATGCACTGTGAATCAACAAGAACAATGAACAGCTGTATTTTTATTAAATAACATTAACAAAGATGAATAAATACCAGAATTTTTTTTTTGTTCATTGTTAGTTCATAGTCAATACATTAACTAATGAGACCTAATTGTAAAATGTTACCAATTTTTTTAAATCTGTTGAATTTTTGTTTTTTTTTAATAACATCACTGTAAAAAAAAAGTTGGATTAACTTAAAAAAGTAAGTTACCTGGTTGCCTTAAAATTTTGAGTTCATTGAAATTAAAAGTTTGAGTTAATACAACAAAGGAGATTGGTTTAATAAATAGAAACTCAAAATATTATGTTATCTGAACTACATTAATTATCTAAGTTGATTTGACAAAATATAAAAAGTTGTGATAACAAATCATCAAAATTCATTTTACCGTGATGGCAAAAAGGTTCCATTTCACTGACCCATATACTTTTACTAAAAGTTATTTATTATTTAGTAAGATATATATTAAAATTTGCGTATAGTGATACTGTTGTCCAAGGCACTTTCTGTTTTTAAATAACAGAGTGACATCTAGTGGTTAACAGGAGTTCAAACAGTTGATGGGCCCCATTAACTTCCATAATATTTTTTCACTCATACTATGGAAGTCAATGGGGCCCATTAATTGTTTGGTTACCCATATTCTTTCAAATATCTTCTTTTGTGTTCAGCAGAAAAAAGAAACTCATTCAGGTTCGGAAAAACTTAAGGGTGAGTTAATGATGACACAATTTTCATTTTTAGGGTGAACTATCCCTAAGTGTTCAATTATAATTGAGCTTTTCTGTGCTGGAGACTATCAGGGTTTTAAAAAGAAATTCATGAAGTATTTTTCTTGCATGGTTTATGGCCAGTTTAAAGCATTAGACGCAAAAAAAGGGGAAAAAAATAATAATTTTGAACTATATGCAAATATCACAAAGCACACTATCTTTATCTAGCCTATGCTATTTGCTGTGACTAGTTGTAGAACATATGCATGACTCTCCAAGCTTTTCTTCATTATTATAAGGCATTATTATAAAAACATATTTATATAAAAAACGTGCAATTACCTGGGTAAACATACATATATAGAGCTGAGCAAATTTACTAAACTACAGAAATTCTTTACTTTTCTAGGCTTGGAAATAATTATTTAATTGCTAGTAGGTATTTGTGTTGTTTGTGGCTATAAAACAGCAGTGTCGTTTTTTTGCAGCTACTGAGTAAAATAAAAATGATTAATATGTGCAACTCTTGTCCACTAGTCAGCGCTAGTGTTTATTTTTCGCAGGTTTCTAATCATAAGACAAAAATAACTCAAAATAAATCCTCAAATACATATTACCTTTTGTAATGCTGATCTCACAATATACTTTGAAACCCCAACGTGAGATCACAAAACAAAAAGCTTATAAAAACGTTAAATATTTTCTAATTAATGTTAGCCTACTGCCCTAATATTACAGGATAGCACTTATTATATGTCTCTTTTTTTATATATATGTATTATGTTCATTTTAGGTTTTAGATGTTGTTACTCTGTTTCACATATCTAGGCTACACTAAACTGTAGCCTACTATTACTTTTTGTATTGTACGTCTCTAATTGAACTAAATAAAAAAAATACAAAGACACTTCCATAAGATACATTTAAAAGTAGTATCTTCAGATCACAATGATTAGAAACGAAATAAGAACAGATGCCGCATTAAGAACAGTCTTTATTGTTTCACGTGACCCCGTTTTTTTCCCCATTAAATAATCTTTCACGGTGAAAGCATTTGTACAAATGATAACTCAAATGATGACTACTCAAATTGAACAGGTAAATTTGATTGCCACACAATGAATAAAAACAAAATCAGTAGAATTCATGCTCAATTTTAAAATGTCAATGTGGTTGGTAACTCTTTGTAGGCTACTTGAAATAGAAAAGTAGATTTCTAAAATAGGTTTTGATTTTGCTGCAAACAAATTGGCATATGAGAATATTTACAGACGATGTAAGAAATTCTTACAATCGCTCCTTTTAGGACATAAAAGGCTTTAAAATATGTTGACACTCTTATTTATTTATTTATTTATTTATTAAATAGGCTATCTACTGTACTGATAAACTTACCCCAACAAATAATCAAAACAACAGGCGTTACTTATACATTCAGGTAACAAACAGTTCTGGTCTAAATATAAATATGATGGTGCAGAAACTGAATGCGATATGGTCGAATCACATTGCTGCCTGCTGCCTGCAGTCGTAAAGATGACAGTGTCCAGCTGCAGCACCCGTTCAGTTCTGGACCCGCATACAGCCATCGCATCCTGACCGCATTTTTTCTCGGCTTGCATAACATATCGCGTGACTTACTAGGTTAGTAACGTGAGGGAAAGGACAGCACGAAAAGGCGGTGTTGATGACGGTAGGAGGAGATTGTGCGCCGTCGTCTTCCGCGTTTCCCGGGATTTCAACCACTGTCCTGATTACATCGTGTCCTCTCCTTGCACGTTTTTACGCTCAGCCCACCCTCCCAATTCAGTTAGTTGAAAAGAAAAATAATTCAATCAATATACAGGCCTCGCCGTCCCCCCTCCGCCGTCCCCTCTCCTTTTTCTCTCTCCCCCCTTTGCAAATAACAACCACCGCCTTCGGTTCTCCACATGCAGCATCGGAGTCCTGGGCCGCGGCGTACCCGGCTCCAGCCATGTCGGAGAGGAATACAGCGGCTGGCGGCGGTGACGGAGCGACGGTGGAAAAGACAGGTAACGCTGCCTGAAACAATACGAGTTAGTCCACCCTAGATGGGTCCGCATGAAGCGGAGAGAGTTGGTGTAATTGCGCTGTGTGCCGGCCGGGCGGAGGAGAGGGGAGATCTCGGTGTTTCCCGCTGATTGGTTTGCACACTCGCGTTCGCTGCGAAACTAGGTCAGTAGTTCAGTAGAGCGAACTCTTGCAAACACAAGCAGGGCTGTGTTGGAACTGCTCTCAGAGGCACATTTTGATATTTAACGCCGCGTTTAATCCTATATTCTGGGTTTAATGTAACTGACAGGCACGTATTTTAAATGTAGCATGTTTTTCTGTAGATATTTTGCCAGGCCTTGGCTGATTGGCTGCCGTAGTATTCAGTCAGTTCAGTTGTGGCTAATTCTTTAAATGTCTTATTATATATATTTACATGCTACTATTGGCGACTTTTATGTTTTGGGGAACCTTGTTTCTTTTATATGGCCAACTATTTTTTATATATAGGCTTTATTTTCCTAAACCTACTCCGAGCATCGAAATAAAATAATCGATCTTATCCGGAAAAACACGACCAATCGACGATGTAGCCTACGGTTAATTTGCGAATAGGGGTTGGAAATCTTAAATAATGTAGCTGTTCTGTTTGTCATTCTGATACATTTTTTAATTATTCCTGTTCCCCAACAAATTTAGCTATTCTTTTATAGTAGCCTACTTTTGAGGAAGAATAGCCTATAGAAATAAGTAATGTTTTGCACTCAGCACTCATATTGTTCAACACAAAAAATACAAAGCAATCAGAAATTAAATGTTACATTCTGACTATTGAAAGAGACACAAATGCGTTTTGGCCGTAAATGAAAACAGTAAATGGTAAACAAACAGAAAATTTTATGACATACAATTAACTGATTCCTTCATTTATTTTTAGAAAATACAAAAAATGTACACAAACACCATCTCTAAACGTTGTCATAACCAGAAAGTACAAAAATATTTTGTTTATTTTAAGAACAATATGTTCTCGGTTCTCAACCATAGTAGCTTACAAATAGAAAACTATAATACCGGTTTCATGCATGCATATCATATGAAATATTCATCATCAGTTGCAATGCTGTTTAATTGACATGAGCCCAAAGGAATGACAAACAACATTCTTCTTCTCACTGTTTAGATAGTGAAATTAGTTTTAAAGATCACAAAAACACTGTCTAGCACAGATGCCTTTCCCCTAGTGAATTCAGTGTCCTCTTTAATGAGTGAAACTGCATGTTGTTGTGACGTAATGTGAATCATTAGCGTTGTGACGTAAATCTGAATCATTAGCATTGTGTCATAGTGCTGCCTGATGTAGTCTGATTTCTTGTAACGTGACCTTGTAACGTGATGGTTGTGTAATATGTAGGTCAAACACTCTTCTTCAGGCGTTGCTTTCTCTTTTCAGCCTAACTCAATCAGTGAGCCTTTGCATAGCCTATAAACAACCCGAAACAAAGCTGTTTAAGGTAATAGGACAATTGTGCTAATAATTCCTGCTAAACGTGTAACCTAAATCTGCAGCTGCCAGTTTGGTTTGTCTGGTCTCGTGACAGACACCCCCTCCCTTCCCCAACACGGAGAAACGTGACTGGAATTTAGGGTCTTATCTGGAAAGTGTGTCTCTTAGGTAACTGGCCTTTTGAGTTATAGATTCCAGTCATTTCACTGATAGGTGTTTTTTCAGGTCAGTTTTTTACTTTCTGGCCCATCTGATAAATTATATCTTAGCTGACAAATAAATGCACTTGGCCTGGCAAATTGTCTGTGGGAATTATTCATGGAGGAACAAGACAGCATAACATAAATACCTTCATCTCTTAATGATTTAATGTGTGGTGTACCTCAATGACAATACATTTTCATATTTGAAAGAGAATAAAATGTCATTTAAAAGTGCATTGCAACAACAATGCAATGCATTTGAAAAAATGCACATAGAATGAGCTGAATTTTTCAGAGTCATACATTTATAATATACTTTATATATTTAATATATTATTTATTATATTTAATATGCAATATATCATCATATATAGTTAGTTAAAACAAGTTAAATGTTAAAACAAAGTTACACAATAAGCATTCGGTATATGAGATGAACAGTATACCGTTCACATGCACAAGATGATGCATGATGAACACCATAATTAATTACAAATTACAGTATATGTATAATATATGTGTGTGTGTGTGTGTGTGTGTAACTGGAGACCCAGTCCCCCCGCCCATTTTTGTTATATTCAGACAGGATTCACTAACACACAGACACTGACTGAGTATTTTTGACCAAAAGGTTTGGAAACATTTAGGATTCAGAACCATATGCATGTTATTCCTGCAAGAAGAATAAATGTCATGATTAATTAAAAATCCATCACAGTATAAATATGTATGGGAGGTATACAGTATATACAAAGACAGACATATGTGTGTGTGTGTGAGTGTTTGTGTATATAATATATAGAAATATATATATATATATATATATATATATATATATATATATATATATATATATATATATATATATATATATATATACTGTATATAATGATATATTTATATATACACACACACAGGTGAACAAAAACTTTTATATATAGGCCTAGATGTGATTAATCGATTTGACAGCACTTTTACTACTGTAATTTTTTATTAAATATTGACCTTGCTGTTCATCATCATCATGCATGGTATATTGATCCCTTGAATAACTAATGCATATTGTAACTTTGTGTAAACATTTAAATGTTAGTTTTAGTCCTTACTTTCAAAAGTAATTAATCTTTGAAATTGTGTAGATACCTACATTTCTTGACCTGAATACATAAAATGTTTTAATAGAAGTTCACAGTCTTTATGTAGCCTACTCATAAAAGTAGGTCAGAAAGAACAGAGGTGTATTACGATGCTTTTGCACCGTTTAATCAACACTTTGACCACTGCTTGTCTAGCTGTAGATGAAATATGATGCTACAACTGATTCTTATACAGGGAAGAAAGACTTTACATCTTATAGCATGTAAGGGGCCTTATAGCATGAAAGTCTTGGTAAATTTGTTTATGAGAAATGTTATCGCAATTTATAACCTATTCTTTTTAAGGAATAAGCAACTGTATTTTAGTACAATTAAAATGAGAATTATTCAGCTGAGAATTTAAGATTGTAGTACTAGTGGGTTACTGTAAGTGTTGCATACACACTTTGTCATGGTCCTTGAACTGGTTTGAACGAATTGATTGAACTGAATGGAGGAGTTCTTTTCATGGTCTCGTTCTCAAGGACCTCTTGACAACATTGTTTTTAAATCCTGGAGATCATAGTCAGGTGATTGTTTGGTTGTCAATATTTCAGATTATCCCATTACAACTCTTTGTGTCAGTTTTAAGGCTTGCACTCGACTTCCTCTCCTGTCAAAGAGAAGTTTTCCGGTTGCCTACATGCCTAGACATCAGAAAATCATGTAATTGTCGATAATGCCAGATGCCTAGTTTCACAATCTTGTTTATTCATGTTTGTAGTGATTAGTTATGTTAAAGGAGTAACAGCATCAAGCAAGTTTATCCAGTTTATAACAAACCCACATCAAAATGATTTATTGTCTAAATCTTGTTACTTTTATCTGTGACTAGGTGTGTTATAATAAAATATAATCAAACTTCCTTAACTAATACAATACAAAGTGTAATTGGCATATTAAAGGATTAGAAGCAATAATAATGAATACATTAAAATTTAATTTTTTTAATACATTAAGAGGCAAACAAAAAAGCGTGAGACTGAAACTCATGTGATCCATTAGAAATATGTACGGTTTGTAAAAATAATGATACTTATACTTTTGTTACATTTTAAAGTTTTTTTCATTATTAAACGCTTTTTAAAATAGTGCTCTTACAGCTTATGTATATAGTCCTGGATTAATTGCCCAATTATCAAAATGATTAAGTGTTCTAAATTGCCAGCTGGGGAGGCAAGGCACTTTTGTAATTTGTTTGAGAAATGATGTCATGTCTAAACTTGAATACCTTTTTTAAAACGAATTTGTCACATTTATGGATTCTCACATTTTAGATACATTTCTAGAGTAAAAATTGCACGTTTTGAAATCGGGGAAAGTTGAAGACATTTTCATTACATTAATATGAAAAAGTGTGGAAATAAACTTTCTGAGTTTTGCTTTCGTCATACAGAAAATCTGCTGTTTATTGCCAAGATGCTTCAACTGGCTTGGTTTGTTTGTGGTTTTAAACAACCTAGACATTAGTAATCGACGTTTTGGCTTTAGTGACAGGAATGCACCAGTGTTTTATTCAACCATGGGAAGAATTAACATGGTTTTTCATCTGAATCATCCATCATTTGCTGTTAAATTGTAATAAGGCACTATACCATTTGTCAATTTCACACTTCATCAGTAACCATAGCTTTTCTTTTTAAGATTAAACCTCACACAACAAATAACTGCAAGATGTCAGTTTATTTAATCATGTATTAATGTGTATATATATATATATATATATATTTTTTTTTTGTTGTATTTGACAAGTAGCCATTTAATAAGTGGAGTAATTCAGCCAGCAGTCACTGATGGAAAATAAGTCCATTCAGGTTGATGGCAGACCCCTCTGCCACAGTGACTTTTTATCTCTCAATTCTGACTTTTTTTCTCTCACAATTGTGTCTGTTGGCCTTAGAGGCTTAACACAACAGGTGAAGCAGGCGGGAAAACAGATTGCACTGTGAAAGCCTGTTCATGAATAAGTTGCTCTGCTCACAGGGAGTTTGTGAGTGGATTTTGGTGGTCAATGGCAAGAACAGATGGGAAATACAGCTTTATTATGTCCCTTGGTGGCAGGAAGTGCAAGAGTTAGGTTTAAAAAAAAAGAAGAAGTTTTTTCAGAGTTAAACGGTCAGAATTGCGTGATATAACGTAATAATTGCGCGATAGACAGTCTGATTCTGATGTTAAAAAAAAAATTTTTTACTCAGAATTGCAAATATCTAAATTCTGACTTTATAACTCGCAATTGAGACTTTACAGTAGGCCTATATCACACAACTCTGAGAAAGAAAGTCAGAATTGCGAGTTTATACCACATAATTATACGAGAAGAAAAATAATAACAATGCATTGGCGGAAACGAGGTTCCATACCCTCATGTTGGGGTGCTGAATGATCACCCTGTTGAGATTTATTTTTGGGATTACTTACGTTTTTGTGTCACAAGTGATGTATTGATTGAAAATGAAAAGCTGATTGTGCAGAGCAAGTTATTGTGATGCCTATCTTAAAGATGAGAGAGCTGATACCATGATGTAATAACCTGTCTAAGCTTAGGCCGCAGACCCACAAATCATTCTTCACTTGCAAAACATCAAAGATGCCAGCCAGCTAGATAGCTTAACCATGTTGACATATTTCAAGTTTTGCAGGACACAAATACTATGATCAGCTAACAAATGACAATGTGTCAACAGTAGTTATTATTGAACCTTGTCTTTACCTGTTTGTCAAACATTTAGCTGAACAGCCACTTTAATGCTTAACTCAGGTTGATGAAACGCAAAATATTACCAAGGAGGGGTGCTCAAATCGATTCCCTGACCTACTTTCATGCACTTTTGTCACATTTCTTGCACAATAGTTGAAGTAAACAAATTTTGTTTGGACATGCAGCTCTATGGTCACAGCGTAAAGTATATGGTATATTAGCTCACCCTATGACATGATCATTTTTCCTTGTGATGACAAGTACACAGTGTTCACAGTGATTTTTTTTTTCAAGTAATTTAGTTGGACTATAGTACTGACTTGACTACTGAGGCACTTTTGCAATGTGTGGGTGTGTATTGCTTTGAAAGGGTATAATTACACTTACAATGCATTTGTTTTGGGAAAGAAGCAGGTATGGTTAAAATGTTGAGTGGTGTTTTCATTTTGAGTTTGAATACTTAAGAATATGATTGTTCCATTCCTACACATATGCATGCATGCGTTTGAATACTCCTTGAAAACCTTCACATCACTATGAATATTGAGTCAGTGAAATGGCCTTTCTCTTGTGCAAATGACGTCACACAGTTGTCATGAGCGCTAGCATCTAAATGCAGGTCAGTGGAGTTCAGATAATATCATGAGCCTGTGAAAGATGGAGCTCTTTACTGTTGGGTGCGGCCTTCCTATCGCCTTCATAAAACCAAATAATCCCATCGCAGATATTCACTCCAGCACACAGGATTAAAAATCAGGTTGTTGCCGATCTGTTAACGTCTATTTAGGTCATAAGGCTCGCAGAGGACTGTTAAATATAGGAGCCAGGGCCACAAGCTGTGTTCGGCCTGGCCCGTGCCATTGTCGCCCAAACCTTATGGCACTGTGAAAACACACACACACACACACACACACGTGTACACATGCCCGAGTACGAGTGTGTCTGTTGGTTTTACAGGCTTAAACGAACAGGTGAAGCAGGCGGGAAAACAGATTGCACTGTGAAAGCCTGTTCATGAATAAGTTGCTCTGCTCACAGGGAGTTTGTGAATGGATTTTGGTGGTCAATGGCAAGAACAGATGGGAAATACAGCTTTATTATGTCCCTTGGTGGCAGGAAGTGCTGCAGAGTCTTTAACACTGCGGTTATTTGAACAAATGCTATGTATGATTGCGATATGAAGCGCTCTCATGTGAAGTGAGTTTTTTCACATTTGTAGCTTTACTTAATCATGGAATAGGCTAGTTATTATTTCAATGATATCTTTTTTTCAAAGTTATTATTATTATTATTGATTGTCGTAATAATAATGATGATTTATTATCATTATTGAATTTTATAGTATAGTAGTAACATTTCTGTTTACATTTTCTTTACTTTGAGTTTGGCAGAAAATGTTTGTTTGTTGTTTTTAATGCTTTCCATTTCCATCCCCAGTTGTGTTATTTGATTTTTTTTTTTGTATAGTGATAAAGTGGCAAAAATGTTCAGAATTGCACAAATAAAAAAAGTAAAGAGAAGCTGGTGCACTTTGCATTCACAATGCATTTCAACTCTGCAAAATCCTGTCGTGAACCAAGCCACCTGCTCGAGTGTGTGTGGAGTACTTACCCTTTAACTTTTAAAATATTTGTTTAAATTGCACTCTTCTGCATTTTAATAATCACACTAGGCCAGTAAGCCATGGATTTTTCTTTCTTTCGATAAATAGAAACCAAAACTGAAATGGTATCCATTGACTTTAAGAGATTTTTTTTCCCATCAGATTCATTTTCTTTCATTTGAAAGAGTAACTAAATTCTGCTGAGTTAAAAAAAAAAGTCCTTCTTTTTTTTTCTGCCACAACCCAGAAGCTGAATCTGTTTGAACTCAATGGCTGTATGGTGTTTTACTGGTGTTTTGTTCTCAGACTGGATATTATGTAAATAAACCTAGGTTTATTGCCATAAAGGTTTCTGGTTTTGAAGCCTTGTTTGTACAAGAAGCCACAGACCGTATATTAATTGATGTTTCTTTGCCTAAATGGGCCGATAGATGAGCATAAAGGAAAGAGTGATGCAAGTTCTTGCGGTGGTGAAGGAGGTTGTCTGTATTGTGCTTCTGGTCGGCCTGCCTCAATACAGCAAGTAGTTCTCTCTGAACTTCCTCTGTTTCTAAGCAAGCAGGTGTAAACTGGGTTTCTGGGTTTTAAGATTACACTCTAAAAAAGTTTTTTTCTTTTCTTGAGACAGACCGCTTTCACAAGATAAAAAAAATGTCCTGTTTATTATTTAGGTCACCACACAGACAAAAAGTATCATACTGAATTCACATAAAAATCCTTTGACAATTTGTGTGCCGATTACAGACGGTCTGATTCTTTAGATGTCTGTTATGAAATCTATTCCACGGTGCCCTGGTTCCAATATGTAGCACGTAGTTGAACATTGCAGTCCTGCCTACTTCAAAATGTTTTGGCACGTTTCTTTTTGTCACTTTACTAAAATAAGTCCCTCCCACTAATGGCAGGAGATGCATTAGAGGAACCCCAGGGCCTCTCCGTCTCTCTGTCTGGTTTGATGACCCCCACCTCAGTCATCGGCATGGCCTCAGGCATGGAGCTGCCCAGGAAACGGAAAGGCAGCATGGACATCCTGTAAGTACATTTTTAAATATTTGTTTATTTGTCTCTAGTAGAGGCTGGTGGACAAAAATATAACTGCATCTGTGCGTATCACTATATTGTTATTTTTGCAGTAAAATAAAATTAAAGATGAAATGTTTTGTATATTAACAACGTAAATAACAGTATGGTATTGCCTTTTTTAAATAATTACTCCCGACCCAATGATTAAAATTTTGTTTGTTGTTTTATTTTGAAAGAAATGAATGCTTTTATCCAGCAAGGAGCACAGATTTTTAAAAAGTTGATCAAATGTGACATTTCTAATTTCTATTCCAAATAAATGCTGTTCTTTTGAACTTTGTTCGTCAAGGATTCCTGAAAAAATAAATTTCACGGTTTTCACAAGAATTAAGCAGTTCAGCTGTAATCATAAAATCAGCATATTAGAATGATTTCTGTAGGATCATGTGACCACATTGACCACATTTAAATTATTTGTTAAAAATGTATTTGAATTTATAATAGTATTTTACAATATTACTGTTTTACTGTATTTTTTATCAAAATAAATGCAGCTTAAGCATAAGAGACTTCTTTCTTTGAATGGTAGTGTAATTTATTCCTAAACATTTTTTTTATTTTTTTTTATTATTTAACTTTATTTATCTCCTTTGTATGGTTTATTTGTTTATTTGGAAGTTGATAGACACAAAGCAAAAGTAATTGAACAAGAAAGTTTGTTTATAAGTTAATAAATATGGCCACAGTGCAAAAACATGAATACAGATAGGCAGTTCTGTCTCTGTCAATTCTGATTGGTCACTTGTACTTGCATGTCTGTTTAATAGTATTAATTTGGCAAATTGAGAAGTTGTACATAAGCTGTAAACAGCTGATCTTTTGGGTTTTGCCTAACAACATATTAACTTACCTCTGCCTCTTTGATTTTTGCATTATTCTGTATTTTAATTTGAAATTTTTTGTAAAAAACAGTGCTTCCCACATAAATGACTATATATGCCATACCCCCCAGCCTCTAGTGTCTAGAAAGAATATATATGTGGGTGTAAGATATTGGGCTTTTTTAGCTGATTTGTATGACTAATATCCTCTTGTTTGGCCTGTTATCCCCATCCTGCTTTTCTGAATGAGTGGAGATGTGTTGGGAAGGGAAGTGCGTGGTCTGTGTATAATGTCCTCTTAGAATCACGCAGCATTTCATGAGTCACTTTACTCATCTCACCACTTTGTTTCCAGAGAAACAAAATCTGCATCAAATCTAGACGAGGATATGGAGGATGATCAGGAAAGGTATTGTGTCAGTTATAGATACTAAGTATGACTCACCTTGGTCCATAATTTTAATCTTTATTTTTAACGTCTGTATGCCTTTTATTATTTTGTTTTTTATAGATCAGAAGGAGACGACCAGCACTTAAAAATTAAGTGCATCAGGTACTGATTGTCTATAAGCATTTATGGGGATTATTTATTTGTTTGTACTTTTATTTTTCTCCCTTTATTTATTTGTTCCCCCTTTTTATTTGCAATTTCAACTCCCATTGAAACTCAGACTAAAGTAGTTTGCTCTTTAGTGAAGTTATATTTCAGCAACGATGAGTACCGTGGTACTTATGACATGCTGTCATCTTGTAGGGAACCTCACAGTCAGATCGAGAAACGACGGCGAGATAAGATGAATAACTTGATTGACGAGTTGGCAGCGATGATTCCCACCTGTAACCCCATGTCCCGCAAGCTTGACAAACTCACTGTGTTACGAATGGCCGTCCAGCACCTCAAATCACTCAAAGGTACGACTGTCTTTACAATTAGCTTTTTGTGTAGACTAGCATGCACAGATTCATTTATTTCTCCTCATGAATACGTAATTAAAGCTTAACAAACATTGTCATACAGTGATGAATGTTATTGTGGTGTAATGGAGTGTCTGTTTTTCAGGAGCGACCAACTCCTTTGCAGAAGCCAATTACAAACCTGCATTCCTACCAGATGATGAGCTCAAGCATCTTGTCCTGAGGGTAAATCCTACAATTTATAGAGCTATGTCTTGAAGCAATGCATAATATAGGAGAAGAAATATCACAGCAAATTATTGATGATGTGGGTGGAAGGTCCTTCAAAAATAGCTTTTGGACATTTTGATTGTTTGCAATTGCGAAATGACAACATTATAGTAAAACTATCTCTCCCTCTCTCGTGTCCAGGCTGCGGATGGATTTCTCTTTGTGGTTGGCTGTGATCGTGGAAAAATTGTCTTCGTCTCAGAATCTGTTTCAAAAACCCTGAACTACAGTCGGGTAGGAGAATTTGACTCTAAAAAGACCAACTCTTTTCAATGGAAAGTAGGTAAAGGCTGCTAAAAAAAATTGCTAAATGTGACCAGATGATGTAATTCGCCAACTGTCTGCAGAGTTTACATCAGTTTTACATAGGGTTTCTATCAGGGCTCACATACTGTAATTTTTATATAATATAATATGGTCACCAAATGTCCAATTCAGCTGTTCTCATTTACATATTTTGTTAGATAATGGAACGAGTATGATAGCAGTCCAAAAATTGGCTAGATTTATTGCTAGTCACTATTTTGAAGAAGAAAATCGTTGATACAGAGATCTGAAAAGTCGCTAATCTAGTGACAAAGTCGCTAAATTGGAATTCAATCATGTGCGCATGTCTATAAAAATCATTTCAATCCTTTAAGCATAAGATTTTTGTTTAAAGGGTTTTATCACGTCACCAGTAACATAAATCAGTCTAGTATGTCCAAACATTTTACTGGTAGTACAATATTTGAAGTATTTTGAGGACCGTTTAAAAACAGAAATGCATTAGTTTACCTGATGATAACAGTTAAGCTGATTACAGGTCCTTCTCAAAAAATTTGCATATTGTGATAAAGTTAATTATTTTCCATAATGTAATGATACATTTTAAACTTTCATATATTTTAGATTCATTGCACACCAACTGAAATATTTCAGGTCTTTTATTGTTTTAATACTGATGATTTTGGCATACAGCTCATGAAAACCCAATAAATTCTCTCCCAATTTATTTTCTCAATAAATTAGCATATCATGAAAAGGTTCTCTAAACGAGCTATTAACCTAATCATCTGAATCAACTAATTAACTCTGCTTCTCTGTAGCCCAGGTAGGGCGCTTCTGCCGCTGTTTCTGGTTCAAAAGTGACTTGACCTGGGGAATGCGGCACCTGTAGCCCATTTCCTGCACACGCCTGTGCACGGTGGCTCTGGATGTTTCTACTCCAGACTCAGTCCACTGCTTCCGCAGGTCCCCCAAGGTCTGGAATCGGTCCTTCTCCACAATCTTCCTCAGGGTCCGGTCACCTCTTCTCGTTGTGCAGCGTTTTTTGCCACAATTTTTCCTTCCCACAGACTTCCCACTGAGGTGCCTTGATACAGCACTCTGGGAACAGCCTATTTGTTCAGAAATTTCTTTCTGCGTCTTACCCTCTTGCTTGAGGGTGTCAATGATGGCCTTCTGGACAGCAGTCAGGTCGGCAGTCTTACCCATGATTGCGGTTTTGAGTAATGAAACAGGCTGGGAGTTTTTAAAAGCCTCAGGAATCTTTTGCAGGTGTTTAGAGTTAATTAGTTGATTCAGATGATTAGGTTAATAGCTCGTTTAGAGAACCTTTTCATGATATGCTAATTTATTGAGATAGGAATTTTGGGTTTCCATGAGCTGTATGCCAAAATCATCAGTATTAAAACAATAAAAGACCTGAAATATTTCAGTTGGTGTGCAATGAATCTAAAATATATGAAAGTTTAAAATGTATTATTACATTATGGAAAATAATGAACTTTATCACAATATGCTAATTTTTTGAGAAGGACCTGTATATTGTGAACTGTTAGCAGAATATATTAGTCAGATCATGGCTCATTTGAATATTTTCTCCCCAGACTGAGTTAATTGGACAGAGCCTGTTTGATTATGTTCATCCAAAGGACATTGGAAAAGTGAAGGAACAGCTGTCTGCCTCTGAACTCTACCCACGGGAGCGCCTCATAGATGCCAAAAGTAAGCATATTTAGGCCGTATAAATGTTATCTGTGTCAAGTTTGTGTATGCTTCCTAAATGCTTTTCTTAAGTGCTTAAAGTTTGTCTTTGTCTAGTTTTGTCTTTCCGTGCAGACTGTGTTCAACCTGTTGTTTTGTAAAGAAGTATCTTATGCTCACCAAGATTGATTTAAAAAAAAAAGATAATGCAGTAAACCTGTAATATTGTGAAATGTTACTGCAATTTAAAATGGTTGTTTTCATTTTAATGTTTTGAAATGTAATTTATTCCTGTGATGGCAAAGCTAAATTTTCAGTATTATCACTCCAGTCTTCAGTGTCACATGATGCTTCAGAAATCATTCTAATATGCTGATTTGTTTCTTAAGAAACAATTATTATCAGTGTTGAAAACAATCACTGCTTAATATTTTTATGGAAACTGGTACATTTATTTCATGATTAATTGATGAATAGAAAGTTCAACAGAACATTTATTTGAAATAGAATTCTTTTATATCTTTATAAATGTCTTTACTGTCACTTTTGATAAATTAAATGCGTCCTTACTGAATAAAAATCATACTGAACCCAAACTTTTAAATGGTAGTGGTATGTATGGGTGTTTAAAGTGTTAGTTTTATTCGTTGTTACGACCCTTCACTGTTTTTAAAACTCTAGGAAGTTAGAAGGGGAACATTGTCACCCGTCAACAATATTGACCAGTAGAACACTGGAAAGTAAGTGAAACCAAAAAGCAGCAGAACATTTGAATACATTTATTGTAGACAACAACTGGCCAAAAGGTGTATATATACACTCACCGGCCACTTTATTAGGTACACCTGTCCAACTGCTCGTTAACACTTAATTTCTAAGCAGCCAATCACATGGTGGCAACTCAGTGCATTTAGGCATGTAGACATGGTCAAGACAATCTCCTGCAGTTCAAACCGAGCATCAGTATGGGGAAGAAAGGTGATTTGAGTGACTTTGAACGTGGCATGATTGTTGGTGCCAGAAGGGCTGGTCTGAGTATTTCAGAAACTGCTAATCTACTGGGATTTTCACGCACAACCATCTCTAGGGTTTACAGAGAATGGTCCGAAAAAGAAAAAACATCCAGTGAGCGGCAGTTCTGTGGGCGGAAATGCCTTGTTGATGCCAGAGGTCAGAGGAGAATGGCCAGACTGGTTCGAGCTGATAGAAGGGCAACAGTGACTCAAATAACCACCCGTTACAAACAAGGTGGGCAGAAGAGCATCTCTGAACGCACAGTACGTCGAACTTTGAGGCAGATGGGCTACAGCAGCAGAAGACCACACCAGGTGCCACTCCTTTCAGCTAAGAACAGGAAACTGAGGCTACAATTTGCACAAGCTCATCGAAATTGGACAATAGAAGATTGGAAAAACGTTGCCTGGTCTGATGAGTCTCGATTTCTGCTGCGACATTCGGATGGTAGGGTCAGAATTTGGCGTCTACAACATGAAAGCATGGATCCATCCTGCCTTGTATCAACGGTTCAGGCTGGTGGTGGTGGTGTCATGGTGTGGGGAATATTTTCTTGGCACTCTTTGGGCCCCTTGGTACCAATTGAGCATCGTTGCAACGCCACAGCCTACCTGAGTATTGTTGCTGACCATGTCCATCCCTTTATGACCACAATGTACCCAACTTCTGATGGCTACTTTCAGCAGGATAATGCGCCATGTCATAAAGCTGGAATCATCTCAGACTGGTTTCTTGAACATGACAATGAGTTCGCTGTACTCAAATGGCCTCCACAGTCACCAGATCTCAATCCAATAGAGCATCTTTGGGATGTGGTGGAACGGGAGATTCGCATCATGGATGTGCAGCCGACAAATCTGCGGCAACTGTGTGATGCCATCATGTCAATATGGACCAAACTCCCTGAGGAATGCTTCCAGCACCTTGTTGAATCTATGCCACGAAGAATTGAGGCAGTTCTGAAGGCAAAAGGGGGTCCAACCCGTTACTAGCATGGGGTACCTAATAAAGTGGCCGGTGAGTGTGTGTATATATATATATATATATATATATATATATAATAATCTTTCTAACCCATTTTCAACTAATCTAACTAATACCAAAAGAAAAATGTAGAAAGAAAAAGTCTTCGACACCCGAGACGTCGTATACTTCCCTACTCTACCTATCAAAACAAGAGTACAACTAGTGGCACATGCCCCTAAACCTGGTGTTTCTAAACAGAAGTGTGTGCAATGTATGTCACGTGACATCTTACCTGTCCCTCTTCCTTTATCCAGCTCAGAACACAGCGTATTTGCTCTTCAAATATTCACATAAGGAAATTGGGACGGCAAAATAACATACTCTCACATGACAGACTAAACATTGACAGAGCTTGATAAGTGATCAACCAAAGTTGAAATCAAGCAAAACCGAATCAAGCATAACAGAGAATACCAAACACGCAAGTTGAAGTTCACAAACAAAAGGCTGCCCACCTCTAAGTGCGTTCGTGTATCCTTTATAGTTCCTGGATTTAAGGTAGCCATATGATTGGATCTCGCTTTCCCTCCTCTCGGACGATTAACAGCAGAGACGAACCAATCAGCGCGTCACCTGCGAAAGAGAAAGTACGGCAGAAACAATACGAAAGAAACTACAAAGAACACCAAAGTCGCACATCTTGGGGTCACATATTATCGTAACATTCGTTCATAGTTCCTTATTACCTTCCCACATGTTTCAAACCTGGATCCTGGTATAAAAAAAAGAAAGAAAAAAAAAGCACAATTAAAAGTATGACTCATGCGCTGCATTTGAAGCCCTTCGAAGCCATAAAATTGCTTTTTGTAAAGAAAATAGGATTGCTTTTTTGTAGGGATTTGGACCAATATGAGGATGAGTAAAGGATAACAGAACATGCATTTTTGGGGGAAGCATTCCTTTAACCAATCCAACTCTCTTGTGTGTGTGTGTGTGTGTGTGTGTGTGTGTGTGTGTGTGTGTGTGTGTGTGTGTGTGTGTGTGTGTAGCGGGGTTGCAGGTGCAGGCTGATCTCCCTGTCGGAGCGGCTAGGCTTTGCTCTGGAGCCCGGCGCTCATTCTTCTGCCGAATGAAGTACAACAAAGTTAGCATTAAAGAGGAGAAGGACTTTCAGGCTGGTGCCTCAAAAAAGAAAGGTCAGTAGAATTACAATTTTACAGTCAAGTTGTTAAAGGTAGTTTTCTAATTCCAGAGATGACATTAAGTGAATCAGAATAGCCTTGTGTTCATGAAGCTATTCGACTGTGTTGAAACACAATACTGAAGTCTGTAAAACTGTAAAAAAAAAAAAAAAATAGTTTAAATTTCCTTGACTTCAGGCCGCATATGAGCGGAAAACATCTTCATGTTTCTGTTCTTGCTGAGAACCAGTTATCCAAGTGGTCATTTTGTGACGTGTTGATGACGTGGCCTGCATATTTACTCCATTACACACGTCATCTTTTCTTCTTTCTTCTCGCCACATGCAGTAGTGTGAGCACAGCTTGTGGGATTTTATTCCGACAGCTGTATCCCTACAAACTTGGATAGTTGGATAGTGACCTCACTTTGGAAAGTGTTGTGCTGTGATGTCTGGACTTGGATAGCATTGATGTTTCTGTTCTTGGTGAGCACAGTCTTTTCCAAACTGGCCCGAGCAGTTAGTTGACTAGTCATTCAGACAGCCCCGTAAAGCTATGCATTGATTATTTTTATGCATTAAACATGCATTATCAACTATTTTTTCAAAATACAGTTTGTTCAATATGTTAAGCAAAAGCTTATATTTAAGCTTTGTCACTTTTGGCAAAAAAAAAAAAAATTCTGATGTTTTTCACCACACGTTTTTAGATTAAATAGAGCAAATCGAAAAGGGAAGGAAACGTGCACATTGTGTCCCTCTTTAACAACATATGGTGGAACATTTGGCTCACCTGTAAATTGATTCGTGTTGATTGGCTGCCCCATCAGAGTCCCAGCGGTACTGCACCGTGCACTGCACGGGATACATGCGCGTCTGGCCCACGCGCCAGCTGGGCACGGAGGGAGAGGCCGAGGTGGACAAAGAGAGTTCCCACTTCAGTTGCCTGGTAGCAGTGGGCCGTGTGCACCCCCACACCCTCCCACAGGCCAACGGAGAGATCAAGGTCAAGCCCACCGAATTTGTCACCCGCTACGCCATGGATGGCAAATTCACCTTTGTGGATCAACGGTTTGTTTACCCTTGTTTTAGGACAAACTATTATGTGTTTTTATTTTTTAACTTATCATAGTCATTTACACAAAATAGCCCCACAGTATGTAATTACCTTCATTCAGTAGTAAGTTGACTTTACGTGGACACGACATTCTCACTAGAGGGCGGCATGTGTTTTTTTTTGCAAAACTTGTATTAGTTTGGCACTTGTTAAAGGGAGACAACTATATTTAGTTGTAACATTGGGGAGTAACTACACTGTAAAAAATTATTTTATTTTTTAGTTGTAAAAAAAAAGGATTATTGGAGTATGATTTACAAGAAAATTTCATGCTTAATTCAATGTTACTTGCCATTTGTTTGTAATTATTTGTGAAATTTACTAGCAGAGAAAATTTGAGTAAATCATAAACCATTTTTCGTAATAGTATTAGTACTTAACAGTATTTTTCAGTAATCTATGTAAATTATTTTAAATATAATACAAATTAAAATATAAATATATAATACAAATACTTTTATATAATAAATCATTCTAGTTTTTTAATGCTTTTTAATCTGCTCAAGTTTGAAAATCATTCATTGAGAAATTAAGCTGATAGTTTTAGCTGAACTGTATAATTTCTGATGTACCAAATATAACGAATGCTTTGGAACCATCTTATTTATGTGTGTGTGTTTTTTTTGTTGTTGTTGTTTTTTTAATATTCTCATCATCTGCAATTGGTCGGAAATGCAAATAGTCCTGCCCCAAACTCAGGATAGCTGAGATTCTCAAATGAAAAGGTTTGATAGTGCCACAGTGTTTACACTTTCTCTGGGAAATCAATCTGTCCGTTACAGTTACAGTTGCCTCTTTATGTTGTAATAGGAGAAAGTATTTAACATTGAAAAAAATTACACACATTACCTTTACGTTTTATGTACAGTGAAGAAATGTGATTTAAGAAACTGCTGTCCATTTGTATTATGCACACAGAGCCACCATTATTCTGGGTTACTTACCCCAGGAGCTGCTAGGCACATCCTGCTATGAATACTTCCACCTGGACGACCTGCCTCATTTGGCGGATAGACACAGAAAAGGTACAGTGCATCCAGATTCTTACTATTAGTAACATTGGAGCTGTAAACAGAGTTTCCTAAAAAGTTTCCAAGAAACTGGGCAGATTGCCTAGAACAGAAGGACACGAGTAGCCAAATCCTCATCATCCATCATTAATCTTACTTCTAAAGAACATTAGAACAGCTTTCAATGGCAGATACGCGAGGCCAGAGCCTCAGAGAGATCCTCATAGATTTATATTTACATGCATGCGAGTGCAAGTACATGTTGCATATCAGTTTTATGTGAAAAACGGTCGTTGTTTACTTACACTCGTGTAAATCCAATCCTGCATATGTTGATGGTACTGACCACTCGTCCAAATAATGAAAGTGAATGAGGGCCTGTCAAGCTCATTTTGGAGCTTTGACAGCCTGGATCCCCATTTACTTTCGTTGTATGACAAATAAGTGATCTGTACATTCAACATTATTTTTGTGTTCTATCGGAAATAAAAAGTCATTGGAATTTTGTGAGTAAATGACATACAATTTTATTTTTGGGTGCACTATCCCTTTAATATGTCATTTTGGTTGCTTCCTTTTTACAGTGCTGAGGAGTAAAGAGAAAATTGAGACAAATTGCTATAAGTTCAAAACAAAATATGGCTCTTTCGTTACCTTACAAAGTCAGTGGTTTAGTTTTATAAATCCCTGGACCAAAGAAGTAGAATACATTGTCTCAACCAACACAGTTATATCGTAAGTAAATTTTTTCTTTTCTTTTTTCTTTTTTGCTATTACCGTAAAACTTCAAACAATAGCCGAGTCGCAAATAGACGCCTGTCTCTTTTACACGCCTGGTGTGGCGACAGGTTTGGATAAATAAAGGCCGGTCTCAAATAGAGGCCTGGTCTGGTCTCAATTGATTCAGTTAACGGACAGTCCGAGGGAAAGTGTCCAGACTGCAGATTAAGCAACGATTGTATTTAATTATACAGTACAATCATAGTACAGACATTATCTTAATTTCATAATGTCCTTAAACATAACAATATTGCTGGCCATAAACTGAGAAAGTGCGCGTCCAGTGTGCGATACCTCGAGCTGTCCTAGATGCGACCCCCTTTAGACATACGGTAATATAGTAGGCTAATTCTTACATTAACTGATTTGTTAAACACATTCGAATTATAAATAAAATGTAATATAATGTGGTAACCTCCTACTGTCATGCTTTCCGTCTATTAGCCTATGCTATTTGGATCGTTATCTCTATAGACGCCTTTCTCAAATACAGTTGCAAATACAAATACAAAGCCGGTGCAGTTCAGCGATTTGGGAAAATAAAAGCCTGGGCTATTATTTGAAGTTTTACGGTACTCCGTATTAATGTCATGATTCAACCTGTCGAAGCCAAATTCTGAGATCGCTGAGATAACGGATTATTATCTACTCTTTTTCCACCTGACTCAGCGGTAAAAGTAATCCAGGTGGATCAGGGGATAAAGCCGAACAGCCTAGCAGTTCCAAGGCCTCGGAGGGTGAGTATTAAGATCTACCAATGTTGTAAATATGGTTAGTTTCTAGGCATGTACCTATAATTTACAAATTGGATTGCAAGATCATACACAAGGGAAATGAGACAAATAGAAATACAAATGGGTCAAACACATTATTCAATGTGGCAGCTGTATGAATGGAAGTCTAGCCTTCCAGTTAAAAGAGCCAGTCGCCTTTTTAGATAGATGCATCACCTTTTTAAAACTACATTTTAAATTATTTTAAACTGTACTTGTATGGCCTTTGTTTGCATAAAAAAAGCTGCTCAGAGGACATTACCAATACAGCTGCAAAGTCCACTTGCTAAGGATATCAAACAGCATTGTTTCCCCCTGTGTTTAGCAAGGCTCTGTTATCATTAACTTTAAACATATCTGACTCTGGTCCGATAGTAATTTTTGTGTTTTGTTTTTTAGATGATGCCAAGAAGTCTCAACAATTTCCAATCATCCCAGGAATCTCCAGTGCATCAAGCATGATTTACGCTGGATGCATAGGGACCCAAATCGCTAATGAGATAATGGACTATAATAGGTAAACCAATTATGTAGCTTCCTTTCCATTATTATTATTATTATTATTATTATTATTATTATTATACATTATTATTATATGTGATTTACATTGAAATATTACAAGCTATGAAAATTGCAAATGGATTGAATGTAAACTAGTCATCCAACAAATGACTTCAATAGTAAGGTCAACTAGTTTAAGTTTTTTTCCTTCTGTATTTAATTATTTTTTTTATTTTTTATCAGATATTTTAGCAGCAGTGTTTTGGCGTACTGTACTTTGTCCGTTGTTGGCAGGCGGTTTGCATGGCAAAAGATACTTGGAAGCACTGCGTAAATTAGTCAGTTTTGAAAATATGCAGTTCTGCACATCCCTAAAGAAAAGATCTTTGAATTCTGATGTCATGCTGTTTTCTTAAGGATGAACTCCTCACCATCCAGCGGCAATACAAGTCCGTTCAGTGTACTGCAGGACAAGTCTCCACTGGCCCTTGCACAGGCCAGCAGCAACGTGAGTCTGCCGAACAACTGTGTCTGTGTGTTTAGAAATGAGTTTACTGGTTTTGTGCTTTATTGCATTCTAACACAACTGTATTCCTCATGCTGTAAGGTGCCAAATGGGGAAGCAACAGACGTGGAGATGCCTGGCAAATCAAGCTCAGAGGATGAAGCGCGGGGTGGGCCCTTCACAGCGGGTGAAAATCTCATGGGTAGATATAACAGCACTTTATTGCATTTAGTCATGTGGTACTAAAGATACTATAGCTTGTCAAAACATGTCTGGGTTTTTCCTGGATGGGGGAGGATTGTTTTGTAAAAAGCTTTTTTTCACATTGTGTAGTTTTGTTTATTCTCATTCATATTGATGATTCTCATGATACAGTAATATGTATTACATTTATGCATTTGACAGATGCTTTTATCCAAAGCAAGTTATATTCATCATGGTAGACATTGTATCAGTTTTTGCTTTCTCTAGGAAATTAACTCATGGCCTTGGCCAGGCAAGCTATGAGAATCATGCTTATTATTAATATTATTTGGTATCAAATATATATATTTGAAGATTTACTAGTAAAACGCTGAGAAATATTTTTGTCATGGCAGATGAATAATCAAATTTTAAATCTATGCTTTTGACTAACTAATGCTAAAGAAAAATTAATTAAAAACTAAAATCAATACTTTTATGTTTTACAGTTGGTCTCATTAAATGTAGATATTTTGTCCCTTTTGTTTTTAGAAATAAGAGTGGAAATCTTTTTGACATTATGTTGCACTAAAGATACTGTGCAATACTTTGCTTTAACCAAATAAAATATGGCACTCAGTTTTTTTCTCATTCTCTTCCTCTGTGTCTGTCCTCCAGAGGGAAGCTCTCAGTTGGATCTTGAGGGTGTTCCTGGGTTGGCCGCTCTAAGCACTGATGAGGCAGCCATGGCAGTCATTATGAGCTTACTGGAGACCGATGCCAACCTGGGTGAAGCTGGGGACTTTGATGAGATGCACTGGTCTCTGTGAACACACAGCTCTAATTTTTTTTTTTTTTTTTAAGACCCGTCTTATCTGGAGATTTTTTTAAATTAACCATCCATTAATTTTCACTGGGCAGCCAGCCTTTGACAATTATTTGACTTGTATGTTTTTAATTTATTAGTGTTTTTAAATGTGTATGGACAAGCTGCGTGGCAGGTTATCTGATGGCTGGCCTTGGTGAAAAACCGAAGGGGATGGGGGTCTCTCGGAGTACCTTAGGCTGAGTACCTTAAGCAACAGGACCAGGTTTTATGTGTTCTGGTGTGCATTTCTTCATCTCAGCTCTGAGGTCACTCTTAGCCCTCGGCATGGATCAGAAAGGAGAGACGTTATTGGCCTGTTTTGCCATGTTGAGGAACACATGCCTCAGCCAAGCCATAAGGCAAGAACTAAAATGGTCCACTGTGATCCAGTGGCGTAAGGATTTCAAAATTGTTTCCTTAGTCAATCAACACTTGAACTGTACATGGATGCTTTGAGGCAAAGCTGGACTGATTTTTTTCTTTTTTTATATATATATATATATATATATATATATATAAACGTCATAGGATTCCTTTGGCAAGGGAAGCCTGGTAGTTATTTTTCCTTTTTAGAGCAGAAATTGTCTTGAATTCAATGTTTCATGATGAACAAGAGTGGAACAATGGGGAGGGGTATTGGTGAGCACTTGTGGTCATTTGTAAAACAGAACTACTTGAAAATACTGAGTGGAAAAATTGGAAATGTGAGGATCACCGTTCGGCCTGGCATTTGTTTTTTGTTTTTTCCCCTCTAGTCTACAAATCTGTGTGTGAATGTGTGCTTTTCTGTCAGACCTTAGTCTGACCTGCCAGGGCTACGCTATATATATATATATATGAGGATCTGGGAAAACGTTCCCAGTTTTCTCCCCTTCAGGTGTATAATTAGATCTTCTGTTCTGAAGGAATACCTGGATGGAGATCAGCAACCGGTAAAATGGGTTTTGGAAATTGGACAAAGGTGTCCGCAAATAAGGGCAGGGTCTCTCAGGGAACAATTCATGGAAACCCCGTCCCAAAATCCTTTGTCGGATCAGCCAAGTACCGCTTTTTAGACACTTGTTAAAACATAAACGTTGTTCTTGGCTTCATTCTTTCATTCGGTCTTGTTCAGTTATGTGCAAAGAGGTATAACATGCTTATGTGAGAAGCATTTAGTTGGTGATTGTTGTTTAAACTTTGTATTTTAGAATTATATCCCATAATGTAATTATGGGAATACATTTATTTCTACTAAACTTCTAAATACTAACAATCACTTTGTATAGTGTAAAACTCAACAATAGAGTAATAGGGAGAGATGGTTGCAACTTCTTCTTGCTTCAAGCCAAGATTTATTATAAATCCAACATGAAGTCATGATGGTAACCTGCTTTTAAAAATATAATTAACCATAAAATGAGCATTTATAATCATTTACTCACCCTCATGTCTTTTCCAAACCTGAGTGACTTTCTTTTATGGAACCAGTTTAGAATTAGAAAAATGTTAACGGCACTTTGTAATGAAAGTCAATTGTGACCAGGGGCTGTCAAGCTTAAATGAGGACTAAAAAGAATCATAGAAGTGTAGTCCATAAGATCTGTGCGCTAATTTAAATACAACTTCCACTTCTGTAGATCTCATTTGTGACATTTTCTTGGATTCAGTGTTGCGTTTTACCTTATCTTAAGGCTGGAATACACTATACAACTTTTGCCCTGCCTGATTTACAGTCTGGAGGAGTCACTGCTGGTTGCCTAAAGTCAGAGCCAGTCTACAGATTTGGGTCAGTCGGAGTTGAGAGATTTCAAAGAAAATCGCATTATGTACGATGGGCACAGATATCATACTATGATTCCATGCAGTCGGAGGATATGAAGCATGTTTGATATTTTGAGCCATTTTTAGAGCACATTCTTTTCATTTATCATATACCTATCAATGAGGCACGTTTCTGCGGGATTTTTGCTGTTTTCTGAATGACTTTAAAGTCTGGTAGAGTGTAAATCCTCAGTCGTTCAATGTATGACGTCGTTTGTTCTGTAACCATTTACAACGTCGGTAAGTGCATGATGCCTAGTCATTTAAAATCTGTTCAGATTTACAGTCGTGTACTGTATATCAGCCATTAGGAAAAAAAGAAAACATGTTTAGAACAACAAGGTCATGGAAATGTCATTTTTTGCTGAACTCTTACTTTAACCTGAGGCAAGAAACCTAAGAACATGTTTTTAAACGGTATTACATTAATCTTTGAATAGATCTATCAAAAGACAATGTCCACTGCAGATTTCAGCCTCGAAAACATGACACCTCATTTTGGGCAAATGATGATCTTAGACCCTTTCTTATAACAATCCCCTGTTCTTATTTGCATATGCACATCCTCGGGATACTGATTCTCTCTATGTCTTTCTCTTTCTGTGTTTCACACTCTCTTGTAACAAATATTTTCCAAAACCGTTTCTCTCGGGTAATCGTTCAGCTCAGTGAATTCACATTTCAGCCTGGCTTTGTATCCAACTTTGCACATTTTCTTCCAAGATTTTGCTTCCCTTGTTTCTGGTGACCTTTAAATCAGGCGGTCAGCGTACTGAACTGCTTTACTGTGACGGTGCATATGTGCCACAGGAGTCTCATGACCTACTGATGGAAATGGACGATTTTGACCAATTATACCAAAGCAATGTGACCGCATATAGACATATTTCAAGTACCCTTAACGCTCAGCTGCCCTGTGCTGTCAGATGTCTTGTGATTCTGTGACTATGGTGTGAGCTGCTTTTAAAAATATGTCTTCATATCATTGTCTGCTCTGCCACATGCTGCCAAGAGCTTACTTGAAGGGAGGAACCCATCCAGCAGAAATGAAATCCTGCTAGATGATATGAATATAATGGGTTTTTATTGTGAAAATAAGTCTTGCCGCGATCCATTGCTCACCCAACGCTTGGCTTCGTAAACGTACCGTATTGCCCTGAAATACAAAAGTGTATTTTCCTTAAACCTGACTGAAATTTCATGTGATCAACTGTAAGTGCTTGTCATACAGGTGGTTAGATGTGTTAGCCAATCACAATTCTTGGCCAGGTTTTGATGGGGCAGTTTCAGCCTTAGGCACAGGAACGGCTGCTTTGTTCGTCCCGATGTACGAGCGCTGAGCTGTGCCATAACTGCGGGCTGGTCCTAAAAGAGGTCAAATGACAATTGTGATTTTTATTTTTTTTATTACTATCCACTCCCCCACATAGCGTCACTGGTTTTTAACGTGACTATGTTCTGTTTGGAGTGTCGTTCTGCTGTTGCACTTGGCAGAAATCAAGTACTGTACGTGACTTTAAAACCACAGACCTTCTGTTGCTTTTGTTCTAATTTCAGATTCTCTCTCTCTCTAGCCTCTAGAATTTCTTGATTTTATATTGTTCCAGTGCATTCATGCATGCCTTTTGTGTACCCTTTGCTTTTCTTCTTTTGTTGTTCTGTTAGCTGTCTAATGGTATTGGATAAAGGTTTTTGCCTTATAAGACAGTTGAAGACTTGTATGTTGTTCTGTTTCTCTTTGATTGTTGAGTGTGTGATGAAATGGGTTTGGATAATCTAAAGACTGTTCATCATTTCCGTGAAGATCTCAGTCGGGGAGCAGCCGTTGGGTCAAGCCACCAGATCTGCATGTGTGCGCCTCATCGTCGCTCTGTCAGAGCCTTTGAACAAGGCTGTCGTGGAACCGGGGGCCTCGTCCTTGGAGGCCCCTTTTTGTCTTTTGCTTATTTCCTTCTCCTCTGTTTGTTATCAAGCATTGGTATGATGCCATCGCTGCTGCTGTCAACAAGTCTGGTTAGTAGCAGAGAATCTGTCTCTCCAGATTGACATGTAAAAAGATTCTTAAATAAACAACATTAGTTTCCTGTACATCTGTGTTGGTCTTTCATTTGTTGATTTGTTGGTTTATTTGTTGTAAATTTTGCATTGGCACACTTGCTTGTATATTCAGCAAGGATGCATTGAATTTATCAAAAGTGACTAAAACGTTTGTAATGTTCCATATCATGTAGGCTAAATGCTGTGTTTTTTTTACAGTGAGGATCTTTGATGGTTTCCGTCCCCGTTCACTTTTCTGAGAATATTCACAAGTTTTCTCAGCAACAAGCACAAAATGGTTTTTACTATTTGTTAATAGGTCACCACAACAAGTCCGCTCACAAGCAACTGACCCTTCAAGGGAAAACATGGAGATGCAAAAAATGTTTTATGTAATGTTCTGCATAATCCTCAACTGCTGCTGGAGAAGCTAGTGGATTTCAAGTGTCACTGATGTAATGTGTCTGAGGTAATTAATTTGTGTCACTCACCTGCCTGTTACCCTCCTGCGGGGAGATTACTTTAGTTTAATTTCACAGATGCAGAAGGGTCTTGGTAAGAATGATTAACTAAGAGAGAAGTAAGCTGGGCTTTGCTATATATGCGCCTCTGCCGTTGTTGATTTTGTTGCACAGATGAAGATGGGACAGACTGCAACCTTACCCTGCAGAAAAGGTGGTACCTACGTCACCGAGCTTTATGAATGGTTCAGGTAAGTTTGCAAAATATTAACTAGGTGCCTACTATGACAGCAGCTGGTCTTTAGGGAAAAATAGGATACATAAGCATGGTTAGCCTACATGTCATCTGAGATGCTTTTATACAAGACAACCCCGACCTTATTCTGGGTTTTTATTATTGGAGAGTAATTACACAGCTGTAAAATGTGTCAAGAATGGGTCATGCCATACTGAAGTTTTATTGTAGGCCATTAAATGCCAACCATGACTGTAAAACCAAATAAACTCCATCTCAGCATAAGTAGGTCATCTGCTTGTTTAATTCTGAGTACTTTTTTATCTTGACCTTTACTGTAAGTCTTTTTCTTGGAACATTTCAGTTCATGATGTGCACAAGACAATTGCTTTTTTAATAATCTTGTTGCTGTGTAGAAATCATGCTGACAGAACAGTGTCTTAAAGTTATCAAGTGTCATAGCTTTTAATTACTATTTTACATTATATGTATAGCTTTTTTTGTACTCCAACTATACTAAGTGAATTTCTAGATATAATACTGATAGTTTAGATAAATACTTGTTCCACATTTTTTTAGTAAATGAAGAACACTTTGAAGTATACTCAAGTACTACTAGATGTACTGCTTGAGTGAACTAACTTGTAGTTTACGATTTAAGTATTATTTCTGCACTTTAAGTATATTACTGTGTTCCTATTTTGGTATTAATATACCTTTTAACTGTTCATCTCTTTCCCAACCAGCATATTTTATTGTACAAATATTTGAACGTGATTTGTTTAATTTGTTTAATTCTATAGAATATTTTTAGCTTCATGCATTTTTTTTATCAACACTTTAGTGTGGGTTAGTTTCATTTATTTAAAAAAACAACATTTTGAACAAAAAGCTGAGAAAATTGTGTTTTGTCAAAGACTGTCCGGATCAGATTCAGAGTAATTGCATAATATGTTGCTAATTGTTTCTTTCTTTTTCGGATGTGTGTTGATCAGTCGTAGCCTACTCTTTCAAAAGATTAATAGCGCCATTTAAAAATGGGGGAAAAAAAGATTAGCATTAGCTATAGCGATCATATGGAGCTCTATTAAATATGAAGTAAGACCGCGAACTTTATACACTTTTTATACAGAATTGCTCTGAACAGAAGATCACAACAGACGCATTTTGTAATCTGTGAGTAACGTTATATACTTGGGGTGGTTAATGTAGATTGAAGTACTTTCTTATTTTTAGTTTATAAGAAGTAACGTAGGCCTAGGCCTATAGGCTAGCACTTGAATAAACTTTTTTTCGTAAGGGTAAGTCAATGTTGTTCGCTGATCAATATGTGATTCGATCTGTTTCACATTATCATAATCATATCTCTATCATATTAAAGCGATCGTGTCTCTTCAGAAAAATTGCACTAAACCACTCGATTAGTATGGATTTGTTTTACGATCTCTTTATTAACTAATTTAAAGGAACACGCCGACTTTTTGGGACTTAGCTTATTCACCGCACCCACCACTAGCTTAGCTTAGCACAAAGACTGGAAGTAAAGGGCTCCAGCTAGCATACTGCTCCCAATAAGTGGCCAACATTTTCCTATTTAGCCTATATGTTTGTGATTTGTATAGTCACAGTGTGTACAAATAACAAGGTCAATATGAGACACATGCATCTTTTAACCGTATACATACTGGGAACTATATTCTCAGAAGGCGAAGCACTGCTACTACTTTGGAGTGATTTGCTCGCAGCACCTGAGAAGCCCTGTGTTGAGGACATAGACTGCAAAAAAAGATGGACGACGCCCCCTCGCTCTCTTCCATCGGTGAGAAATGAAGCCGCCAATGTCCCGATATACGGCGCTGACATCTTGGGAGTTGAGTCTGCGCAGTAGCGATTTCGGGACCAGACCTGCGCAGTAGTGAGCAGGAAGTAAAGCCGCGAAATCAACGCCCCGGCCTCACTCTCCCAGCACTTTTTTAAGTGCTGATATCTGCTTCGTTTCTCCGTTCTGCTTCAGTTTTGATGTATGTTGATTGCAGTACAACAAGAGGCTTGTTAAAATAAATACAATCCCGAAAAAAAGTCAGTTGGCGCTTCTGTGACTACTTCGCTCAGAGAACCTGTCAATCACTGCTGTAAATCATGACGTTACACCACAGTTTTTATAGTATCACGTAACTAGCTAAAAACAAACCTATTTTAAAAACAGACGCTTGAACTTGCATCAGCGTGATAAAAACGACAGCAAATGACAGAAACCACCTTTGGAAAAAATATATTTGAAGTGTAAGTTAATTGTTTAGTTGGTCTCACGTCCCATTGAATAACACGGGGAGGCGGGGCTTATGACCTATACTAGGACCAGTCACTGGGGGGTGATCGAGACGTTTTGGCTTCACTTTTCACGCTTGGTTGAGGAGCAGAGTTCTTTCAGAGTGTTGCGTGCTTCGCCCTCTGAGAATATAGTTCCCAGTATGTATATGGTTAAAAGATTACTGTCTCATATGACAGTCCCTCCACATATATCTTAGCAGAAAGTTGAAAAATGTTGTGTTTACTTCACACAAGAGCAGCCAAACCCTTGTTGCCATGGGAACGTTATGAAGTGACGTATTTCCGCGACGTGAACATCATCGAAAAGCTGCAAACCCAAGGGGGTAATCCACCAGCCGGAAACTGAAGTCTGCCAGGGGGCCGCCATTAGCTAACAAGCCTTCACCTGCTGTTAGCATCCCATTGACTCCCATTCATTTTTGCGTCACTTTGACAGCGAATAACTTTACATCTGAGGCGTTTAAAGACTCCATTTGTCCATTGTTTATTTCTAAAGAAACACGACAATTTATAAAGGGCTCCATTACCTTGTATGTTACGTTATGACCTCGTAGAAGCAGTTTTTGTAAAAATAGGCTAACGATTGCGTCATAACACGCGACGCTCTGTCGCACAGTAGAGAAATTACCATACAGATAGGAGGAGAAGCTCGCGGGCAATCTTTTACTGTCTATGAGGCAATTGGGGGGACGAGGAGGCATAAAGTCAAGGGAGAAGCCCATAGAGAGTCCATAAAAGCAACGGGACAAAATATTTTCAACAACGTTTTGAGGAATTCAGATTTCTCTTGGCACAGCTAGTAGAAGACGTACCACTGTCAGACAGGTTGTTTACGTCACATCTACGTCGTCAAGCTCAGTTTGAGCCTGCGCAGTACGCTTGGCAATCAGGAAGTGAGTGCTTCTAATTGGCTTCACTTTTCTCTCTTGAAATTTATGGGGTCACTGTGTCCATTTCTTTTACTGTCTATGCTTCTGCCACTCGAGCGACTCGCTCATGTGTATTCTGATTGGCAGATTCTACGCTTACGAGAATACTAGATTAGTTTGTAGAAGTAATTACACATTAATGACCACATACAATTTTGAAAGAACAAAGTGTTTTTTTGCTAAGAATCAACTTAAAAAAATCAAGAAGGGCCACACAAGCTTAATTGACTTAACTTTTCTCCATTGAAGTCTATGGGGTCGCTGTGTCCATTTCTTTTACTGTCTATGTGCAAACCCCGCAATGAAGCCATGATGAAGCCTGCAAATCAGTCTCATTTGCCAACAAAAATAAGCAAAAAAGACCGTGCAAAGCAGTTTCCCCGTGTGTTCAGAGCCGTCGCAAGGGCTGTGCGAACTGTGCAACCACACAGGGCCCGCAATCCTGCGTTTTTTTATATTTTTTTTTTAACAAATGTTAAAAACTAATTTAAAAAACTAATTTCTAAAAAAACTAAATGCAGAATAAATATTATAACATTTATAATGAAAGTAGTGGTCCCCTGGAGTTGTGGGGAAAATCTAAGCTAAAATCTCTTATTTTGAAATAAAAATCACACTGATCACATCACTTGACTTCCTTCTTCCAATTTCCCTATATATCTATGAAGAAACATAGATATAATTAATAGGCTACGTCAATGGCGCCGCCGCCGCAGAGAAAAATGCCTGCTTCGTGTGCTGCTTTGGGGTGTAATTGTTTATTTTATTGACTAAACTATTTACTATTACTACTTACTTTATATTTTTTTTACTATTTGCATTGCACTGTAGTTGTACCATATCATATGTATTACCATAAAGGATCCGTCAGTTATCTTTGTTATTGCTAAAATCACAGAAAATGCTTTTTCCACAATAAGAAAACTTTATTTCATTTAATGTGAAATTTTTATTATATCTCAGTATGGGGGTCTTCACAATTCTTATCCAAGAATAAAAAGCCAGATACATGACAAGCCTGAGCTTGGTACTTGGTAAGTCTAACTATCGAGATTTTAAATAACTAGACATGGAACTTTTTGTACACCATACACAAACCACTGAAATCGGTTGATAAATGTAAAAACATTCCAAAGCGGCCAATAGGGCGTCTATGTATTTATTATGTCTATGTGAAGAAAAGCCCATAGTAAAGCCTCTGTCTCTTTTCAGTTATCCGAAAGTTTCTCCTTTATCTCATGATTTCATATGAAGCTTTTAGTTGAAGTCACTGGTATGACCTACTTTATTGTTAGGTAATTGTAAAAACGAGAATACAAATGGATTAAACTACTTAATTTAGTTAGTATACCATGATTGACAACATCAATTTGGTTTGATACCTTGCAGGAGCCATTTTGTAAAATGAAATTTTCATGAAAATTGTCACTGGTGTTACCTTTCTAATGGGTAACACCAGTGACTCCCATTTATAGATAAACTTTATTCAAAGTTATTCATTTCGATTATATGCCAAATGTAACAATTTAGTCTAATAATTATGGTTGAAGAATAATGATCTTTGGTCTTATGCATGTCATTGGTGATTCATTGTGTCACTGGTGTTACTTCTTTATTTTCTGTCACATTAAATACGATGTCACATGTGACATGATGATAATTTTAGATCCATTTAATTCTGCTACACTCAAAAGTTAAGATTTAAAGGATTGCATCATTACTTGATTTTAACTGGTTTTCAAATATTTAAATTGTTATAGCAAATACATGGTTGCGCAAACAAACTAACCTCATTCAAGCACACTTTTAACAAACCTGTTCAAAATAAATAAAACATAATCTCCTTATTTGTTGGATTATTATTTTTTTGGGGTAATTCTTACTACAAATAAATAATTCCATAAAAACATTTAATATTGCCAAAGAAGTAAGGTAACACCAGTGACAACAAAAAAATTATACATGCGGTCTTTAAATAAATGCACAAAAAATATAAAAAATCATTAAGCTGTCATTTATGCATATTCATAAAGTCAAAGGGTAATCTAATAATGTGGTGTAAGTTTAAATGTTAGAAAAAGAAATGCATTTTAAGACATCTTGCCATACCAAAAGTGGATGTTTCTGTAGAATGACCCAGTTACAGCACGCACGGAGATGAAAAGGGTATGTATGGACTTATCTAACGCTGGGGGATACGGTGAATAAGCTAAAGTCCCAAAAAGTCGGCGTGCTCCTTTAAAGCGTAAAGTGGTAGTTGTGTGAACTGTCAATGGAGGGACAGAAATCACTCAGATTTCATAAAAAAATATCTTCATTTGTGTTCTGAAGATGAACGAAAGTCTTATGGGTTTGGAACAACATGAGGGTGAGCAATTAATGAAAGAATCAAAATTTTGGATGAACTATCCCTTTAAATGTCCTATATGTCTAATCCTGATTTAATCTAAGCCCTGTCTGTGAAATCAAGCCTAAATGTTGTATAAAATGTGTCTCAATGTCAAAAAATATTATAACTTATTAATATCAGTTTAGTTTTAAATTACACTGTTATACTTTTAGCTTTATAATTACCTCTTCAGATAAAAAAATAATAAAAAATCGAAATATTTGATAAAATGTGTCCACTTTATGCTTATGTCTGGCAGGAAATTCCTGAATGAGTGTCCCAGTGGACTGATCACCCTCCATGAGTTCCGACGTCACTTCTGCAATGGAACCGTGGGAAAAGAGTCAGCGGAGTATGCAGAGCAGATATTCCGCACGCTAGATAACAATGGGGTATTACACAGCTCAAAACCAAATAAGCTTTGAGGCCTGACACATCTGATGTTTTAAGCCTGGTGTTTTAAATGGAATCATTTTTCACACTGCCTTTACAAAACATGCATGTTGACTTGTAAAAGGAAGAGGTGTAAGAGACATGCATGACTCTCTACTGACTCTTGTTGTCAGATTTTTAAAAATGAATAAGATGGTTCATGTTTGTCTGAAAAGTAGACCCAAAAAGTATTCTAACACATGTTGAAAAAACAAACAAACAAAATGTTATGAACATCTGTGCAATTGTGTTCTGCTGTAGGCTACTCTTATGCTTAAATATAATTTTAAGAGAGTTTGATTCTTAAGATTAGTCCCAAATCATGACAGAAATGTGTGTTTTTTTTTTTTGTTTTTTTTTTTTTTTACAGTTTCTCGCTATTTGTTTAAAAAGTGTGATTATGGTTGCCATTTAACAGGATGGAGTTGTGGACTTCAGAGAATATGTGACAGCTATCAGCATGTTGATCGAGGGCACAACGGTGGAGAAACTGCGCTGGTCCTTCAAACTCTACGACAAAGACAAAGATGGAGCCATCACACGGTCAGAGATGCTTGAAATCATGCAAGTAAGTGATTATAGTTCAACTCTATTACTTGCAATTCTAATTTGATTTTACCATCAAATCGAATTCCAAATGGTGTTTGTTTACTCGATTCTGGATTGCTCCACTAGAGGGCAATATATAATCAGAATGAAATGCTGTTCTCAGGCTGTGTACAAGATGAGCGTTGCAGCATCACTGACCAAACCTAACCCGCTGACCGCTGAAGAGTGCACCAATAGGATATTTGTACGGCTGGACAAAGATAACAATGGTACACTGCTATCGCATTGCTTTCTAAAGTAGCCTACCCCAAGTCATTTCGACCACTCTTAAAATTCAAAGCACTGAACTTTACCAGCGCAAATGACAGTTTACAGAAAGTTCAGTCTCTTTATGCCATTCTTTGTCTTTCTGTTTCTATAGCCATAATCAGCCAAGATGAATTCATTGAAGGTGCGCTGAATGACGAATGGATCAGAGAGATGTTGGAGTGTGATCCAAGCATAGTGAAGATGGAGAGGCCTCTCAAAGGCCACGCAGTATAAAACTGTGGGTCTATTAACATTAAGGAGGTCGTGGCTGTTGGTGCAGCATTGACTGTGATGGGGGACTGTTTTGGGAATGAGAAGTTCATGCATTATTCAGTATATTTAGTTTGAAAATTAATGTAGACCTATAAATGAACACAATCAATGACACTCAAATTAGTTCTAATTCTAATATTAGATGTAGCCTACATGTTTATTGATGTAATTGATTTCCAATACTGAAATAGCTAATGAAATAATGGCTGAACAAACACCAATTAATTAATTTTTTTCAAATCACAATGTATTTTTTCAATATAAATATACCAAGGACATCTCTAAATAACAAAATATTCGTTTTATTAGGTTCTTAGTAGGCGGTTTTCAGAATAAATACGTCACTGCCCATCAAGTTACTTTTAACTCTTTTTTTAACTTGCTGCTTTTAACTTGATTAGGCTGCATCCGAAATCCCATAGGCCTACTTATATAGTGAAATAGTATGTGACAAAAGAAGTATGTCCGAATTCACAGTACTCATAAAAAAGTAGGCAAAAAGTACCTGGATGACCTACTACTTCCGGCGTGATTCTGAAGTGTGCGTATGATGGACACTTTACTATCCCATGAGGCCACGGTAGAGGATTTATGAATGACAGTGAAGCGATGCAACTGACTCTGGGGGTCACATGATTATGACAACATGGCAAATAGTACGTCCAGATTACATTCATACTACACATACTGTAAGTAAGGGGTTATACAGTCAAAGACCCAGAACCCGGTATTTGAAAGAAGACCTGGAGTCAGAATTATAATAAATTAAAGAAAAGTTTTACTGAAGATAGTTTGCAGTTTCGTCAGCTTCAAGACTCACACAGGAGATCGTAGGCCGCCCCCCTTACAGTTACAAAGATCACAGCAGTTATACCATTTCCAAGGTCTAATAAGCTACGTCATTGCTTACAGGTTGAATGATTCTCATTGGCTAAGAAATAGATAAACATAGTAATTTTCCACACAGATAGACATATCTCCATCGATTATGCAGCTGACACTCAGACCCTGAAGTTAGGCACGTCATGACTTTCCAGGTCGCAGATTTGGGTTGCTGGGCGCCAACATGTCCAGAACAACAACTCAGTCAATCTCCAATAATGCCAGTGGTTCCTTAACCTGCAACCAAGAAGACTAACACACACACCGACACAGCTTTTCCAAGGTTGGATTTGGCCAGGCTCTAACTATAAACAGGAGTCTCGTCTCAAAACATCAAGATAATGCGTTCTTTCTCTCAAGGATAGCTAGACTTTTGTCTTACTGGAAAGTAAGGCTTTAACAAAGAAATGGTCCCTTAATCTATTGGCTTCAATGACCCCTATATGTTTTAGCACGTTGAAGACATTTCTCAAACACAAAACCTAAGTCCATATTTCTTTTCTGGAAGCCGGGCTAAATAAGCAAACACTGTTACTGCATAAATACAGACATTACAGAATACATGAAAAGAACATTTCAGTAATCACACTGGTAACTTCTTTAACAAAGTAAAATCTCCAGAGAAATTATTCAACTCATTTGATATTAGAAGGCAAAATATTGATTAATACCTTGATTGTAATCACTCATTACATAATACATTGAAGCAGTAGGATTCCAATACTATAGGATCCCTTCAATACTATAGAATGTACTTTTTGCCGTTGTGAAGTGGTTATTTATTCAAAATAATTACCTACTCATAAAGTATGCGAGTTTCAGTCTCACCTCGTGTAAGTAAAAAATGTATTATCTGTTGATTACAAAATACTAAAATAATTAGTCATTTTAATAATTATTAAAAATAATCAGATTCTTGTGCCATTTTTTATTTGCATTTTTTCATGCAATCAAGTTTATTTTTTTTGTATTATGACTTGCTATCAGAGCTTCATCCCTATGGCCGGTATTCTAATGAATTGTGTTCTGTGCAGTACGCTCAGTGAAAAAGTAGTAAATGCCAGGCCAATAAAGATATGTGAACATATATTCTTTCTTCTCTACTTTGCTGTGACACTCAGACATGTTGATTACATTATATTAGTGAGACAAATAAAAAGATTTTATGTCTAGGTGGAAATAATAAACGCCTATAAGCTCTAACATTAACCCTCAGCAGTTGATTTATGACGAACACTTCAAAAGTGATCAAAAGTTGTTGTTGTTTTTTTTGTGGCATGTTTCACCATATTTGTGTTGACATTTTCACAATATAGCCTCACAATTATTGCCAACGCAAACATGATACACGTAATACGTTACTATGGCGAAGGCTCATTGTGAATATTAATTAGATAGCGGATAGCCTTCTTAGCGAAAAAACTGTATAGTGAATATTAATTGCTCGGTGACCATCCAATGGTGAAGACATTGCTTATGAATATTAAGCAGCAAGCCTTCGCCGTAGTAGGATGTTCCCTGCCTATGACGTCCCACATTCCCACTTCCATTGTCGACATGGCGCTGGCGAAGTGGGAACACGAACTACGGAAAGAGCAAATCTCGTAAAGACATTACAGAAAAACAAGGAAAAGATTACGTTTTCATACTTTAGACGGCAGTCCAAAATTTGGTAAGCAATCTCAACATACTTTTTGTCAGAGTAACTTACAAGTATTTGTTCTCTGTGAATTTATTTTACTTGTCTTTTCTAAACTTGCTTGAGTAGCAAACTTGCTTGTAATTGTCAAAATCTCTCTCGTTTTTTTGTCGTAGTTATGACAGAATTTGTCAAAAGTTAGTTTTGAGCGTAGTTATGCTATATTATCATGTCTTCACAAGTTAGTTAGTCATATTTCCATAGCCTACGGGATTGATTACAAACAGCATTTATGTACGTTACATGTGCATGAGGTTAAATTCAGAAAACTGGATAGCTAAAGTGATGTTTAGAGGAATTGTACAATACTTAACACAAAACACAAAGTATATTTTAAACTATTTAAGAAATATTGAGAAACAAGCTATGATTCGAAGAGCAGAACTGTAGGTAGCGGAGGCACCGTTGTGTTTGTGAAGAAGTGATTCACACATTCCACGTAGCCACAGAAGAACAAGCTGCTGTGACACGAGTTTCCTTTACTTCATCCTTACCTGTGATCTGGACTGAAAAAAAAAACTTACAGAACATTACACTTTTTAACTATGCAGTCTCCAGAAAAATATTCCTCTATTAAAATGAACTTTTGTGAAGGGGAAAGTTGTCAGACTGGAAAAGTTAAAGGGGATATACAGTCAAGTCAATAACAAGTGTTGTGTAGTTTTTACTTGTGTAGTAGTTATCTGCTGTGTTAAAGGTGAACTGTATAATATTATATATTTTAACTAAAAGGTTTTACTGCATTCTCAACAATTTGGCTAGTTATTTGTTGACCAAAACAGTGTTTAGAATTTTTATTTTTCACATTCAGTTTCGGGATTTTTGTGGTTTGTGTTTGAAATGTACTAGAAAGCGAAAGCCTTTAATAGACTGTTTAATGACCAGTTCAATTACGATAACTAACCCATATATTGTGACATATTCTGCAACTGTGGCATGTTGTCACAAACGTTTTTTTGTTAAATTTAGCTGTATCCTTTCAATAAAGGAGTTTTTTTTTTTTAGCTATTACAATTGACTTTCAGAAATAAATTGACCTGCACTCTGGTACCATGGAGAACTTTTAACATCTATGGAACCTTTTCATTCCACAAAAGGTTCTTACAGTGGAAAAAGGTTCTTTAGATTATGAAAAAGTGAAATGAATATATATTTTTAAAAGAGCTGTTGACTGTAAGGTTCTTTGAAAAACCCACTATTCTTCTATGGCATCACTGCCAAAAAACGAAACCCTTTTGGAACCTTTATTTTTAAGCGTGTGGATAAATTGTCACTGCAGTGACTAACTTTAAACCTTGTTCTTGTAATTGCTCTGATAATGTCATTTTCTGTGTCTGAATCCATTTCAGCCACACATCTGTCAAATTGGTGTGATGTTTACAGTAAATGTCTCCATTGAAAGACTTCAAAGCACATTATTTCCAGGTGATGTTCTTATTTGTTGTTTAATTTTTGTGCTTGTAGCTAGCCCAATGTAAGCCTGCAGCTTTCATCAGACCATCTTTTTTTGTTGTGCAACTAAATTCTGTTACCATCTTGAAGGGCTAAATCACATGAGGGCATGTGAGGTTTTGATATTTGCAATTTGCAGACACATCTGTGCATTTATCTAAGCAGAGTGGATTCTTTTATATTTTACTGATAGCATATGGAACGCCTTGACTACATCCCTTCTCTGTTCCATACGGTTATGTGAAGTATGATGCATCATATTCTACGACAACGCCTTGGCTTGGCTTTCATATCAGTGTCAGATGGGTGTCCCATTAGATGTGTTGAGTGTGTGACCCCAGTCAGCGGTGGTGTTTCATTGGCAGCTTATGTATAAAACTCTGCTTAGTGACGCCCCAATATAGCCACAAATATGTAAAAGTGTATTTAAAACAATTTAATGTTCCATTCTGTTACTATTTCTGACATATCTAAGAAAAGGAGCCTGTTGTAACCAGGGGCTGTCCTCCTCCCACATGCAAACGCTGGACTGAAGGCTTGTGCACATCTGTGTTGCTCTAGGTCTTGCACGGGACCCAAACATCTTTTATAACTCTCAGCTTGGCTCAAATGCAGCAAACATGTGTGCATAACATTTGTACAGTCGAAAAATGTTGTAGAAAAACCTACTCGCACAATCAATTTGACAAAAACACTTTATTGAACTACCTTGGTGTATGATGTTCACTACTTTTCAAAAGTTTTGGGTCAGTCAGATTTTTTAACGTTGTTGGAAGAAGTCTCTTATGCTCACCAAAGAAAAATACATTAAATATTGTGAAATATTATTACAATTTAAAAAAAAAAGTTTCTATTTGAATACATTTTGAAATGTGAAATGTGAAATTTTCAGCATGATTACGCCAGTCTTCAGTGTCACATGATCCTTCAGAAATCATTAAATGCTGATTTGCTGCTGAAGAAACATTTCTTTGTATGGTCAACAGTTGGGCTGCTTAATATTTTTGTGGAAACTGATACTTTTTTTTTTTTTTGATGAATAGAAAGTTCAAAAGAACATAATTTATTTGAAATGTAAACAATTTTACTGTCACATTTAATGCAACCTTGTTGAAAAAAATTATTTAACGTTTATCATTAACATATCTATTTTCTGTCAATGTTGGAGATTTTTTAAATATTTTTTTTATTATGGCTTTATATTGAATATTTAATTGTGCATCCTAATTTAACCTATTCTTACATTTAGATTACCTTTTATATCATCTAACACTAAAATTAATCTCTAAAAACAATTAAATAACACTGAACGTTAAATGTAATCTTTACCAAATCGCTAAATGAAGAGTTTTACTGCTGTACATAATGTTGTGATGTTTAAATTAACTTTTGATTGATTTTTGGGTTTCTAATTAATTCAGCAGAAATAATATAGAATTTGTAAGAATTTTCTTGATTCAGATATTATATCACCATTTACTAGAAAGCTTGGCATGCATATTTATTTATCAGATGAGCATGTGCTTATGGGTCCATTAAAAATGTCTTTCCCATGACTCTCCAGCATGCTTCTATGCTTGCTTTAGCTTGACTTGAGGCAAGTTTGCTGGCTTACACGGCTCGCCTGCCATAAATGCTTTTATTTCTGTTGAGATGAATGACCCGAAGGCTGCTATTTTTCTCCAGCATGTGCCAGCAGAGGTTTTTCTGTCAGTCAGTCAGAGCGGTTCAGAGAGGGATAGTAGCTAATGCGTCTCAAACAGAGTGTGTGGCGTGGAAAAAGTTTATACACACAATGCCCCTTAGGTGCCCGACTGATGGATTTGAAAGGCCATTAGAATTTTTTTCCCTTATTCTCACTCTCATGCTCATATTCATAACTTTTATTCTATGCCATCTTGAGCCCGTTTCAAGAAAAACATAAAAATACTAACATTTACTTTCCAAAAACAGAGTTGACTGTTTCCTTTTGACCATTGGTCCTACATAATTGTGTTCTGTGAGTCTAGGAAAATGTTTCAAAACAAAGAACAGGCTTCATTAAAGTTTCGTCCCACTCAATGTCATTATTGGCATGATTGATTCCAATTGAAACATTGTGATTGAAACACATACTTCAAGATCGTCCTTTGTCTGTGGTTTTAAACTAGTGTTTTGCACATGCATTATAGTCTTGTTGTTTATCTGAACCTAGAGTCTTGATATTTCTGTTTGACTTCATACGATTCTGAGAGGAAATATGAGGTTCATAAAGAGCATGTTATCGCTTTTTGCAGGCTGGAAGCCTCCGTGTTTCCACCATGAGAGGAAATTCCAGTCATGCAAAATTCTGCAATGCAAAGCAACCTGTGCTTAGCTTGTGCTTGAGTCTATGCTGCATGGTTGTTAGCTCACAACAATCTTGGTTGTAAGGATGTACGCTCTATAGCAGAATGATTATAATTAACTGAAACTAAAACAAAAACTATAAGAAAAAGTTGTTGCCTGAATTTTGAAATAAACATGAACTGAAATAAAAAATATATAAAAGTTATTTTATTTCAGCTAGTTGCTGTGGCAACGTTTCTCATTTTGATTTAGTTTAACTTTATGTACTAAAAAAAATAATGAAAGAGATTTTTAAAAACACCTAATGACTAAAACTTTAAAATTAAAATGAAAGGGGAAAATATATATTAACGGTGCCCTAGAATGGTTTTTATTTTTATTGTATAATGTTTTCTGGGTTGCCCTTATAATGTTAGTATGTTTTTTAGATCAAAAATAGTCATAATGTAGAAATAAAAGGCATTTTTCCTAGCCTGATTTTAGCCTCTGATGTGAACGCTCTGTTTGAAGGGGCGTGTCTGCTGTGTGTGTAACCGGCCTCTGCTGTGATTGGCTGACATGCTTGCATATGAAATAGCTACGTATTACATGTGAAACTCTCTCGAATACTTTTACTACAGATATTGTTTTTACTATTACAGCTATCGAGATTAACGAATCGTGAGATGTTTTTAAAGTATTTAGATCTATTCCCATCACATAAAATGTTGCCGTGATGAGCATTGAGCAAACAGATGACAGTGTGTTGATCGCGAGAATGAAGATCTTATCATTGCAACGCAGTTTCTGCACTCTCTCTAATGCTTTCACCAATGCAAACACGATGATGTAAATACAGTATTGAACGATTTTGAGAGAAAGATTACCTGTCTGAACTTGAACAATTACACATTCAGAAAGTGTTGCTTGGTAGCTCGATCGATCGAGGCCAGCTCTGTATTGGCCCAAGTTGAGGAAATAGTCTCGTCGGTGAAATGTTTGGAAATTTCCAGAGAAAATAAAATTAACCCAATGTTTCTTCAGAGGCTCGGAAGAAGGAACTAAATACCTTTGTGTTCATTTGTACATCCAAACACTGATCGACTGCCATTGCTTCAGCTGCGCAGTTCCGCCTGTCATTGAACATGGGCTGGCATATGCACATTTTTGGAGTCGTACATATTAATGATCCCGACTGTTGCGTCACAGTCGGTGTGATGTGGAGATTCGCCTATTTTTCAGGGGTGTTTTTCAAAAACGAGATTTAAGTAAGGAGAAAACAATGGTGTTTGAGACTCACTGTATGTCATGTCCATGTACTGAACTCTTGTTATTTAAATATGCCAAAATAAATTCAATTTCACATAGGGCACCTTTAAACTCATTCAAAATATTAATACAACCTATAGTAGTACCTCGACGACACTAAAATAACACTAAATAATGATATTAATGTAGATAGACAGAATTGTTTAGAAACGTGCTGGGAAAATTTCACCAGATCTCGCTGTGTGAACGTGATGTTTGGATAGCACAGCTTTTCTAGACATACCATGAGTCTCCACACAAGTTTTTGACTTATTTTCATAAACGGTTAAGTTAACCGTTTGAAACTCCATAATAGTTTGGACTTTAGTCTTAAATCAGACAATTATTTTAACAACTAAACTTTTTACATGACGCATTAGTTTACTCCTTGATTTCATAGCATCTTTGAAAACTTTGACTTTGTTTGATCCATTTTTCTTTTAATGGCTATGTTCACACAGTCAGTGTGTTTGTGATTAAAGAGCTTACCGGTATTTACTAACAACAAGTGAGGCTCTCAAATCCGGCTGTATACTAATTAATCCGGATACTAATTTTTAAGATAAAATTTTTATTTTTTTTGTTTAGTTTTGCAACTATGCATAAAAAAACAACAACTCCCACTTAAGGTCCTTTCACTCCAAGGTCAATAACTATAACAATAATGATAAAGATATAGTTTTAAATATCATTCTAAATATAAAAGTATAGCAGAGTCCACAGCACGACTAGAACGATAATGAGACCGAGAAATTATATCGTTTGAGTCACTTTCAGAACGATTTCTTCCCAGCTGATGAACGATAAAAACATCCAATTCAGAATCCCTCCTACTTTAAAGAGCTCAAGCGGCAGATGACAAACCTGCAACGTGCTAAGAATAAACAGAATGATATCATCTGCTGGTGTAGACACAAATTTGGTTATCTTTATAGTTATCGTTCTTGGTGTGAACGGGCCTTTATAGCACACTTTACATACTTTTTGATCTGTATATTAAACTTTGGCCTGTTATGAGAATTTTTAAAACACTGGTGATGGGATATCAGAACATGACAGGGTGTCTCTTCACCTCCTTGTTTTGAGGATTAAAACTGAGAGAATGCCGCCGCTGTATTCTTGGGCTATGAGCCAAAAGGGCCTAACAATGTGTCCCCACTAGTCCCCCAACAAAGTACCCAGTGTCCCCTGCAGCAGCACAAGCACTGTGCCAATAATTGAAATAAATGGCTCAGTTATTCTTTAAAATCTGTGGCTAATGGTTGGAGCTCGACTGCGTTACCCAGGGAACAGCATAGAGCTGAGAACCAGCCAACCTTTCACCCAAAGGATGTGCTTTGCTCTCTGGAACCACCATAGGGAGACCAGTTTCAGATAAATATGCATTTAGATGCAAACATCATTGGGAAGGTTGAGAAATTTAGTAATTTCAATAAGCGCTCGTGTTATTCGGCATTGATATTTTTGTTATTCAACCATAAAACCTCATGCAAAATAGTTTCTGTGCTCACATTAGTGTTAAAGCTATTGCAAATCATAAATATAAAGTTGAAATAAAATAGTATATAAATATATATAATTATTATTATTATTTATTTTGTTTGTGGAAATGTTGCTTTGGCAACTAACTGAATTAAAATAAGTACTAAATTACTAAAACAAACTAAAAATAAAAGCTAAATAGAACTGTTTGAAAAAAAAAAAACTAATAAAATAAAAACCTAAATAGTATTATAATTACTAAAACCAAAATAAATTTAAAGCTAAAAAATTAAAAGACAAATAAAAATGATAAAAGCACATAAAATAACTAGGCTTAAACTTATACTAAAATTACTCAAACTAAATTTTTTTAAATACTATAATATAAATAAATAATACTAAAATAACTCTAGTTCACATTTATCTGTATATTCAGCCTCTGTATTCAGAATGTTATTCTGTTCATCCTATATGGCTCTAGATTCTGTTAAATTCACCAACAACTGAATTTTTTTGTGTCCATGTAATACTTTCCTGAGAGTTTAAAAACATTTCTCATATCTCAAACCAACAGCACATTCGCATCGCTTTCTTTATTATTCAGTGCCTAAGCCGTCAGAAGGTTTTTATTAATGCATTTAGGGATGACTTAAATGCATTTTATGCTGTTGAGTGTCGACTGTAAAATTTGTTTTGCTATTTTCCTTTTATGCAGGATTAACAGTGTTGAACAAGATGATGTCTGATGCCAGTGACATGTTGGCAGCCGCCTTGGAGCAAATGGATGGTATCATAGCAGGTAAAGCTTTTTAATATTTGTATTAAACATACAAAAATTTAAATGAAACATCTATTTCAAATGCAACTGTCCCTCAACATTTAAATCTGACAAAATACTTCACTTCACATTGGTGAATTTGTTCATTCTTTCCGGAATGGAAATATTCTGCAGTGGTACAAAGAAAATCTCAGACTCATTTCATGAAACCTTTACAGAGACAGATTAAACTGATATTAGTAGGCTGACCAAATGGTTTGGCATTTGAAGTAATTCATCACTGGTTTATTATAAGGCTGACATTTCAATTTGGAGTCGTCTGTCTAATCACATGATTTCCTGAGGTTTCAGCAATTAAAGCATTTACTCTGACCTGGTTCTGATTTCAAGACTTGAGTGGTTATTCACCCGCAGCATGTTTTATTATACGGGCATGCTATCTTTTACCCTACAGTACATGATAATTGTGTCTTCTATAGTGATTCCTCATTGTGCTAAATGTTAACTATTGTAAAAGATTCAGTCTTATTGCCTGACTCTCCTGAGCATTTCATTTATATTGTGTAGCACCACCAATTTGCTTGCACATAAAATGTGATCAACTGCATGGTATCAATGTTTGTGATATGGCTATGTTGGTGTTTAAGTAGAAACCCTCTAAAAGTTCACTCTGACATGCATTCAAATTGAAATCCCCATTCACCACTTTGTCGTTGGCATTCAGGCTCCAAGGCTCTGGACTACCCCAATGGCATCTTTGATTGTCAGTCCCCAACATCGCCCTTCATGGGCAGCTTGCGAGCCCTGAATTTACTGGAGGACCTGAGGGGTGTCCTGGAGCTCATGGACACTGAGGAGAGAGAGGGCTTGCGTTGTCAGATCCCAGACTCTACCGCAGACAGTCTGGTGGAGTGGCTGCATGGTCACCTGGTGCGTACGCCACATTCCTGAACTCTGGAATTCACCGTGTCTACTGTGTGAACATGAGCTAACATACTATGTGTTGCCATGTTGTTGGGAAGCGTATGGTTATTTATACTTCCTATATTTATAGTAGTCAAAAAGCCTGTAGTCTATTTTCAATGACAGTCAAATGTACGCTATGTGTTGGTTTGTGCCTATTGGAAGTATTTTCTGTTTCATGCTGGTATTGCTAGGCCTTGGCTGACTATTTTCATTCTGACGTAATACTAGTGTTGGAACTTATTAATTGAGCTATTATAGTATCATGTGCATTAGTTCTATTCATAATTAGGACTCTGCAGTTAAGTTTTGTCATTGCCTTAAGGTATTAGTGACGGCAATTCAAAGAAACATTATTCTTGTGTGTCTTGAGACAGATTGAACAACTGCCAAGTGAAAGTCAACACACAATACCATATTTAGTCAGTTTACATGGAGTATTATGTTCTTTCACCCAATGTTAACATTTTGTTGGCACAATAAATGGTGCATGAAAACCTTGAATATCAGGTGACCCTGTTTTTCTTTGTATCATTTGAAAAGCAACTTAAAGTTAACTCCGATTGTTTCAAGACATCTCATTTTGGATTCCAAAAGTCTTATAAAAAGTTTTATAATATATTCTTTTTCTATCTTTTTTTTTCTGACAGTCAAATGGACACATTTCAATCACCGGTGATGTTTACCAGGACAGACTTAATCGACTTGAAAGTGATAAAGAATCCCTTGTGCTTCAGGTAACTTTATATTGACAGCACATTTAAAAGTTTGGAGTCGATAAGATTTAAAAAAAAAAATTTGAAAGACTCACCAAGACTGCATTTATTTGATAAAAAATACATGAATATTGTAAAATATTACTACAGTTTTAAATAACTGTTTTCAATTTTAATATGTTTTAAAATGTTATTTATTCCTGTGATAGCAAAGCTGCTTTTTCAATAGCCATTACTCTAATCTACTAATTCTAATATGCTGATTTGGTGCCCAAGAAGCATTTCTTATTATTATTTGTTTAAAACGGTTATTTTAATATTTTTGAGAATAGTTTTTGTCTTTGACTAGAAAGTTCAAAACCATTTATTTGAAATAGACATCTTTTGTAACATTATACATGTCTACTGTCACTTATGATCAATTTAATGCATCCTTGTTGAATAACATTTTTAATTTCTTAGTAAAATATACTCTTATTGATCCCAAATAACGTTCTAAGTTAAATTCTCATCATTCTTTGAAGGTGAGTGTTTTGACGGATCAAGTGGAAGCACAGGGAGAAAAGATAAGGGACCTAGACCTGTGCCTTGATGAACACCGTGAGAAACTAAATGCCACTGAAGAAATGTTACAACAGGTGGGTTTAAAAATATTACTTGTTTATTGATGACATGGTCTGGTGGTTGGTTACATATGCATTTTGCATGGTGTCGTGGGCTGGGCGATAAAACGAAAACAATAATTATCGCAATATAATTTTCATCTATAAAAACGATACACAGACAATTTATCCGCTCGGCTCAAAGTTCAAATGGCAGCGCAGTGCGAGTTTACTATAGCAGATGTGTTTATTTGCTGATATGTCTCGGTTATGCGACCACTGAACAACGTTGTGAGATCCAGTGAGAAGCGATTGAATTCAGCGAAGAACACAAATGTCTTTGTGATTTAAACTAGTTTAAAGCCAGATGAAACAGCGCTGAAAAACAGGAGAAACACTGCACAACGATTCAGTCAGAAGGGTTTTCAATCTACAAATCACCATAATTTGTGGCAGAAATGTGGTATATTCATATCAAATGTTATCATATATGTAGACATGTAATAAATGAGGAATGGAATATAATTATAGTATTTTTTTGTGATTAAGCTATAGCATTTGTGCATTTATACTGAATGTATTTAGGCTACAGTTTTTTTTCATACAAATACCATAGAAACATATAGTTAAATTTGACCTTGTTAGTGAGGTGCAGGAAGCATGGTTTTAACTGTGGTTATCATGATCTAAATGTATTCTCCTATAATTTTAATAAAACTCAATCAGAATATTTATCATTTTTATAGATGTTTTTGACATTTTTGTAGATAGATAGATCAACTGATATGAAACATTTTATTATGACAATGTTTTGGCCATATCGCCCAGCCCTATGGTGAAGCTTATATACAGCCTATAGTTTTCATTTACTTTACTGTCCAGTTACAGGCAAAAAGCCCACAAAATTAATTTTCAATGACTGCAGATTGTTCATTTTGGAACTCTTGTTCCTAGGAACTCTTATGCCGATCAGCCCTTGAGACTCAGAAGCTGGAGCTGATGGCTGAGGTTTCCAACTTGAAACTGAAGTTAACAACCATGGAGAAACATAGACTTGATTTTGATGACCGATTCGGAGATAGTGAGGTAAGAAACATGCATACATACATGAGAGAAATAATTGTGTAATGATGTCTTTGTTTGAAAATGTCAGTGGCTGTGCTTTAATTGTAATTCTAGTCATTGGTTAATTTGTCATTCCGCCGTTGGTGCACAGAGCCCTTTTGTTTTGACCGCTTTAACATATTGCAGTTTGCTGGAAAGATGACATGAATGTTTGTTTAGAACCGTGATTTAGCAGTATAGCCAACCTTTTGTTTCTGTAAAAGCCTGTAGCAGAAAGACTTGCATTCAACAATGCACTCTGTTAGTGCTCGGACATCTACCAATCACGTCATGTTCCCGGGACAGAGGTCTGTTCCAGTACACTGGAATGTTGGGCTTTTAGCTGTTCTCTGTTTTGTTTGCTGTCTGGGCAAAATAGCAAATGCAAAAACACCCTTTACCAGATACCATTTCCTCTCCAAAATTGTTTTGGGTGGCCACTTTTCTCTCTAGAAACTAGTCATTACCACAAAGGACTAGGTCCCACTGTGGATGTACGGGAGTGGGAATGGTCCTCAGCAAGGTCCATTGGAATGGTTTTCCACATTGGTGGTTTCAGATAAACCTGCCCCTAAAAGGCACAAAAAAACATCGAACTATAGTTGGCTGCTTTACATGTCGTGGGCGTTTCTGGAACGCCAAGCTGGAAACTCATCCATACTTTTTGTTTGTTAAAAGTCTAGCTACTTGATGGACTTTAGGAAGGGCCGTTGTTATCAAAATGCACCAGAATGTTTGAGTCGGACAACATGCAACAATGGAGAAAAACAAGAGGTTTTGAAAGTTTAGCATGAAGCACGGACATAGAGATCAGCCGGTCTCTGCACCTGTGTGTGTATAAGACCAGTTTTGTCTCCTTGTTGAAATGCTTTTCCCTTCAGTCCATTTTTTTGTGATTGTGTTATCCATTATTCCTAGAATATTCTTTAACAGAGATATAAATTATTTATTGTTTAAACTGTGCACTAAGTTGGCAAGCGTGTTTGGTCTAGGATAAACACATTTTCTGCCTTTTCCTGTGTTATTTGCTGCCACATAATTTACTGTCTCAGCAAGACTCCAGTTTGTTTGCCAAAATGTCCTTTTTTATTCTGTTAAGAAGACTGGGTCTATGATATGACTTTCTAGATTTTGAAGTATTACCAGAATTGCTGTAGAATTACTGAATGTATACTAGTGTTCAAATGTTTTTGAAAGTGTCCTATGCTCAACCAGGCTGCATTTATTTGATGAAAAATTACGGTAAAAATGGTAACATTGTGAAATATTATTACAATTAAAAATGACTGTTTTCTATTGAAATATTTCAATAGTTTTCCGGATCAATGCTAAAGGTGGATGTATCTTTTTTTTTTTTTTTGTTTGGAGCATTCACTGAGTGTTTACAACTGAAGGCTGTTCTGTTGTTTATTGAATCATAAATCCATGGCTGAATGCTAGACATCCTGACAAAGAGCTTGAAAAGGCCTGAGTGTTGAATGGAAGCTTGTCATTAGATTCTTGTTTTTTGCTCGTAAAACATTTCTAAAGATTGAATACTTAGTCTGTTTGCTTAACAAACCATTTCAAACATGAGAAAAGGCTCATCATTGAAGCTTCATGAATGGGAATATGGCTTTGATAATCTGCGTTATTATTATTATTATTAGGATCCATGCATTAGCTTCCCTCCGTTATTGAAACTGTGAAATTGTGTAAATAGTTATTTTATTTTGATGGTAATCAACAGCATACATATGCAGTCAATAGAGTTAAACCTATTATTTATTCATTTAATGGTTAATTTCACATTATTCAATTCTAATTAATAATGGAGATTGTTTGCATTTTAAAGACTTCTTTCTTTTTAGGGTTTGATTTTGGAGATTAATGAACTGAGATATCGCATTTCTGAGATGGAGAGTGAACGGTTACAGTATGAAAAGAAATTGAAATCCACTAAGGTGAGTTTCAACACTATTTTCTCACTAGTTAAAACAGTACTTGATGTTTTAATTTTTAAGCTTGCGTAGGGTTTTCTCTACTGCTCCTGTCTCTCTTGCATAACCTGTCACTATTCTTGTTATCTTTAAGTGTCTATTTTCCTTTTCCTCCTTGGCTAACCTCTCTGCCGCTAGTCGCTAATGGCTAAACTCTCTAGCCTGAAACTCAAAATGGGCCAGATGCAGTATGAGAAACAGAGGAAGGAACAAAAAATCCAGGAACTTAAGGTCGGCATGCTTCAGGGTGGTTACTGCTTGTGGTTGTGACCCAAAGACCTTTTATGTAGTTATTGTTGCACTGTAACTTTGCTTTCTTTTATTGAAGCCTTCAGTTTTAAGTTTAAGTATATACAGTGGCCATTCTTAATATTTTATTAACAATACAATGACATTCAGTGTTTCTTTAGAGTCCAAATACATTACAGGACAACTGTTGAGTGTATTCTCTCATATCATTACAGAATTACACTTTTAATCATCTTGAGAGCTCTATAGTAGCTCCATAGCCCTCTATTATACACCATTTAAAGGGTACAGACAAAGTTCTCATCATAATTTGAAAGCTGCTCTTTAAATCTGCCCTCTTCTCCAAGCAGTGGCACCAGTATAAAATCTCAGCATGTTTAATTAACCACAAGTATGCTTTAGTGTGAGGCTCTACGTGATGTTTAAGCTGAGAGGGCTAAATTTCAGACTGCTTTATAATGCAGGAGAAACTATTTCTGTCGCTACTTCCTACTGTAGCATACTGTTAAGCCACACGCTTCAAAAAGCTCAGTGTGAGGTTTGCATAAATGTGCTACTCTGTTTTATTTTTGTGTGTGTGTGTGTGTGTTATAAACATCTCCCACCTTGGCAATGCTTTGAACTCTTGAATGAAGTTTTCAGAATGTGATTCTGATTAGTTGTTGACTGATTTGAGTCAACACTTTGCTATTTCGTGACGCGAGATAATCCAATAACCTTGTATGCTTGGCCAATTAACACATTTTAACAATAAAATTTGTGTGAGTGAAAGAGTAAATTTTGTATAAAGTGTTTTAGTTTCAGAAGTTTTGTCTGGTTTTATGTCAGTAATATATACTGAAAAATATTGTTTATAATAGTAAATATCAGTATTAATATTAATAATGATAATAATATTTGTTTATATTACAGATTTACTGAACTGTGTCTGATCCAAAAAAATGTATACATCAGACAGAACTTTAATTTTGCATGTGCCGTGTACTGAACTCTCTTATAGTAATTAGTAACTGCATGGTTTGGTGTTACTGGGCTTTTAACCTGTTAACTTTGTTGGTGGTCCAGGCTTTGGATTCAGCGTTGTGAGGTCTGTGTGTTTTAATGTTCAGGAGGAGCTGGTTACGTTGAGAAGGCAGCTCGATGGGAGAGATGTTGATCTGAGGAGGCTGCAGGATGAGACGGGGTCCAGATCCCCAACGCCTGCAGGCCTAGACGGCACAGAGAGAGGTGGGTCATGTAACATAATCACAGCGCTGCCTGTCCCAGCATGCCCTGCAGTTTTGTCTTGTCATTATGCTAGATCTGTGATGCTGTACTGACTCATTTAAAACCAAAACTGGAGTAGATCAACCTAATCAGTTGTTATTACATAAATTAATTTTCTTTTTTTTACTTTCTTTTCTTTCTCTTCTTTTATTGTTTTTTTATTTAGGTTTTTTCCTTTTTTTTTTTTTTTTGTTTAGATGTGTACTTTTTATATTGCTTGACATTTGCTTTTAATTGTCTATTTAGACTTTATTTATTGTTGTGTTTTTAATGTAACTTGTTATGCATAGCACTTTATTGGTCCAATAACAGAATACATTTAATATCATTACTCTGTCTTAAACAGTTTTCCATACTGAGGAAACATTAAAAAAGAGGCTCAAAGAGAAACGTAAGGGGACTCCATGTCTACCTTCTACACATACACCCTTTTTCATTTTTTAATCTTTATACTATTTTTGTCCTCTACTTCCTGTGCCTGCATGTTTGGGCATGGTACTCATGAAGCTTGCTTTTCTATGACACAAAGCAGTGCAAATTACCGACTTACTGGAAGTTAATGGATTTAAAAATAGCAGTTATTAGGTATAGGAAAGGGCCTGAAATTAACACTCGCCAAGCGCAAAATGCGAGTAACAATTGGAGTATATGAAACGGTGTCAATGGCCGGTAACATTTTTATGAATTCTATTAATGCAATGTTGTAAGAACATGAACAAATGTCAACAACACTCAGAACAGTTGACGGGTCAGTGCTGCATCGCCACAAAAGTTGAATCCTTGCCAATTTAAAGTGCAAGAAGATGCGAAAGGGAACTCAATTCGTTACTCGCGCACTGTGGGAATTTTGATGTGCCTCAACATTTGAAGCACGTCCCCAGAAATCCGCGTCTCTGACAGTGCACAAATTCAGAATTGAGCTCTTTTTCATGACTTCTTGCCCTTGAAAGAACACATTCACACAAAGTATCCTAGTTAACATACTTGGTTGTGTCTTAAGTGAATGTAAATAATTGAGAAAGAAAACGCATGTGTACAGTATCAGTATACAGGAAGAGAAAATCACTCACTGCTCCTGTCTGAATAGCACTTTTCTTTTCTTTTTTTTTACTTTAAAGCTGCAGTCCTTAGCTTTTTTGGGTTAAAAATGATCCAAAATAAATATTTGAGCCAAGTACATATCCAGCTAGTGTTCAAAACTATCTGCTTGCCTTAGCTCGATTCAAAATGGTAAGCTTGTAATAATGTCTTTAAATCCAGTGGTACTGGTGGATTTCCTAGGGAAATTCAAGCATGTATTTGCGTCATTGCAGTACGTCACATCTGTACACATAAAGAAAGTGTCTCAGCTAGTAGGCTATATTGCATGTGAGGATGTTGGAGGTGGAGATTTATAGCCTTTTCTCACAGCACTAGATATAATTAAACTGATCAATTTGATGTGAGTGATTTGATGGCGAGGCACAACTCACGTAAAGTTGATGATTCCACGAATAACTGCAATTGCAGATTTCGAACAGAGATGGCGACAAAGAGGAAAGACTACGGACTGCAGCTTTAATAAGCATTAATCTAATTTATAGTTTAATTTGTACAGTGAAGACTATGTAGTGTTATTTTACATTTTGATTACAATTCTGTACCTGAAAAGTGTGAATTTTGGTGTCATTACTGCCAAAAATAGGTAAAAATATTTATGACTGTTCATTTTCTTAAGTCACCGGTCATTGGCAGGTGTGGCTAAAAGTTATGTTATAAATCCAGGAAACGAGTAATAAATAACCATCCTTTCTTATGTTGTAGCCCTGACAAGAGTCAGATTGTGGTCGCCATCTGGCATGTCACATTTACATTATTGTCTGTTTGTTTCTTGCCTGTCACCTCCTACTGTAACACCTACTGTTCCCCAAAGCTAGTTTCTTCACCTCACTTCCTCTCTTCCCTCCATTATCAGCAGTTGACCGTAACCCTTGTTCACACTCCTCATGACCTCACAGGCTGGATGTCCACCCTTATCTGTGGCTGTATACTCTCATGTTTAATCCCAACAAGCTCCTCCTCGCTTCTGTTATGTACATTTCTCATATTTATCACAGAAGGTCACTGTTGTATTTCAGCTCAATGTGTCTGTCTACAGTTTATGTGATGCTAAATGTCAGGCCTGAGGCCTAATGTTTCTTTGCCCTTTAGTGTCATGAAATGGTCTTTAGTTTACTAAGCCTGTGCTTTGCAGATATGGAAGTACAAAGGATGAAGAAAGCTATGGAGTCGTTGATGGCAGCAAATGAGGAGAAGGTAGTTTTGGGTCAGAAGTTTCCCATTGCTTTTGAAAATCGTAACTTTTAATGCTGATAATGATGCTTTGTGTAGGATCGCAAGATTGAAGAGTTGCGACAGTCAGTCATGCGTTACAAGAAAGTGCAAGAGATGGTCATGTCAGCTCAGGGGAGAAAAGGTGATTTATTTGACTCATTTTTAATAAAAGCAATTCCAAAGGGATGTAAATGAAGTGCATTTATCACTTGGTGTTATTTTAGTATTATTTATATACTATTTATTAATGGTTTGAATTGGCTTTTATTTTTATATATTGAGTTTTTATTTTCATTTTAAATTTAGTTTAAGTTTGGGAATTTTGTCGTGTACTTCTGTTATTTTATTAGGTTTTGTTTTTAAACATTTATTTTTTGCTTTTATTTTTATTATACGTTTTAGTGCGAGTAATTTAGTACAGTTAGTTAACAAAGAAACATTTAAAAATGTTTTTTGTTTTTTTTTAAAGTTAAAGTTTTTTATATATTACTTTATTACAGTAAAGAGAAACACCATGGGGACTTTTCTGTACAGGGTAAAAAATCATAATATGAGGGGAAAATTATGATATTATATGACATTATATTATACTTTATTATTTAATACTTTATTGTGAATGTGACCTTGACATGTTTTCTAGATTATACTACATTATATTAATTATAATATAGTATAAGTATATTTATTATATTATATTATTATATAGTAATACACTATGCTATACTATATGACATATTTTTTTTTTATATATTATGAATGTGACCTTGATATGTTTTCTAGAGATTCACCCAATTAGTTAAATCCCATAACATGCTGTTGTTAAGTGACAGGCTGTATTTGTTCTTATGGTGCTGTTCCCTAGCTAATGATCTGATCTCCCTCTTCTCCTGTCTTTTTCATCAGATAAGGTCAAAGACGGAGACAGTGATGAGAGCAATAGCGACAGCTCCCTCTCCATGTCCACCGCCCTCTCTGTTTCCATGGACACGGAGAAGTCGCTGCTCGCTTACACAGAGGAAGTTGCTGTGAGGGGTCAAAATGAGGTCCACATTTTTTTTTCAGACCAACAAAATAAATTTTTTGTTTATATTTACATAATTTATTTCCCTCGAGGTTATACCATTTACTTTTGGTGGTTAATCTGCATATAATATTTTGTTTTGCCCTGCCTTATATGAAATCACTGCAGTGCAAGTTCCTGCAACTTATAATGTTCTTAATTTAGAACAACACATGCTGATTGACAGTTCAGCAAAGTTGTGTTGGTGTTTTTTTTAGGCTAATAATTTAGGGTAATACACTTGTGGCATGTTAACCTGTGGCTCATACTGTCAGTATCAGAGTATCACTTGTCATGGAGTGACTGTCTTCAGATATTACTGTTCAGAAGTGATGGATCATTGGAAAGACGTATACAGTAGGATTTCTCTAACTTTTTGAAACAAGGACTCCCAAAACTGATGTTAATGAAATTTGACATTCCTGTTATCAGTGTTATTTTAGTGTTATTTATATACTATTATAGTATTTATTAATATTGAATTAGCTTTTATTTTTATATTTTGAGTTTTTAATTTAAATTTAAATGTGTTTTAGTAATTTTATGTGCTTTTTACATTTTTTTTTTTTTTAACATTTCTATTTAGCCTTAATTTATTTTATTTCAGTTAGTTGCTAAGTCAACAGTTCTAACTTTCATGTAATTTGTTATCTTTTATTTTATTTAAGCTTTTTTCAATTACATTTTTTAAAAATAGTTTTATTGAACAATAACCTACAAAAAGATATGCATTTTTTAAATAGTAAATTATTTATATATTATGAAAGGTGTACATATTGTAGTACTGATGTAAAAATAGAAAAAATATTAGTGATGTTTTTACTGCATTTCAGTAATGAGAAACACTATGGAGACTCAGATTCAGAATATGTAATAGGGTAAAATGTACTTTGTCATAAAAATAGTCAAAATGCAAAACAAAAAAATCCTTAATAAAAAGGCTTCATCAAAGTGATTTCATTAAATTATATTATATAAAATATTGTATTTTTATGCGGTCTGCATAAAAAAATAAAAAATCTGTTATAGTGAATTTACTGTTGTGAATTTTCCTTTGCATATTGTCTTCATATGTAGGCTGCTACATTTGTCAGTACATTCCAAGTGCCATCGTTCACAGTATCATCCCCAGACAAAGCAGACAGCGATTCAGTACTGGAACACATGCAGTCATCAAGGTACAATCTCAGATCAGTACATTAAAACACACATTGTGTCTGCTGAGGTTGTTTTTTCATGCAGGCTCATCATCTGACAAACTCTGGACAAGCAAACATTCGTTCATATCATAGCTGTGGCTCTAGGTTTACATCCCAAAGCATCCCATCTATGTCACAGCATACTAGCTAAGCATCCCATTCTCCATGTTGCACCTCCGAAGATTTTCCTTTCTTGTGTTTTTATGATAGCATCCTCCTTCTGTCCTTTGAAATGCCTTTTGTCTATTATCTATATCAGAGTTCATGACTGTCACCTTCTTCATGCTATCTCATCACTCTATGGTGTTTTATAGTGTCACTTTCTCACTTTTAGCACATCAGTGGATGTCTGTCTATACACCTCACTTCTTACCCATCATGCTTTGCCACCACCTCTGCATCCCAATGCTTGTGTGTTTGTCCTTTGTAGTGATAAAGAGTGTCAGGAGCCAACACAATCACAGGAGACCCCATTACATGAGAGTCCCGAGTGAGTATGCGTGTCTGGTGGAGTTCGGTTACAACAATGGCACATTTTGAAATGCCAGTTTTGGGTAACCTGAAATGCCACTATTATTGTGAAACAAAATGTGTGTCTGACACCTTAACATGGTGGTTTGATACCTAGAATATGCCACTTATGAACATCTGTATGTTGGAAAAAGTGATGGTAAACAATGTCTTTTCATGTTTCAGAACATCAGAGGTCACAAAATCAGCAAGCCAGGACAACCTCGATGGAAAAGCCAGTGAAAAGGTGAATTTCAGACTTAACTTGAGAAAACAAATTATATAAAAAAAAAAGCATTATTAGTTTTCATTAGGGATATGCAATATATTGAATACTTGCAGTGTAATTGTGAGGATTTAAAGTAAGAGAAACCGTTTCTATTTTGCCGTTTGTAGTTATAGTGGCCATTAGCAGTAGATCAGAGACCAGCAGAGGTTATTCTATTCTATTCTTAGATTATATTATAATATTAACATAATCCTTTTTTATTTTACATACATGAAGTTATTTGAGGCTTCTGAAATATTTTCTTCCTGTTCTTTTAGAGCAAAGCTTTTGATGAGTTCAACAAGATTACAACACTACCACCCAAAAGCTCTTCTTGTACTGCTGAGGATGACAGCTTCGGCACCAGGAAGATGAGATCTTCCTTTGGACGGGGATTTTTCAAGATCAAGGGAGGGAAGAGGACTGCTAGTGCCCCTAATTTAGGTGAGACTATCTTATTTCTAGATAAATATGCCCTTGGTCTGCTATAGTTTCACTGTGATAAAAAAAAGTGCAAATAACTTTGGAAAAACTGTGCTCTGTTTGTATGTACAGTACCAGACAAACGTTTGGACATACAGACTTTTAGACTAAAAAGTTCATGAGTCAAACATATGCCTGGTACTGTATGTATGCATCTGTTTTAGTAGTAGTACATACACTAATTTATTGGCTAGACCTGCTGTATGGCCTCTCCGGAGAAAGACAAAGCAGAACTTGGGTGTGTTTTTATTTATTTATTTCCCTTCAAGGAAAAATCCTTCAACGCAATGCTTCCCCCCTAATCTATTGGCTCTCTGACCATTTTGTACCATATCAAACATAATCACTGCTTCTGCTATTAAAGAGGTCATATGATGTCCTTTTTTAAAGTCTTGATTTAGCTTTTGGAATCTACTAGTTTTTCATGCTTGAATGTTCAAAAAACACAATTTTATATTGTTGCCCCTTTATTGTGTATGCATTGGGCAGGTATTATTTAAATGAGAGATATTGTGACGTATACTTCCCAGAAGAAACAGTTCAGAAGGAGGTCAGAAACCGTTCTTACTGATATAGAGAATGACTTTTTGGAGTGGACTTCGTTCTTTGTAACTTTGCAGACCTTTTTCATGCTCAAACAGCAACATTACACAAAAAAAGCATAATAGGTTAGGTCCCCTTTTAAGCAAATTTAAAGTCATACTTGAGACTCAAGGGTGCTTGAGGAATTACATTGTTCTCTAACATATTGTAAAAGTGACCACATAGTTTATTTTAGTTTCATTCAAGCTTGATTTTAAAAAGTCTGTCTTTCTGAAAATAAGCAATTTAGGGCCAAAGTTGGTTTATTTTCATTTCTTTACTTCATAGCAGGAGATGATATTAAATGAGGTAATGATAATTAGGGTTTTTTAAGTCCTCTTTTAAAAACAATAGTCTAAATAGACATGTTTAAACATTGAGCTCATGTGGTAACCAGCGTGAGCCCTTCGAGATGATGAATATGGAGGTTCTGTCCTCATCGCATGTTATTTTGTGGCCACAGTACCCAGCCCTCAAATATTCAGACCACATTCTCACAGCTCTATATATCTTCCCTTCACATCTCTAGACTACAGTAAGAATGTACGTTCAGGCTGCATCTAGTGCCATTCAACTACAGAGATGTTATTACTTCCATTGTGTTAACTTGCATGTCAGCATGTGAATTTGTTCCATGGTTCCATTCCTAAAATAAACCCAATCCAGTTGTTCTTCAGTCCAGACGAGAAGTCATCTGCAATCTTGCTCCATGATGCTGATTCCAGTAGTTCAAGGAATACACTGTAATTTTTGGGCTTTCTTTCTTTTGAACTTCCTGTTATTCATAACATTTTTACTGCTCTGGTCTCAAACTGAACAACTGCCTTGTTTTTTCTTCCTTCCCATAATCCTCAGTTTATTTGATGCTTGACTAACCATGGCATTGTGGTTAATGTGTTGTGCTGTGGTGACAACAGGTCTTGTGTATGTGTTTGTTTGCACAGCTGAAACTGAGAGGGACGGCACTGACCATCTGGATCTGGCAGGCATGCCGCAGAGGTCAGCTGACAGTGACAGCACACACACTCTCCCCATTTCCCCGGAGGGCAAGAAAAAGTCTAAAGGAATCAAAGCACTCTTTGGAAAGTGAGTCTGAAACGGAGATGCAGTATTGGATGTTTCAGGTGGACAGATCACTACAGTACACAGAACATGTAGGATGTTGGATACTAACAATGTCTTTTTTTTTTAACAAAATGCTTTTTAATATTCGCTATTACTTCAATGCTTAGTGACGTGTGTGTTCAAGCAAGCCAGAAATGCGCAGATTCTGCGCAATACGCTGTATTTTAATATATCAAGAGGACTCATGAGTTGCGCTAAATCCGCGCAGCTTTGGCTACACGAACTTCCCCAGCAAAGTCTTTTTACTTTTACAATCGATTCAATGAACACTTATGTCTCAAAAATCGAACAGGATTTTTTCACAAAAGTGACAGCCCTAATATATGTATGTGTGTGTGTGTGTGTTTTATTTTTTTATATTATTTTAGATAAATGTGGAATAACTTTTATTGTAGTACTAGAACTTGTAGTATCAATAACTCTGTATTCTGCGTTGACCCACCTCAGTTTGAGATGAACATGATAAAAATGACTTTCTCCTCTTCTTTGAAGACTCAAAAGAAGTCAATCAACCACATTCAACCTGGATGATAACCTATCAGAGAGTGAGTTTAAACGGGGTGGAGTCAGAGCCACAGCTGGGCCCAGGCTGGGCTGGTCACGTGACCTGCAGAACACCAACAGGTCAGTATTCACAGCGACACAGGATAGAGCACCTCCTCAAATTGGAAATATCTGCTGTTGGTAAAGACACGTTGTTGACAGGTTCATACTGTATGCATGTAGCTTGTTCTGCTAGTTATTGATTAATTGGTTCAGTGCCTCATTATGAACTCATTTATTTTGTTGTCAAAGTGACATTTTAGTAGTACATGCCGTGTGAGATGTACTTGTTTGTGTTTTCCAGCGAGTTGGATGCCCCGTTTGCGCGCTGGTCCCGGGAGCAGGTGTGTGATTGGATGCAGGAGCAGGGACTGGGGTTGTACGTGAGTTTGGCAAGGCAGTGGGTCTCCTCCGGCCAGACGCTCCTGCAGGCATCCCAGCAGGATCTGGAAAGAGTGAGTTCTTATTACTCTGAATCAGGATGAGAGCATATAGTGGAGACCAAACTTCTGAGACAACATCTAAACCTGGTAATAATCAGTTTTCCTTCTGAAGTTCATGTTCTGCCCTCTCTCTGCAGGAGATGGGAATAAAACACCCTCTCCACAGGAAGAAACTCCAGCTGGCCCTGCAGGCACTGGGCTCAGAGGAAGATGACAACAAGGGCAAACTAGACTACCAATGGGTGACACGTAAGAAATTGATGTTTATTAATCCACAGTATCATAGATTGGTTAGTTAAATGATGGTTAAATAAAGGTTAACACTCAGATGGAATAATTTTCTTGATTGATTCATAATTGATTGAACTGTGTTTGAGTTTGAGTGTCTTTCCTTCTGTTCTAGGGTGGCTTGATGATATCGGCCTCCCACAGTACAAGACTCAGTTTGACGAGGGACGTGTGGATGGACGGATGCTTCACTATATGACTGTGGTTAGTCTTTTTCTCAGTCATTTCACAAGGTTTTTATCATTGAATAAAAGGTTAAATAGCTTGAAATATACACTACCATTCAAATTTTAGTTTTTTTTTAAAGAGGTCTCTTATGCTCGGCAATGCTGCATTGATTTGATAAAAAATACAGCAAAATGTAATGAAATATTTTTACAGTTTAAAATGACTGTTTTCTTTTTGAATACCTTTTAAAATGTAATTCATTCCTGTAATGACTACTACTCTTCAGTGTTACATGATCCTTAAGAAATCATTCAAATATGCTGATTTGGTGCTCAATAAGATGTTTCCTATTATCATCAAGGTTGAAACCAGTTGTGCTGCTTAATATTTTTGTGGAAAATTAGGAATATAAAGTTCAAGAGAACAGCAATTATTTGACATTGAATTACTATTGATATTTTTGTAACATTATAATGTGTCCTAACTGAATAATTTTAATAATACCCCTACATTTTTGAATGGTATTGTAATAAGACACAAGTTGTTTGGTTCATTGAGTAGCATCAGCTTTCATAGGAAGGTTGCCAACAATTAGTAGCATTTTAGTAATGTTTTTCTCCCGCTAAACAGGATGACCTGTTATCTCTGAAAGTGGGCAGTGTTTTACATCACCTCAGTATTAAGAGAGCCATCCAGGTGCTCCGGCTCAACAACTATGACCCCAACTGTCTACGGCGACGACCTTCAGATGAGGTAGGAAGAGAGACTAAAATCTAATTTGTGCTATCCTGTTATTTTTGTACTTGTACTAGCAATCCTTATGCTCACCATAATTTCAGAACAACATAAGTCCTGCTGAGGTCTCTCAATGGACCAACCACCGTGTGATGGAGTGGCTGCGGTCTGTTGACCTGGCAGAATATGCGCCCAATCTGAGGGGCAGCGGAGTACATGGAGGACTGATGGTGAGAAAAGTCTATGTACTAGTTTAGATTATTGGTTGAAATGGTTAAAGCTGTACTCGTAAGAGAAAGTTTGTAAGTTAAAAGCCTGCAAGAGTGGATCTGTGAACACTGTACCCCTAAAAGGGATAGTTCACCCAAAAATTAATATTGTCATCATCTACTCACCCTCAAGTTGTTCTAAACCTAAATGAGTTTCTTTCTTCAAAAGAATTCTAGAATTCTTCAAAATATCCTCTTTTGTGTTCAACAGAAGAAAGAAACTCATACAGGTTTGAAACAGCATAAGGGTGAGTAAATTATGACAGAATTTATCATTTTTATTGAACTTTTTTATTTTTTATTTTTTATTATTTTTATTTGAACTATCCCTTAATGCCCCACAATATATATATATATAGTCACAGCAAAGTTATTTTTCATTCTTCGCTTAGGGTTAATAAGAAATTCGAAATTCATTTGCAGCGGTATACTGTTAGCGTACATCGCAACCCGTTTAGGTGAATATGTAAATATGTGCTGCATGCTTTCTTTTCAATAACAAAATTCTCATTTTTGTAACATTCTCATTTTCCACTAGAATTTAGCAATTTCGATTTCGGCACGCTCTGCAGCAGCTGACCACTAAGGCGCGAATGCACAGTGACGTAACAACTGCCAGACTCAAACTGTGCTTTCGCGCTATGGCTGGCGCTGAGCCAAAGACTGTTCAGTGAGATCACAACTGTGCAGTGTTTTTTACCACATAATGTTTATTTTAGGTTTCAGACATTTAAATACATATAATTTATAGCAAAACAATACATTTATAGTTTGTAAAATACACAATGGTGTCTATGGAAGCAACAATAACAACCCATTCAAATATATTTGCAGACGGTTTTTATTCATATTAGAGACACAGTGTAAATAACTATAAAGTTAACTCTATTTTTCTCCCAGTTCACTGGCCACTTACTTACTTTTCTGGAAATCGCGATGCTGGCTAAACATCGTGATGTCTGTCAACCATCGGCCCAACCCTAGCTCTCTCTAGTGTGTTCATGGTTTTATTCGAGTCTGACCTCAACAAACTTGACAGAAGAAATGAACTGGATATTTCCTTGTCAAATAATGCAAAGCCACATATCACATCTACATATTATGTAATCGCCACGGACCAATGGTAGTTTGAAGGTGTTTACCAGCGTTTCGAACTTCCGAAACAAACTCCAAATGAACTTCATTTTCCGCATGATTTTGTTCAAAATGACGTCGCGACAGATCATTCTTAGATTTCGCTGTAAGTATATCGGGCCCCAGGTTGCTCAAGTGGAAATTAATCAAACCACATTTAGAGAAAACGTATGTCGAGGATGCTCTTCGAGTAATAGAAAGTGCAAGTTTGTTCCTAAGAAATGGGTGTCTTTTTTTTCTTTGTTTCAGGTGCTGGAACCTCGTTTTAATGTGGAGACGATGGCTCTGCTGCTAAATATTCCCCCCAATAAGACACTTCTGCGGAGGCATCTGGCCACTCACTTTAACCTGCTGGTGGGTTCTGAGGCCCAGCAACTCAAACAGGAGTGTTTAGAGAACCCAGACTACATCTTACTCACTGCCACTGCTAAAGTCAAGGTATGATGCAGAACATCTCCAGGCCATTTACTGCAGAACTGGCATGTGATTCATTCAATTTGGAGTATAAACATATGTTTGTGTCTGTGTCAATTTTAGCCACACAAGCTGGCGTTTGGAGGGTTTGGTAGGAAGAAGAAGCAAGAGGACAATGAAGAGTACGTCTGTCCCATGGATGTGGAGATGCCCAAAGGACGCAGCTTCCAGAAGGGCTACAGAGGCATGGAGCTCCAGATCTATGATGATGACCTAGATCGATTCGACCAGGTAGTGATATAAGCTTGTTGGTGCATGAAGTCTGGTGGTCATGTTAAACATTGGGGGGGGAATCAGGAATTTCTCATTGTTAACATTAAACACTGCAAAACACATGGAAGACTCACTGAATAATGTGTAATTTTAACTACAATATTTTAAATATTTAATATAAATAATAAAGTGCTTCTTTCAATGTCTTTGAAGGAAGCCTCTTATGCTACAGTAGAAACAGTAATATTTTAAATATTATTAAAATTTAAAATAAAATAACATTTTCTGTTTTAATGCATTTTGAGATGAATTAAATACATTTAAGAATTTATTCCTGTAATGCAAAGCTGAATTTTTCAGCATCATTACTCTACTCTTCAGTGTCACATGATTCTTCAGAAATCATTCTAAAGATGCTGATTTGCTGCTCAAGAAACATTTCTTATAATCAGTGTTGAAAACCGTCGTGCTGCTTTATGTATTCGTGAAAACCATGATGATGATGGAAAAATTATGATTAAAAAATAATTCATACTTTTATTCAGCAAGGACGCATTAATTTGATCAAAAGTGACAGTAAAATCATTTAAAATAGTACGGAAGATTTTTATTTCAAATGAATGCTGTTGTTTCGAACAATTCATTAAAGAATCCTGAAAAAAAATGCATCATGTTTTTCACAGAAGTATTAAGCAGCAAAAACAGATATGTAACACTGATAATAATAAAAACCATTATTAATAATTGAGCATCAATAATAATTATTGAGCATATTAGAATAATTTCTGAAGGATCATGTGACACTGAAGACTGAAAATTCAGCTTTGCCATTACAGGAATACATTTTAAATTTTAAAATATATTACAATAGAAAACAGTTATTTCAAATTACAATAATATTTCACAGTATTACTTTTTTACTGTATTTTTGATCAAATAAATGCAGCATTGGTGAGCATTAGAGACTTTAAAAAAAAACTAAAAAACTTTAATCTTTAATTATTCCAAACTTTTGACCGGTATTGGATGCTGAGTTGCTAAATCGATAGTCAAGAACCTTAATCGAATAATTAAAGACAATAAATCAGTCATTAATTTAATCACTAACACCTTTATGGCTTTGTTCTTCTTTGCATTGTTTTTCATTCATCCAGATGGATGACTCTGAGGGGACAGTAAGGCAGATCGGCGCTTTCTCTGAGGGCATCAACAACTTAACGGTAACAAGCAGCTGCACACCTGATCTCACTTGCTTCTTTATATATATATGTATATATATGTGTGTGTGTGTATGTGTTCTTGAGCCTAAACTGTGTGTCATGTGTTTTGTACTCAAGAGTATGCTGAAGGAGGATGAATTCTTCAAGGAGATCTCCACGCCATTTCCCAATGCCAGCTTAAAGGATGATGACTCCAACGTGTGAGGGCACTGCAGGGACCGCCTCACCCCTAGTGCTGCTGCTTTAATCGGAAGTGACTGTGCCAATTCCTCTGCCAACATCACACACACACCTCCATCTGAATGCCAAATATATCAATCACAGCCACGTCAACTCATCAAATCACCATTTTAAAGTATTTCAATTGCCTTTCAAGAACATTTTGTTGAATTAACATGTCTCCCGAAGGTAGATGGAAGAATGTCTGCCCTGTTTTTTAAATCAGATTGTTAGTGGTCATTTTTGTTTTTGTGGATCGATGTGATATGAAATGCAGTCCTACTGTAGTTTGCTGGTCTAAAATAAAATCTGTGACAGGTTTGTGCCAGTTATGATGGCAGAAGAGCACAATGACACTTTCAGTCAAAATCAAAGATATATTTTATTAAATTGTTGATGGATTGAAGTTGTACATTGCCAATAATGAAACTAGCATGTATCATCAATATTTCAAAGGAAATTCCTAGGTCCAGTCTTAAACAAATGTTGGGAGTTTTTTGTTTTTTGACCTGTGCAATTTATAAAGCCAGTACATGCATCAATTCTGCATATGTTTCACACATTTGCACGCAAAACTCTGTACAATATATTTTACATCCAGTTTGTAAAGGTTTGCATGTTATTTAAGTCTCATTTGGATAAAATATTTGTTACTTTAATGAAAGCTCATTGTGAATTATTTTTACACTGCTGCAGTACTTTAAGGATAGCAAAAAAAGTTCTCGTTTATATGGAAATGCTATCATGTAGCATGAATGAATCTTTAATGCAATACTGGCATGTGCACAAAATTGTAAGCAGCTGAAAAATATATTTAAAATATAGTGCCACTCATAACAATTTCAAAGTTACGTGTTTGTACTTCGTTTACTTTTGCTCGTTTTAAAAGGTGAATAAAACACTGAAAGCATGTAGGCTTTGTTTGTTATTCGCGTGTCAATGAGTAAATTCTATAACCAATGGTATGACTTGACAAGAATGAAGTATGAATGATGCACTTCGAATGAACATTCTTGTATAAATATACAAGCTAACTATTTTACTAAGAGTAACATTGCTGCCAAAATAAATAGAATACAATAATTTTTTTCTTTGTAAATTACATAGCCCTTTGCAATATTTTAGCTATTTTTAAAAATAGCAAATACAGTACATGCTATTCATTTTTTTAAGCGATGATCAACAGCGCGATCTGCTGGACAATCTGTAGACGTTGCTTGCTCGCATTATAATGAGTCCGTGTTCTTTTCCTTTGATCATAATAAATCAAAATTGATATTGCTTCCACCATGCTTTCAATCGCAGGTTTTGAATCAGGTTATATAGTATCCTGTTTTTGCTTTAAGTTTTTAGAAATAAACTGATGAAATGAATCAGTCCTTGTACGTTACTTCATGTCAACAATGTTGACTTTTTCCTATTGAATATATTTTTGCACCGAAGATGTATCGTTTTCTGAATTATCTGATAAACAAAGGGGAATTTTTCTTTTTTGTCTCCGTGAAAATTATTAAATCAAAATCCGTCCCGACCAGCGCAGAGAAAATAAATAAATATATTGTGGAAAAGAGCTGCGTGCTTAATTAAAATAAAAACACGGTGTCCACCCTTCCTGACCAATCACAGACAATCTATCATAAGCCCCGCCCGTTTGTTTTTTTGTTGTACATTTTCATTCTACTCCTTTATTCTTTTTCGATGCAAATGGTTTGACTAGTCCTCTGACTCAGGCAGTCAACGTATTGGGTTGTTCAGGCATGAGAGAATCGTCAGGGGTCACTTCACTGGGCGTGCTCATATAAGACCTTCAACAAAAGAGGAAAACAGCACAAGCTCGCGTTCATCTGTATAGCAACCATGCTCAGAGGGTATGTTGAACACTTTATGTTTTGCATACATTTTTTCGTCTTTAAAGAGCATTTTAAAAAGCAGAATAGTTTCACAAAAGGGCATTCAGTGTAACGCTGTAATTTTTAATACCTTGTTTTGCGGACTTCTTAAGTCGCATTTATGTAAGTAAGTTCATGTGTTTACTTTTATTTACAGTAATAATCGGTAAGTTATTATTAGAATATTCTCTTTGGTTTTAACTTTTGCGATTTGATATTGCATTTCTTTTTACTGTAAAGCAGCAGGTTAAGTTTTATAAACTTAAATTATATCATTGCATAATTTATATCCATTTAAGTAGGTAGCAGGCATGACATACTATACACAACTATACCTTATACATGCTGTATATACACATATAATCACACACACTACATTCTTATGTTTGTGTGTTGCAGGTATGATTGTGGATGGATCCTTGTGCTGTTGGCACTGTTTAATTTCAGTGATGCAGCAAGGTAAAATATTTTCCAATTTGACCTGTATACATGAATGCAATGCCCTACACCTGAGAACTGTTAAAGGTGGGGTATGTGATTTGCAAAACGGCCGGCAGATTTTGAAAATACACAACTCAAATGGTCCTACCTTCTTTCCTCCAACGCTGGCCCTAATTCGAGTGAGGGGGATGTGGGGGAGGGGGGTATGGTACGACCGATTGATTGACGGACTTACTGTCCAATGATTCTAGGTGGTCTTGGAAATGATTGACTGGAGATTTTCGAGTCTTGCCCGTTCCACGGATGATTAAATTGCTTAATTTTCATTTCAGTGCTTCTAACTCAGTGGCTGTAAGCAGTGGTGGAATGTAACGAAGTAAAAATACTTCGTTACTTTACTTAAGTACATTTTTCACGTATCTGTACTTTACTTAAGTAGAATCAATAGTGCATACTTTTTACTTTTACTTCGTTACTTTTTGCAGCAATTATTATACTTTCTACTCCACTACATTTCTACAATGTTTCGTTACATTTTCGTTACATTTTCTGATCAGTTTTTCCCCCTGCCAAAACAGGGATTGAAAAAAATCTCCATGTTTTCGGTGCTGACGCGTTCATGAAACATGTAACGGTGGCGCTGCCAATAAAGCACCTAAAAGCTGTCACAAAGAACCGGCGAAAGTAATGATTATGAATATGTAAAATATAACAAGGAGACATTTTAATTGTTTATTAATAAACAAGTGTTTCCTGCTGTGTCAGTGTCAGCAGCAAAGATGAAGTTGACGATGCTGACGCGCGATCTTTGCAGTGAACTCGCCAGAGATAAATGCACATTTCATACGGATTACATGCAGAGAACAGTCTGTTTTCTTTCTGTTTGAATTGTTCTGTTTAAAAGTAGACATTTCAGGCTTTCTATACACGTCTCAGGTCTGTGAGGCAAGTAGGCTACAGACCTGAGTTTTGGTTTATTTCTCCAGTTCACGCGCTGGCGCCTCCATGACCTGATTATCTATTTTCTGCTATATTTACTTATTTATTAAATCCAGGCAATTGGTTGATGAAACATTGATTAAAATTAAGATACAATTAATACAAAACGAAATTTATTTTAAAGAAGGGCTTTCTATTTGAGTTCTCTGTAAACGTTTTAAAGCAGTATTTTAGTGCCGCTTTCAGAGCGCTCACGTAATGGAGAACTGACACGTCTGTAACATTGTTTTTTCCTCATAAAATATTCATTTTATTTTTTGTGTTCACATTTATGTTCTGTGGAGAGCCAACCCTTCTTCATCCGATGTGTATATTAGCCTACTTTTGGTGTGCGCAGTGAAATTCACAGAATTACAAAAAAATATTTTGCCACCTAAAAGTTAGAGATGTTTTTGTGTTACGTCCCTTATGGACCTCCCTCATATTAAATATAAAATGTGTCTGTAGACTGATATTTTTCTAATGTCTGGACTTCTTTATTAAGGGAATATGGATATATAAGTTTCAATTGGTATTAAATGCATTTTCTGAGAAGTTATATTTCAAGTTTTTACTGCAAATGTCACATCCATAACGCTGGGATTGCCCAATTTTAACGAATTTATGCTAAACTAGTTTTGTGGTGTAGGTCTACGTATTGTATAATGTTAACTTCAAATAAGGGGTGTGTCGTCTGCCTTCACACCGCGACACAGGTTCGTGGATCTGAGTGTCGCGATTTCGGTTTCATATTGCATATTGTTACAGCCCTAATTAGGCCTATTAGAATATAGACATTAAGATAATAAATTGTTATGTAAGTACTTTTACTTTTAATACTTAAAGTACATTTAAAATCAGGTACTTTTTACTTAAGTAGGGTTTTCATTGTGGTACTTTTACTTTTACTAAAGTAAATATGTCTCTGGTTATTTGTACTTTTACTTAAGTACTGGGATTCAGTACTTCCTCCACCACTGGCTGTAAGTGGGTTATGAATAGGATTTCAAGTGATTTGGAAAAAATGGACAAAAAAGAGAATCACATACCCCCACCTTTAAGTTTTAGACAATTCACTTTTTTTTCTCTACACTCAGTCAAACTGTTAACCAGGAGCTTTCGAATATTTTCAATGAGCTCTGGAAGCTGGATGTGAATCGCCTGAAGCCTGGAACTGACTACAACATCACACTACAGGTGTCAGTATTTTTTTTATATCACACAATATTAAGAATAGTGACCAATAATGTATTACATTAAAACATCTAACATTTATTTTAGGGCAAAGCTGGTTACATACCACAAGGAAGCACAAGTGCGGTAGACCATGCCTCATCCCCACTGTTTTCCAGTGTCGATGAGGCCAAATTGGATGACATTACCACTTATGCACGTATGTTTCTTTTGTATAAATCCAACACTAAAGAAAAAAGATTCTAACCCCCTTTAATCATTGTGTCAAAAAAAAGAAGAAGGATTTATCCATGCAGCTGTGCTAAAACATTTAATAGAGACACACCAAGAGTTGCATGTTTGGTGGAATGTTAAATGTTGCATTCAGTCCCTTCTTTTGGTGGAGTTAGGGCATATTTTCCCCGGGAATATTTATTAATACTATATCTAAAATCTAAAATGTTAATTTTAAAACCCTCATATATATAAACTTAAATCACTTCACATATTTTGGATTTATGATGTTGAATAGGATAGCAAAATATACATGATGCAATTTTTATTATTACACATTTTCACATTTACAACACAAGACAGGGAACATACCAGTTTCGTAAGGCACAATTATTAACATACAAAAAAGTAAACATTTCGACCTTGAGGATCATACGTTTTCTGTCTTTCTGCTTTAATTTTTAAGTATTTGAGACTTTAAGGATTAGTTCACCCAAAAATGAAAATCCTCTTGTAATTTATTCACCCTCAAGCCACCTTAGGTGTATATAACTTCACAATCAGCCAAACACAATCAGTTATATTAAAAAAGATCCTGACCCTAGATTTTGAAGCCCAAAAAAGCAGATCCATCCATCATAAAAGTAATCCATACGCCAGCTCCAGGGTGTTAATACATTTGCATTTTGGGGTGAACTAACCCTTTAAAAATTCTCACAAAATCACAAAGAAATATAGTAAAAGAAGGTTTACATTTCTTCCATTATATGATACCTAACCACCAAAATGACCAGAAATTAAATTGTTTTCACCAACCAAAACTGGTCTTCTGCGATTTTTTTTTTCTTTTTTTTTTCTTTTTTTTTTTTCTCATCTCTCAACAGGTTTCATGAAGCTTTTGGACAACTATGAGAGGTCCACTGGTGTGGCAGAGAGGGTGACCTCTGAGGAGGTGACCGAAAATAACTCCTTTCTGGATGCTATCTTAGATACCGCAGTCATGAAGGTACAGTATGACTCAAATTATACCCTTAACCAAATGAGAAATCTCCTCCTCTTGTTTCTCAAGGCAATAACAAAAAATGAAACATATTTAAAGTGCTACATGCAAAGACAAGTTCACTTTTTTCTCGTTGCTAACCAAAATATTTTGGTTGTTCCCTGCCACACCCTGTTCTTGACAGCTGCTTATTATGCCAAAAGGGCGTATAATGATTCTGGGGTCATTAGTTCAGTTTTATATGAATGATGTTTTTCTCCCTCAGCGTGCCCACCGGTACCTGATCGCTAAGGGGAAGTCACGCTCAGATCTGAGACAGTTTAAGAGTCAGTTGTACTACATGTGGTTCCGCCTTTATCATAGAGACAGAAATGGAGGGTAAGCAACATACACCAGCGTAACATGAGAAATGTCTATCTTTTATTCCCTATCTGCTCTAATTATAAAATGCATCACTTTCTTCTTCCAAAAAGGGAGGACTCCAGTGGATTTGAGCATGTGTTTGTTGGGGAAACCAAATTTGGCAGAGAAATCATGGGTCTTCACAACTGGGTCCAGTTTTACCTACAAGAGAAGCAGGATCTTCTTGATTACAAGGGATACAAAGCCAGGGACAATAATGCGGTACTTCTTTCATCGATAAATACAAAGATAACACAACAATAGATAATAATTGATTGTTCTGTGTGCAGAGTTTGGTGAAGATGTGTTTATTTCTCTTCCACGCAGCCTGATGACGATGATCATGTCTTGAACGTGCAGTTCAGCTGGCATGGTTTGGTCAAGCCAGTGGCCAGCGCCTTTATTGGTGTCAGTCCTGAGTTCGAGATGGCAATCTTTACCATCCTGTTCCTCACGTCCACTGAGAAGACCACCACAGCTGTGGTCAATCTGGATGAGTACCAGCTGGAGATGGTGGTGCACAGACATGGCCGTTCTATCGGGACCGCTTATCCCAAGCTGCTTAGCAGCAACAACAAACCCGTATAAATCCAACATACTGTGTACTGACAATAGCTTTTCAGGTTTTAAAATTTTTTTTTATAACTGAGTTTTTTAAAGGCACATTGTAATTTTAAATGCGTAGATATTTGTTTTGTATTGGAGAAGTCTTCATTTTAGATGCTTGCTTACTAATATGTTAACAAACAACAGTATTCTCATTTAGAGAGTTTTTCTGCTTGCCTATTTTGACCACGACTGCTGTTATATACATAGTTGGTTATGGAAAATAGAGCTTTCACATTAAAAAGAATTTCTTGATCCACTTGTGATTGTTTATTTGCAGAACTCATTACATTTATTTATTCAACTATCTCTACCATATTCGTCACAATGGTGAATTAAAGATAATCGCAACTTCTGTATCATGCCAACCTTAATAAAATGCTATAGACAACTTATAATTATTGTAATATTGTTACACATGCAGATGCATGGCCTCATATTTATGATTTCGATGACACCACAGCACGATTTAAGTTAACTGCAAGCAATAAATGCATGCAAAAATAAAAAAACAATGTGATTAAAAATATATTATTAAAAATTTGGTGACCAGTTACAAAATCTATATACACCACATATTCACAATGGGTCCAACATTTTAAAACCACTAGTGAAAAGGCTTTTATTTTGCATTTTTCAATTCCAAACTAAAATTAAAAGCTGAATTTTAAAAACAGTACTATGAATTTATATGTATTATATCTGTCCATAAAGTTTTTGGAAAACCAGAACATGTGCTCCAGAAGAGCATTTTTGTGCTTCAGTAGATTATGGTTTAATTATCATTTAATGCAATTTTGTATTACAGTACAATACAACACAATGAAGTATGGTATCAGACTTAAAATCTTAATTTTGAAGATTTAAAAATGTTGGGCATGTTATTTGACAACTATCCTTTTGTATTATTTTATACATGGTGCATGGTGGTCACGTACGTTATTAAAAATAAACCGTGGACATGGGTCGGAATACATATGTGCGCATTGCGTTCCTCCCCGGTCTGATTTTCATGTTACACCTCACACTTTCACGTGTAGCGTAAACTTCCGGTCCGGGTGTTTTTGCACTTTGCAGAGTGACTGCGGCGTGTATGATGGTTTCCTAACTTATACTTTATATTTCTCAAGTTCATTGTTATCTCAGTTAATAGCCGAAATGCTGCAGGAGGAGTTTGGGGAGATGACTCCCCAGCAGCTCGCTGCTCCCGTACACACCGTGGAGGTGAGTGCTTTTACAAAAAGAGCAAACGTTAGTATATTTGTTTGATATGAATGAGAGGCATTGCAAGGTAATTCATCTGTCCACTTCTATACTGCAGGAAAAGTGGAAGCTGCTTCCAGCCTTTTTGAAGGTAAAATCATGGTGTCAGCGTAACTATGACAACTATCATTACATATTATATATGATCTGACAGCATCTGGCGCGTGTCAAGCAATGGCAGCTCTGAGACATGCTGTGATATTTTAAATGATAATTAGTTTAAAACTATATTACACATGACATCATTTACTACATCTACTTCGATATAATTCAAGAAATTTTAATGACCTCACGTTAATTGAGACTACATATTTGGACTTAATTTGTCACACCACAGGCATATTTGAGTGAATTGCAAAAAATAATAACTTCATAATAATCTAATTTGATAAAATCTTGATGTTGAAAAGAAAAAAGAAAAAAGTTTATTATTTGCCAAATATCTATGCACACTTTTAACACATATACATTCTTAGGCTTAGCATCCAGCAAGATTTATGTTGAATGATGATTATGTTTACAGCCTCTAAGCCAAGGTCATGTTTATGTTATATTTCTTTTTCTTTTTTTTTAGGTTAAAGGCTTAGTAAAGCAGCACATTGATTCCTTCAATTACTTCATCAATGTGGAGGTTTGTTGACTTATTTAAGGATGGGTGTCCTGCACATATTTTGTAAATGCAATACATTTATTATCAGTTTATTATCCATTTCCTTTTCACTGGTTTCCATTGCATCAGGTTGTTTTTTGGTTACTTTTTGTACCAGCAAAATAATTTGATATCGACAAAAAACTTAAGTAGCATAAACAAATGTCTACTTATCTCTCCAGATAAAAAAGATCATGAAGGCAAACGAGAAGATCACGAGTGATGCCGACCCAATGTGGTATCTAAAGTGAGGATATTGTTTAATTAGACTTTTTTTGCACATTTTACATTATTTTTGCATGATTTGCATGATTATTTTTAACATTGTTATTTTAGTATTATTTTAATACTATTACTACAGTATTTATTAACTTTTATTTAAAAAAAATGTATGTTTTTATATATTTTTTTCTATAGCTTATATTTCTATATTTTTTATTTCTTATAAATCCTCTCTCGATTATTGATTAATTGCCCAATTGTTGTTGTTTGATGAAATCGCAATTATTTGAGATAACTGCAATAATTGTGCAGTTTAAATTTCAATCACATTTTGCCAAAGAATATTTTAAAAAAAAAACACTGTTGTAAAGTACACAAAAATAGCCAAAGGTCTTCCTTCATACGGAATGAAAGTTTGTGGGTTTAATCAGACTGCATATTATATTATATTATGCTTACGCTGTAGGTGACGTGAACAAAACAGAATTAAATCATTAATTGCAATTATTTGTATGACAGTAAAACATCAGCACAAAATTCATGAACGTGACTAGCCCATAGACTGTAAAAAGGACAGGCCTAATAAAGCTCTAATAAATTATTTCAGTTTTAATCATTTTAATACTTTAACTTATTTTTTATTTGCCAATTTGTTTTGTAAGTTTTTTTTTTACCTAATGTTTTATTTTAATACCAGGTTTTGAAATAAATGACCGAAATGTGAATAGAATTACCGAAAATATCTATCTCGTTATATCTCATCTGTCCCTAGATATCTCAATATCTACGTTGGCATGCCTGACGTAGAAGAAAGTTTTAATGTAACCAGACCAGTGGCACCACATGAGGTAACATCTTTGTTAACCTGTGACCTAATGACTATTCTTATTCAAAGCTAACTTAAAAGTTTGTTTGTTTTTTGTATAAATAGAGAACGAGCTTTAGACGGCAATATTTGCTCATGAAGATTTTGCTTTTTGACCACTAGTGTCGTCTGAGAGATATGACATACTCAGCCCCCATCACTGTGGATATAGAGTACACCCGAGGCAGCCAGAGAATCATTCGCAATGCTCTCCCAATCGGAAGGTAATTATACACTTACTGAAAGATTTGCATACACCTCTTAATACACGTTTCCTTTTTGATTTCAAATGAGCTTCTCCTTCTTTCTTTTTTTATAGGATGCCAATAATGCTGCGAAGCTCCAACTGTGTTTTGACAGGAAAGACCCAATTGGAGTTCTCTAAGCTCAATGAATGTCCCCTGGATCCAGGTTGATTATCTTTAAATCTCAATGATATTTCATTGTTTGCATGCCATAGTATAATACAGATAATCTGAACCTCATATGTTTGGGATCAGGTCATGGCGCATAAATAGGATTTGTCTGTGTGCAGGTGGTTATTTTATTGTGAAAGGGCAAGAAAAGGTCATTCTCATTCAGGAACAGTTGTCCAAGAACCGCATCATTGTGGAGCAAGATCGCAAAGGTGCTGTGGGAGCCTCAGTCACCAGGTGCTGGAATTTGTTTTAATAATAAAAATCTTGATTTAAAGAGCGATATATTTGCTCAGTGTTTTACGTTCAAATGTTAAGTAGAATTATTGTTAATTTCATCTCTAAAGCTCCAGCTGTGTGCTCATATATCTTTCTTCTTTCTCTCTGGTTTGTAGCTCTACGCACGAGAAAAAGAGCAGAACCAACATGATTGTGAAACAGGGACGCTTTTACCTAAAGCACAACACCCTCTCTGAAGACGCACCTATCGCTATCATCTTTAAGGTGAGAAATTGGTTCAAGACTTTGGTTTAGACTAGAGCATGATGGTTTTGTGTTTTGTAAGTTGAATTAACTGTATGCTTTTTGCAGTTCTCGTGGTTTAGCTCATTGCACACTGCACAATCCATTATTTTGCCTTGAGGCCGCATTCTGTGTCCAACCAGCAGATGGTGTGCTTTGACAATGAATACACATTTAAACACATTGCTAATATATAATAGCAGTATGGTTCAAATATTTCTGGTGGTTTGTTTGTTGTTTTTTATGAATGAATCCTTTCATTCAGCAAGGATGCATTAAATTGATTAAAAGTGACCGTAAAGACATTTATAATGTTAATACATTTTTCTATTTCAAATAAATGTTTTTTAAACTTTTTTTTATTTTATTCATCAAACAATCCTATAAAAATGTATCATGGTTATCTAAAAAAATATTAAGCAGCACAACTAACTTTCTTTGTTTCTTTCTTGAGCATCAAATCAGCTCTTGAACAATTCACTCAGATATTCATTTGTTTTTCAGACAATGAGGACAATCTAGAACAGTGGTTCTCTAGAATAGTTTCTGAAGGATCATGTGACACTGAAGAATGGAGTAAAAATGCTGAAAATTCAGCTTTGCCATCACATGAATAAATTGCACTTAAAATATATTTAATTTAATTTTAAAATTGTAATAGTTCACAATATCACTGTTTTTACTGTTTTTTTTTGTTTGTTTGTTTTTTAAATCAAATTAATCTAATAAAATTTAAGCGAATTGAACCAAACTTTTGAAAGGTAATATATCCTCTTGTGGAACGAAGTCACTTAATGAATTTGCTTCAGATAGCTTCATCTGTGACTGTTTTCTTAAAATAGAATGGTGTCTTGCATCGTATCGCTTGCTTTTAGCAAAGATGAACCTCTTTGTGAAGCGTCCTTGAGCTCAGGAAAGGCGATATATAAACTAAACACAATATTATTATTATATATTGACCGATCAGCCTCCAGGACTGCAGAAATCCATTTATGGTTTACCAAAAATGATTTTATGGACCATTTTTTATGGTCTTTTAAGATGTTGGAGAGAACTCACTGTAGATATACTTTGTTACTTTCCATTAGCATTAATAAGTATTTCTCAACTATTCATGTAACCGATGATACATCTGACATCAAAAAATGACTAATCCAAGTCTTTCCTGAAACATTTTGATATTTTAACTGTTTAGTCTTCCTCTCTATGCATTTCAATGACATTTCTTCTGTTCACTGACACTGCCTGTCACCTAACAATTGAAACCGATATTTAATTACAGCTCAAATCAGAGACCGTCTCGTACTATGACGGCTGTTTCACCTAATTCCCTCACCCCAGGCTCTCTCTAAACATATGGGTCTGATTGGTTAGGGACAGGGTGCAGAGTAAATGGGCTGTAGAGCTTGTTTGCTTTGCACTTGTCTGTCCACAGCACATTCCACCAGGATTTCCTTGCAACACAGCAGCCATGCCAAACGGCGAAGACCTTTAAGTACTGTGATCCACCCAGTCCTGTTCCCACAGTCCCCTATTAGCATAAATAAATGTCATCGAGGCCTATGGCACCATATTCACCTTTACAGCTGAGCAGAATCCTACAAGCTCAAATGTTTTAATTCAAAGTTCATCTCTTTGCTTTAAATATACAAGTGTATACTGTGTGTGTTTCTTCTATGACCTTGAATAAGTACTTATTCTCTATGAATCTTTTTGTCGTCTACAAGGCCATGGGAGTGGAGAGTGATCAGGAGATAGTTCAGATGATTGGCACAGAGGAACATGTCATGGCTGCATTTGCTCCTAGTTTGGAGGAGTGCCAGAAGGCCCAAATATTCACCCAAACTCAGGTACCTCCGACAAGATCTCTGCCATCATTTAAAAGAATGGTTTGCATCACATAATACATAAACAGCAGTGCTAACATACATCTTACTAGAATTACTACTAATTTAATTTCATTAAAAACTAGATCACTGAATATTGTTTATAACCTGAAAGCTTTCAACAACCAAGTTTCCAACTTTACTGAGTAATTTTTTGGAGGTGTATTATCAAATGCTGAGGCAGAGTTTGCTGAATCTGAGATGTATTATTCATCACAAGACCCAACAATGGACCATATCTGCTTCCTAGCAACCTGTGTCTGAGCGGATGTGAATGCATGTTTATGTGGTTGTGACAATGTGTGGGCCTCATCAAAGGTCCACTAATAAGCCTACATGTGTGCAGACCTCAATTAGATTAGATGTGTTTTAGAATTTATCTTGTTTTATGACCACTAGGGGCAGTCTTATTACATTTAAACATGAATTGGATTAGGGCTGCACAATTAATCAACTTTAATCACGATTTTAGCTTTCCGCGATCAAATTCGCGTGATCAAGTGATATTTAAAATGTCATTCCTTTCATAGAACGCTCCGTATCAATTTTTTTTTTTTTTTTGCAAAGTCAATCTAGCGCTCCGTAAACCACTGTCTGATCATGTTCCTCCATGTGCGAACTGCGCGAGCGAGCGACACTGCGCGAGAGAGACCGAGTGTTTCCGAGAGCGCACTCGACAGTGTGCGAGAGAGACCGAGTGTGTCTGCTCTGTGCACGAGAGAGACAGAGTGTGTTCGAGCATTAGTAAATGCATAACTATTATAATTACTATATAAGAGGCATGGAAGTTCGATAAATGGACTCCAATAATTAGTACTACAAACGTCCTGTTTTGAACTATTGTTTAATAAATTGAAATAATTCAAGCACATAAACTTTCATATGGAGGATTAAATAAGATTGAATTCATGCAGTAAGATTTATAATCACTGACACTGTACCACAACCAGGTTTTACGTTTCTTAAGCGTCAAATAACAATGAATCTGAATTTTATTTACTGACATCAGGATATTGTCAGTGCAAGTCATGGTTCCACGAGAGCTGTGGAGAGGATAATGGCATCTGTGAGGAAGATGGGTATATCTGCAAAGACTGCCTTTGGAGAAAATGCAGAAAAATATTTAAGTGGTCTGACTATTTGATGTGACGGTATAGCTACAGGAAATGTTGTGTTGAAGTGTTTTTTTGTTTTGTTTGTAGATTAGCAGGAATGTAGCACAATATGGATGTGAAAGCAGTTATAATTAGCCTGTGTGAAAATAAAATTTGTTTTGGTTAAAATCAACAAATAATAGTTATAATTAATCGTGATCTCAATATTGATAATTATAATTTTGGCCATAATCGTGCAGCCATAAATTGGATCATCTTAAAGTGATATTGGACTAGAGTGCATATATATATATATATATATATATATACACTAATTTTTCACAAAATATTAAGCAGCACAGGATCATGTCACTGAAGACTAGAGTAAAGGCTGCTGAAGATTCACTTTCAGCTTCAGCTTTGTCATCACAGGAATAAGTTATTTAAAAAAAAAGAAAAAAAGTTGAAATAGAAAACATTTATTATTTATAACAATATTTCACACTATTACTGTTTTTACTGTATTTTGATCAAATACATGCAGTCTTGGTGAGCATAAGAGGCTTCTTTCAAAAAACAGCCTACATGACAAAAGGTAGTCTACAGTATATAAGAACAGAAGATTTTTTTTTTTGAGTTATTCAGAGAGTTGTGACATTGTAGCAGCTAATGCCTTTCTCACAAAATAAACTGGAAACATTTGAAGTAATTTTAGCTTAGCTTTAAAGAACAGTACTTCAATTGCACATCATTCCATGCCTCAAAGTGGGTGGTCTAATGGAGAAGCCTAATCTGTGTGACCTTTGACCTCTGGAGCAGAACAAGTTGCTGGCTCAGGTGTGTGTGTGTGTTCATCTGCAGAGAATGGAGGGTTCCAGTTCTCTGATACCTCTTTAGAGAGCCAGTGAACCCTGCACCGGCTCGGTCACTCCAGATTAAACGGTCTGATTTGATGCATTTAATCTTATTAATTGAGGCTCTAAAACATTAGGCTTTTCATTCTTTATAACTTAATTCATCATAACATACTTTGAAATGCAAATCTGCAATGCCATCAAGTCTAATACAAGAGATTGGTAATCCTATTGAAAATATTTTTAAAAGAAAATTGTAAATGTTGCATCTTAATTACTTGTCTTTTTGCATTTTTTGTGTCCTTTCAGGCACTAAGATACATTGGTAATAAAGTGAGGCGTCAGCGCATGTGGGGCGGCCCTAAGAAAACCAAGATGGAGGAGGCCAGAGAGCTGTTAGCTTCTACCATCCTTACCCATGTACCTGTACGTAATTTTAAAATGAACTTAAACATAAAGTCTTTGGTCTCCCCACATCTAAACAAGCTTCTGATAATCTTCCCCAATCCCCATGCCCCATTCTTCTTTTAACAGTCTTCATTATGGGATCAGTTGAAGTCAGAGTATAAATCATTTGTAAGCTGTTTTTTGGACCTGTCATGTGTTTGTGTCTCGCAGGTAAAGGAGTTTAACTTTCGAGCTAAGTGTATCTACCTCGCTGTGATGGTACGTAGAGTGATTCTCGCTCAAGGGGACAACAAGGTGGACGATAGAGATTACTATGGAAACAAACGTCTGGAGTTGGCTGGCCAGGTATCTGCTTCTTTAATAACAGTACTATAAATTCTGTACATAATCATCCAGCAACACATGCAAAAGGTCCTCAATTGTACAGCAGCCTTCGTTTGTTTTTGTTAAAAGAAATACACTTTTCTTCATAAAAGATACATTACATTGATAAAGTGATTGAAAAAACTTGGTAGAAGTTTTTTTGTAAAATAAATGCTGTTCTTTTGAACTATTAATCAGAAACTCCCGAAGCGACACAACTGTTTTACTAGATAATGTTAAAGAATAGTTTTTTTGAGCACCAAATCATCATATTAAAATGATTTCTGAAAGATCATGTGACACTGAAGACTGGAGTTTTGATGCTGAAAATTCAGCTTTGGCATCACAGGAATAAATTACAATTTAATGTATATTAAAATAGAAAACAGTTTATTCTAAATTGTAATAATATTTCACAATTTTTCTGTTGTTACTGTATTTTTAATTGAAAAAATCTGCCTTGTTGAGTATAAGAGACTTCTTTCAAGAGTGATTTAGTAACTAAATTAAACTAAATTAAATTTGTTCAAAGGGTTCAGAAATGGCATTTGTTTGGTCCATTGAATGTGAAACTGTTTACGGTCCTGCTCAAACTCCAGCTGTCTTAACTGATGTCTTAACGCTTGGTATTTACGCAGATGAACGCAAGGCTCATGAAATATTCACTTTAGAATGAAGAAAGTACGATGACGTGCAGCGCCACTCTTTATCCATCCATCCATCGCTCTCCTTTATTCCATCTCTGTCTGCCTTTTCCATTTACACCCCCTATAATTCTATTAAGAATGACTGACAGCCCCTCCAAGCTCAGGCCGTTAATTATGATAATGCTTGTTTATTTATCTGTTTTTATCCTGCGTCTCACAGACAGTATTTGGGAGCTGAACTAAAGATTAGAGCGCATAACGTTTGTTCAGTATCTCTTTTGAGATTGGCACTCCTGTACGGATGATTTCATATTACAACCTGCATATGGGCGCCGTCTCGCTTCTGCGCGTAAACATTTTCTGGACTCTTGTCTAACTTAACTGATCTCTCTTTCTCAGTCTTTACTCTCATTAGACACACTGTTGGCCTCTCATGAAACTGATCAGAAGCCAAAACCAGCAGATACAGGCTTGGCTAGCGCCCAATCCCTCACCTTCCCTTTTGTTTCTTCTCTGCTTGTCATTATAATACCGTCATTATTTTCCCAATGCTTTGTTTCATCTGCGCCCCCCATTCTTCTGCCTTCCTCTCCATTTCCAGCCGTCCCGCTTTTGTTGTGGGTGAGATATGTGGCAGCAACGCCCGACTGCAGCCCAGCCAAACTCAGGGATTTCTCCTCTTTATTATAATTTAGCCCGGCTATGACAAAAGAATAGCCGCCTTGACTGGAGCGATTGAGCTAATCCACCAGCCCGACTGTGATAATGTAATTACCGCTGTCTTAAGTCCTTTAATTTCCCCCCACCAGCTCCGAGTTGGGGTGTGTTTATGTGTGTACGTGCTTGCTTACATTAGTGTATGAGCAATTCGTAGTTAGTGAGTGACAGGAACCCTTTCAGCAAGGCTTTACACGCACATGCCCGCTTTGCTACACCTCCAATCTCTTTTCTCCTCATTTACGATTCCCTGACATTCAACTAATTGGCCTGGCTGGGCCATGGAAGCTTAATTTCTTTATTAATTTTCGATGAGGATGTTTATTTTCACGTATGCAAATATGGTGCACAAAAAAGTCTGATAGGCCGGGTCAAATTTATCAGAGCATGTAAACACCTGTTTATTAAATCTGGGATAAGACGACAGAGAGAGGGAGGTTTAGAGCAAGATTTTTTTTTATGTGATAATTTCAAAGACTGTTAATGACTGGAATAGAGATATAATGTAGTGTTGTGTTGCAAGATAACACACCGGTGCAGTTTTTTCCTCATTTCAGGGAATCAATTTGTAACGCTTTGTTTCTGCATTCCTTAAGCTCCTGTCCCTGCTGTTTGAAGATCTGTTTAAGAAGTTTAACTCAGAGCTGAAGAAGATCGCCGACCAGATCATCCCCAAGCAGAGAGCAGCTCAGTTTGACGTGGTGAAGCACATGAGACAGGACCAGATCACCAACGGCATGGTTAACGCTATCTCTACTGTGAGTCCAGACAATCAGCAGTCCATCAGTCACCAATGCACAGGGCAAGACACATCAGGAACTTAAACAGTATTGCAAGAGTTTCTGTTTGTTTCAATATCCATAACACTGTTTTGATTTAAAAAAAATTGTCTGTAAAACATTTAAATCAATTTCAAACATTTAAAGGTGCTATATGGAACTTTTCTTCTACAATGAATCCTTTTTTTATTGCCTGTGTGTGAAGGGGTTGTAATCACACATTACAATTATCCACTTGTCGGGTTTTGCTATTACCTCTGAAGGCCAGTATTCATATTTATATGTGAAGTCTCTGGGTCGGATTTACAGCGAAATCCATCGGAAGTGACGTGCATGCGCGCTCCCGAGCCTCTCTCCTTATACAGTCTATGCGACCGACGGCACTTCAGCTAACGACATGGAGTCTGATAACACCCCAAAACGACCTGCGTTCAGCACAACACAAACTCCAAAAAAATATAAAAAACAAAAAAAAGTTTTATCTGCTGAAGCTCGTCAAGCCAAACATGATTCTGATCGCCTCAGGAGTCTGGACGAAAACACGGATCAACATCGCCAGAGCTTTTGAATTGTGGAGAGACCTCCGCTTTGTTTTAGGTATAAAAACAGATCCTGAGTTGGCTTTCCTCCTTTTGGACAGGTAAGCTAACATTACTTCAAAGCAAGTGAAATATATTGTGATTTTGTGCTTTAGTTGGCTCAAGTTAGATAGCATTAGTTTGCCGTCAATGCAGTTAACGTTATTATGGTACGAGCATGGAGCATTAGTTCAACGTCAAGATGATAAAAGTAGCCTATTATTGTAAAGTGGCAGTGGGAGTTTCCAGCATGTTGTGTGATGCTTTCGCCGTTGCATTGAAAGTCTCCGTGTGGCCGGTAGATAGTGAATGCTCGCTCTTGAGATTGCGCACGCACACGAGCACGAGCACGAGCGCTCTTGTTGCAATCTGAAACATCACCGCTAGAGGCCGCTAAAATCTCCATATAGCACCTTTAAAAGATTTTTAATATAATGAGACGCAAATTCAGTCAGGTATGTCTCAACTTTTGAGTGGTTGTGTATTTAATTCAAAGTCAGCACAATGTTACTTAAGTGTTATTTATATACTGTAATAGTGTTTTATTATATATTGTGAAGTATTTTTTTTTTTTTAGTTCATTTTAATTTTAGGTTGGCATATGTGCTTTTATATTTTTATTAGTTTTTGCTTTGTAAAAAAAATATTTCTGTATAGCTTTATTTTATTTTTATTTTTATTTAATTGTGTAATGTGTCTTCCAGGGGAACTGGTCTCTAAAGAGGTTTAAGATGGACAGGCAGGGTGTGACTCAGGTTCTCTCCCGCCTCTCCTACATCTCAGCCTTGGGCATGATGACCAGGATCTCCTCTCAGTTTGAGAAAACCAGGAAGGTTAGCGGACCCCGCTCCCTACAGCCCTCTCAGTGGGGCATGCTGTGCCCTTCAGACACACCTGAAGGAGAGGTCAGTGTTTCTCATGTGCAAAATCCACCATCTTGTCAGCATTGAAATTTTGAAGAATTTCCACACTGCTCTTTTCCGTGCAGTGAAACTGCATTATTTTTTTTTTGCTTAATTTGTTTTCTCAATTAATTTATGCAATCAAATCAATTGTATTGGAAAACCATATTGGTTGACCACTAATTTATTGTCTTTATTAGAAGTCATTTCTATTCTCACGGCTGTATAATTGTTGTCTAGGCTTGTGGTCTGGTGAAGAATCTGGCTCTGATGACCCACATCACCACCGACATGGAGGACGGCCCCATCGTCAAGCTGGCATTTAACCTGGGAGTGGAGGACATCAACCTTCTGTGTGGAGAGGAGTTGTCCTACCCGTCGGTCTTCCTCGTCTTCCTTAATGGTATCTGCTCACGCAGGCAGAACAAAAGCAAAGCAGCTTGCCTTCTTCTCTTTTCTCTTTTTTTCAAGCACACAGACAGACTGAGACTACAGGCATTTGAATAATATTCAAATGAACCTCTGCCATTCCACGACTACAAAAGAGTGTGCCATTGATTACCTTTTAATGTCATGTCACAGAAAGCTCACCCCATTAATTAATTCATGTATATGTTTTTCACAGCGCTGATAAGTTACAAATTATAAAGGCCTCCGCTGTGGCTAATTAATTAGTAAACACAGCAGGTGTCAATGCATAAATAAATACAATCCCTCCCAAGTTAATCCACAAACATACTTGCCCACAAATTGACTTACAACATTGAGGCTGTGTATGCATCTGGGTGGCACCATAGTGGGTCTCTCATATTGCTCGAACAAGCCAAAACTTTTCATTTGAACGTACTGCTGTCACACATGTAAATCTTAATTAGTTCATGGTACACCATATTTTATGTTAATTTTTAAGTCTGTGAATGCACCCAGGCTCCTTATCAGGCATGAAACTGTATAGTTGTGTATTATTAAAAAAAAAAAAGTGGGTCCTTTTTCTAGGTAACATTCTTGGAGTGATCAGAGACCATCAGAAGTTGGTCTACACCTTCAGGCTAATGCGAAGAGCTGGTTTTATAAACGAGTTTGTGTCTATCTCAACTAACTTGACTGACCGCTGTGTGTATATTTCTTCTGATGGGGGCCGTTTGTGCAGGTACAAAAAAAACGGGGTTTTTTTATATCCCGAAATTATGCAAATAAATTTTTTTCTAATGCGTTGGTTTTAAAACCAGTACCAGATGTTAGTCTCCTTACATTGCTCAAAGACATGTTGCATTCTGTGTGCTCTGGCAGACCCTACATCATTGTGAAGAGTGGACAGCCAGCTGTGAAGAACAAACACATTGAGGAATTGTCTCAGGGCTACAGGTGCGTTTGAAGCCGATCAATATTTGAAAGTTACATTTGAATGGGGAGTCCAGTATGCAGATTTTAGACTGTCTTTATGCATGCTTTTTCATTTTGTTCCTACCACCCATTTTTCCCTGTAGAACATTTGAGGACTTTCTTCATGAGAGTCTGGTGGAGTATCTGGATGTAAATGAGGAGAATGACTGTAACATTGCTTTATATGAGCACATTATCTGCAAGTGAGTACTCATAAGCCCTATAATTCAGGCCTTTAAAGTATTTGGACACTTGAACCACACCTCAAAATGTATGAATGTCATTGCAATATAAAACCTATTTAGTGTTTAGCTTGAAAATTTAACATTCTTTCAAATAAATGTTACCTGGTGTCTTATTTTGCTATCTGATATAATATAGCTGTGGGGAAGTATGATATATCTGGACCATATTCATTATCTGATCATATTTTTTCAAATAAATTCTAATAATAGTAGCTACTGGATATTTAATTGTACTTACATTACTTAATACACAAATTCTATAAATTTTTTGATTTTAGGGTTTTATTTTTATCTTCATAGACAAAATTTTATAGAATTTTATATAACATAAATACATATTTAATTGTATTTTCCTTTTTTGAACTGATTCCAATCATATTTCAAGCAATTCAAAACCTGAAGGAAATAATCCATCATTTATCGGCTTTAATATATCTGCCAAATTTTTTATTGGGGCCGATAATGATAACATCAAAAAAATTAACATATATCGGATGATACCGATTTGGTGGCCAATATATCGTTCATCCGTAAAAAAAAAAGTTAAAAAAAAAACACAAATTCAGGTTCAGTCTTCTGAATATTCCAGCTATGCTATATGTTTTATTCAGGGAAACGACCCATTTGGAGATCGAGCCGTTCACGCTGCTGGGGGTCTGCGCTGGTTTGATTCCTTATCCTCATCATAACCAGTCCCCCAGAAACACCTACCAGTGTGCCATGGGCAAGCAGGCTATGGGTAAGACTACTACAGTCTCCATGTCCAAGCATCCTGGAGTACTAGTCGCACTTACAAACGCAGACATCCACACACACTCCTATTCAGTCACAGACGCACTCACTTTCACACTGACATTCAAAACCTTTGACGCACACACCACATTCTGTATGTATGTGGACATCAAACATCGCCTGCTTGTGTAGTCATGCTTTTGTGAGTGTGTGTGTGTGTGTGTGTGTGTTTGTAGAGGCCTTTCCCTGCCAGTGTCTCTGAGTGTCATTAGGCATTCATTGTATCCTGAGCTCAGTGTGCGGAGCAGGGTTAGTGTGCTCAGCTGCGCAAGAGGGAGAGAGCACACAGACTCCGCTGCCCTGGTTACCAAAACTACTTAAACCTCTCCTGGCCACCACCCCCATTACAAAACCACTGAGACTGCTACTATATTTGGCCCAATATCCTCAGCCTTGTCTTCTTTTTTCTGGACGGACAGCCCCATACATGTGCAAATCCAGTTGTGTGGCCCCAGCCCTATTATCACACACTGTGTGCTTGTACCCTGATTGTGGAGTAATAGCATCTGACAAATGTCAAGGCCTCAAGGGACGGCGGCTATTATACTATAACCTAACCCCACCCCACCCCCCTCCACCCCAGAGATTTTAACACTGCCGACACCAGCCTTCACATCAACACCCCTCCGACAGTCAGTTAAATGTGATTAGATGTGCATTAGTTGTTTCATATTGTTTGAATTTGATATTTTAATGGGGCAACAAACCCTGCAAGTTAAGAAAACCCTTAGTAGTAATTGTAAAGGTAATTCTTTTCTGGTAATATTTTACAGTAAGGTTCTATACATTAACATTTGTTAATGCAGTATCCAGGACTAAATACTGCAAAAATATTTTCATGATATGTCATGATGTTAAAAATGTATTAGTAAAGTACAAATTGACATGAGTTAATGCAAACATTTATTTATTATTTATTCACCCTTATCCACCCTTGTTCTAAACCTGTATGATTTTTTTTTTCATTTGTGGAACATAAAATAAGATATTTTGAGCAACGTCGCAGTGTTTTGTTTTTGTTTTTACATTCAATGAAAGTCGGTAGGGTCTTATTTTGTTTAAATTTCCAACATTCTTCAAAATATGATCTGCCCCAGAACAAAAGTCAGACAAACAGGAGGGCGAGTAAATTGGCAGAATTAAAATTTTTTGATTGGATCAATCTATCTATTCAAATTTAACCTTAAGTGTCACCACCTTTATTAACTTAAAAGGTTTGTTGCAACCCATTGCTGATGTTTTTCCTATTTTGAATGTTTTGTCATTTATTAAAATGTGTTTTTCTTGTTCTAAAATCGTGCTACTGTATGTCAAATAAAGCAATGTTAAAAATACAGCATAATATAGTGTATCATATATGACATTTATTAGCCAATAAAAAGGGTCAAAAAAGCCTAAAATAAATTATATTAATTATATTATGTCAAATATATTATACAATATTATCTCAGCTGCATTAAGTTATTATTTTTCTTGCTTTTGAGTTTTTGCTCAACATAATTTCTTCTCTTTTTCTGATCAGGAACTATTGGTTATAACCAGAGGAACCGTATAGACACCCTGATGTACCTGCTGGCATACCCACAGAAGCCCATGGTGAAGACGAAGACCATCGAGCTGATTGACTTCGAGAAGCTTCCCGCAGGCCAGAACGCCACTGTGGCTGTAATGAGCTACAGTGGGTATGATATAGAAGATGCCCTGGTGCTTAATAAGGCATCTCTTGACAGAGGTCAGAACTAAACATTTAATGCTGCTTGCTTCAAAAAAAACCCCACTGTTTTCTTTAAACAATCAGAACTGTTATTAGCTTTCTGAAGTGACTATATTAGATTTCCATATAAAATTGAAAAACAAATCTGAGACATAAGTGGTGTTATTGAAAAAAATGGCGTTTACTTTTATTTTGTTCATGGTTCATTGTTGTCTGTTGTTGTTCTGTCTTGTATTAGGCTTTGGTAGATGTTTGGTGTACAAGAATGCTAAGTGCACCTTGCGGCGGTACACTAACCAGACCTTTGACAAGGTGATGGGTCCCATGCTGGACGCCGAAACACGCAAGCCCATTTGGAGACACAGCATCCTGGATGCTGACGGCATATGCTTGCCTGGTGAGACTCTTACAAAGTTAAGAAACTCTTCGAAAGTTATAGTTAGTTAAACTATATTCAGCCGAATAATCTTTAATCTAAGGATATGTATTGAAGTTTTGTATGTCACATCTCTGCCAGGTGAGAAGGTCGAGAACAAGCAGGTGCTTGTGAATAAATCCATGCCCACTGTCACCCAGACTCCACTGGAGGGCAGCGCCCAGCCAGGCCAACCCCAATACAGAGACGTACCAGTCTCGTAAGAAACGAATTAAACAAAATTAGAATCCTACTGTGCAGTGTTCTTACAGTTTTATTTGAAATGGTCATTTTCTAAAAGCCTCACTAAAGTTTTTTTTTTTTTTTTTTTTACTTACACCAACCAAAATACTTACTTTCTTCATTCCATAGGTACAAAGGAACGACAGACTCCTACATTGAGAAGGTGATGATCTCCTCCAACGCCGAGGACGCCTTCTTGGTGAAGATCCTGCTCAGGCAGACACGTAGACCAGAGATCGGAGACAAGTTCAGCAGTCGACATGGGCAGAAAGGTACTGCAGGATCCAGACCGGAATATTCTCCTCTGCTTTAGTAGAAACTAGCGGATAAAACACAATTTCAGCATTGTTCCGAAATTAAGACAATGATCCCGTCTTAATAACAAGTGGGAAGAGATGTTACTAAACTTGTTTTTTGATGTCAGTTTTATTTTCAGTCTCAGCTGGCCCTCCCATCCTCTTCAACTTTTTTTTCCGTTTTTTTTTTTCCGCTCCCTGTTTTTCAATTAATTAGCTTGTTGTCCCATGCCAGACTATGCAAATTTATAACAGCAGCGGCGCAGTCCTGGGAAAGTGTTTACAGCCCCCATTGTTTTTGAGCACCTCCGCTGAGAGAGCTGGTCAGTATGATGTTTTAATCAGAGCGTTAACTGGCGCCATGCATAATTCACTCATTTCATTAGCGGAGGTCGTCCACTGGCACTCATCACGGGACGTGACAGTGAGGAGGGGTCAGGGAGGGGTTAGCCGCGAACCGCCCGAGATGCTATTTACTGCTCTTTTTAAAGGAGCTTTTGGTATTTAAAGGAGCAGGCAAGTGTCGGTGGACCAGGATAACACAGGGCAGCTAATTGTTGTTGTGAAGGATAGTGCCGTTCTCTTGAATGTCTTTTGTGTGTTTAGAGGCGGGCTTTTATTTAAACGGTCCCACTTGGAGAAGTTGAGCTGTGTTTTCCAGAGGTGTGTGACTGCGCTGCCAACCGCACAATAATGTTCACAGGAATTCATTACTTTTTCTATATTGCTTTGCAGTGTTTGTGGTGCTTTAATTAATGTGTCGCCTATGCGCGCACTAAACGGGCACTTGAGGAGCTTTTTGTCATAAAATTTGTTCGAGAGAACGCTGTACTTCAAAGAAAGAGATTTTGGCTACCTTTTGGGCCGAAAGAAAGCCCATTAAAGATGTCCCACTGTGGTTTGGAGCCATTGGCTTTTATCAAGTTTCACAGGAGGTTTGTCTTACTCATTTTAAACCCCTCCTTCGTCCTGCGGTCCCATTCTAACCAGCCTCTACCACCCTCATAAGATCCGGTCACCGGAGAACGATAGGTTAATTATTTACTGGTGACCCAAACACACACCGAAGCGCTCGCGCGCACACACACACATTAACGGACACACACACACTCTGATACTCACACAGCTGTCTTGGCAGGGTTCATTGTGCGAGCCGCCACAGAGGGGCTGTATAGCCAATGATGGAGGGCCATGGACTCTTACTGCTGTCCTGCTTTTCTTTGCTGATTTCATGCCTCTTTTATCATTCACTCTCACACAAAACAAACAACACAGAGGATGTGTGCTATGGGAACCGCTCTAGCTTATCTCTCTTGCTCTTGCTCACTTTCTCTCATCTTCCCTAAGAAATCCTTCTACCTAATAGGGCTGCTACTAATGACATTTTGGACAAGATTGGACAATGACAAGATTTTTTCAGCTAGCAATTATCTCTGTACTTAATGTTATTTGCAAATATGGAAATTGTGCACAAAAAAACACTATGGTTTAAAAGTTTGGGGTTGGGAATATTCTTTTCATAAAGGATGCATTAAATTGATCAAAAGTGACAGTAGAGACATTTATAATGTTACAACAAAAGCTTTATTATTCAAATAAATGCTGTTCGTTTGAACTTTCTATTCCTCAAAGAATCCTTCAAAAAGGTATCACAGTTTGCACTAAAATATTAAGCAGCACAACTCTTTTCAACATTGATTGGAAAATAAATGTTTGTTGAGCACCAAATCAGCATATTGGAATGTTTCTGAAGGATCATGTGACTGAAGACTGGAGTAATGGCTGCTAAAAAGTCAACTTTGCCATCAGGAATAAATTTCGTTTTATAATGCATTCAAATAGAAAACTGATATTTTAAGCTGTAATAATATTTCACTATAATTTCTTAATTATAAAATTAAATTATAGCCTTTCTAGGCATAAATACATTTGAAACTAAATACAAGTCCAAACTTTTGAGCAGTAGTGAAACTTTAAAGGAGCAGTATGTAAGATTGTGGCCAAAACTGGTACTGCAATCACTTTCAAATTACTGACTGAGGTTGCCAGATAAGCCAGAAAATTTATGATTTATTGAAATAAAGTTCTTACATACAGCTCCTTTAAATAATTGGAGAAAGGACTAATTTTCTTTTTTTTTATTGAAAAAAAAAAAATGACTAGCATAAAGTGATATCACTGCCAGATGTTCCCTGACTATCTATTATGAAATTCGTTGTTTATTTCGTTATCATTTATTTTTTATTGCTTCATTATTGCACTGCGTTAGGCTCTTATTTTGATCTTACAAATATTATCAAAATATTGAGTAATCTGATGTAATTGGTTCAAAATTATATTAATGTGTTTAAACTATTTCCAGTATGAAAAACTGATATATGAATATGGTATAGCAATATATATATTATATATTTCAAAACTCTTTTTTGACTGCCCAAGTTCTCGAGACCCCAGACTTTTTCTTTTGCATATGGATGTATCGCTCTCCTCAGCTGAACCTTTCTTTGTGCGCTCTATGGTAAACGGGAAACTATGGGTGTATAATCCCCTTCTCACTGTCCAGCTAAGCACCTCTCCTCACTTCCTGCCCCTGTTCTTCTCTCTTTTATCACTTGCAAATGGCCCAATAATATGTTTGCTCTGGCTGCGGGAAGCGTGAGGAGCTCTTCTGCAAACATTTACACTCTCACTGACCGCTTTGGACCACTTTCGCTCCGTCCTGCGGTCTGAATTTCCAACGGTTCCACTTCAGCAGACATGAATACGTCTGCTTTATAGGCCGTTAGACTAGATGAGTTCCGCAAACCTCACACTTTTTCATCTAGCATTTGTATGTGATTTGAAATCACTCAAAACTCAATTAAGCTTTATGGGAAAGGTCTGCTCTAACAGGGTGGAGTTAACATTTCTTGCAGCCAGTTTGAATATAGGGATGTCTTTGATTCTAACTTTAGTAATTAAATGCATTTTATGTATCTCTCTATAACAGGTGTGTGTGGACTGATCGTTCCTCAAGAGGACATGCCCTTCTGTGACTCCGGAATCTGTCCTGACATCATCATGAACCCTCACGGTTATCCCTCCAGAATGACTGTACGTCCTTTCCCATCATCAGATTTTATGACGTTTATCTTTTAATGAGTTTACTTTTGGTAACACTTTTTGATGGTCTGCTTTAGACATTCTACTAACTATAAGTAACTTTGCAACTACATGTCAACTAACTCTCATTAGACTATTAGTAGAGTATTAGTAAACTCTTGGGTTTGGGTTAGGTGTTCAGGTTCAAGTTACTAGAGTAAGTTGACATGTTGCAAAGTTAGAATGTCTTATGATATTTTATGCATAATTATTATTGATCTTCAGATTTTAAAATATATTTTTAATATTTCAATATTTTATTAGGATGCTTTATTACACAGCTCTCTGGAAGAATGACTACTAAACTATAAATGAGTGATGTCCCAGGCAACTAAATCAATATTTTAAGTCCATTTATGTGGTAATAAGCAGGATTGAGCACATCAGCTTGATATTTTGCAATAAATGCATATTCCTTTTAATAGCTGAGATTTTTAAATTTAGTACTTTTTTTTTAAATAAAAATAAATAAAAAAGTTGATAAGATTTTCTAAAAATGTTTTTGAGTCCCTTATTCTCAACAAAGCTGAATTATTTTATAAAAGTGCAGGGGAAAACAGCAATATTGTGAAATATTATTACAATATACATTTTTAAATGTAATTTAATGTTATGTAATGTTAAAGCTGAATTTTCAGCATCATCACTCCAGTCTTCAGTGTCACATGATCCTTCAGAAATCATTCTAATATTCTGATTTGCTGCTCAAGAAACATTTCTTATCAAAGAGTTTTCAGCGCATTGATTGTTAACAATGATTGCATTTTGTCTTGTCATATACAATGCAGTTTTCAGGGACATCAATTCCCCCACAGTTCCTAATTTTGAACTCTGTGTTTGGGTGCACACAGCAGGAGTCATATAGGAAATAGTTTGAGCCAAGTAAAAGATTCCTCTCAGTGACAGAGAGGGGTCAAAGATCTTCCGGCTCTTTCTGTGCATGACCTCAAGTAAAGGCTACTGTCGTGCAGCGGTGCGTGACCTCAACATGATGTCACACTCGCGTTCACCAGCTGCAGTGTCAGGAAAACTGTCCTACAGAGAATCTACACTGCTGCATTAAAGAAATGTGTTTAGCGTCCCATGATTATTAGTTGCCTGGTTTGTCCTGTGTCAGGTTGGGAAGCTGATTGAGCTGTTGGCTGGTAAAGCAGGGGTGCTGGACGGCCGTTTTCACTATGGCACTGCTTTCGGGGGCAGTAAAGTGAAGGACGTTTGTGAGGATCTGATCCGCTATGGATACAATTACCAGGGCAAGGATTATGTCACCTCAGGCATCACAGGGTAAAATGAAATAAAAAATTCACTAATACAAGTTCGCTTCACAGTTTAGTTATTAAAGCTTCATTTAATATTGATTTCGATTACTGTTCATTTCACTGATAATATATGTACCTTGAATGCACTGTAAGTCGCTTTGGATAAAAGTGTCTGCCACGTGTAAATGCATGTACATGTTAGTTATATTTGTATATTGCAAAAATCAAAAGAGCCACCAGAGGGTGTTTTCCCAATGGCACTTAATTATTATTGTTTGCTCTTAGGGAACCTCTGGAAGCCTACATCTACTTCGGTCCAGTCTACTATCAGAAACTGAAGCACATGGTGCTGGATAAAATGCATGCCAGAGCACGTGGTCCGAGAGCGGTACTCACTAGGTAAGAAAGTCGAAAATGTGTGTTCTCTAAAATTCGATTTGTAATGTCTGCTCTATAAGGCAATTGTATTATTCAGGATTCTGTGTAATGTGACGCAGGCAGCCCACCGAGGGTCGCTCCAGGGATGGTGGTCTCCGTCTGGGAGAGATGGAAAGAGACTGTCTCATTGGCTACGGAGCCAGCATGCTGCTGCTTGAGCGGCTGATGATCTCCAGTGATGCTTTTGAGGTGGACGTGTGCGGGCAGTGTGGCTTGCTGGGATATTCAGGATGGTCAGTAAAATTGTGCCCAAAAAAAAAAATAGGGCAATAACTACTTTGTTGAAATATTACATTTCCAACAATAATTATATAATAGTCAAATGCATCAAAGGGATTAATTAGTGAGAATTTTCTGTCTATTTATGGCAGGTGTCATTACTGCAAGTCTTCGTGTCATGTGTCGTCTCTACGAATTCCATATGCCTGCAAACTGCTCTTCCAAGAATTGCAGTCCATGAACATCATCCCTCGCCTCAAACTGGCTCGCTACAATGAGTGAAGGGGAGTGATTACAGCAAGGAGGTGTCATAAAGTATTAACATCTGCATAAGACATTGTTTGAAAGATCATTTCATTTTTGTTCAACATCTTATATCTTGTAAGATATTAGTTTAATTATAAAAAGAAGTGCCTGCTTGAATGTTTTTTTCAACTTTGACTTACTGGGAATTGATTGATAATCGGCATTTCCTTTAGTTTATGGATGTTTGCTCACCTAAATATGTAGATTTATTTGTTTTAGTTTACCTTCAGAATAAGATGGGTTTTGTTTTGTTGTTTTTTTTACAATAAACTAATAAATTGTAAATGTAACTTGTGAAAAAAGTCTTCATTTGTTTTTTTATTGCATGTCATGACAGTTCTTTTTTTTCTTAGTGCAATCATCAGGAAGTTTTGGGGTGGAAGTATTGAACAATCTTTTTGAAGTGTTAATGTGACAACACTGACAGCAGAAAGGAGCTTGTTGCAACACTGACCACCTTCCCACTTTGCTGCTACTTTTTCTTTTTTCTTTCTTTTTTTACACTAAATCATCCACTATTCAGAGATTGCTCCCACCCACCAAGCAGCCGTGGAAGGCTTTGATTGGAAGAATGCATCTCACATCGGTAGAATGGGCTCTGACAGTGCGGCTCGCTCACTGGTTGGGGGGGGTATAGAGGTCTGAGGGTGTCTCTTTTCGCCGGCTGCACCTGTCCTAGCTAATGAGGGGCTAATGAGACTGAGAGTAGACGAACAGAAAAAGGAAGTGCTCTGAGGAGAGGATGCAAAGATTCCCTTCCTCCTCCCTCCTTTCCTTCACAGCCTCCATCTTTAAAACTGTAATTAAGGAAATTTTCATTGATGTTTTGCTCTCTCTTGCCATACACTTCCCAGCTTGTTAGAGGTGCTGGTTAATCCATACACTTTCAAATGACTGCTGGGATATTGGCCTTTTCATGAAGCTTTCCGTTTTTTTTTTTTTCTCCGTTTCTTTGATGGATCTTAGCATTTGTTCTATTTTATGTTTTGTTTTGTTGTTGATTCCGTACTTATTGTCAAGACGAGAGGCACATTACTGTTCCAAAGTTTGAGTTTTTTAAGATTTTAAAAGAATTCTCATATGCTCACCAAAGGCTGCAATTATTTGATCAAAAATGGATTAGAAGCAATATTTTGAAATAATATTAAAAGTCAAAATATATTTTGTTAAATGGTTTTTCATAACTTTTCTTTGATGACAAAGTTTTCAGCAGCCATTAAGTTCCGTTCACACCAAGAACGATATTGTTTTGTCGCATGACGCTTAAATGCTCTAGCTCTTTAAAGTAAGATTGATTCTGATTGGCTATCAATGTTTTTATCGTTCACTTGCTAAAAAAAAATTAAAAAAAAGTTCCGAAAGTGATTCCAACAATATATTTTCTCTGTGCTGTTATCATTATAGTTGTGGTGTGGACTCTGTTTTTCTTCTTTTTTTTTTTCTTTTTTTTTGTATCGTTATAGTTATCGTCTTTGAATGTGCATTTACTTCAGTCTGAAATCATTCTAATGCTGATTTGGTGCTCAAGAAACATTTATTGGTATTATCAATGTAGAAAACAGTTGTGCTGCTTAATATTTGTAAAATTGTTTTAACTTTTTATTCCGGATTCTTTAAATAGAAAGTTCAAAATTTGTAAAACATGTCTTGACTGTTACTTTTAATCAATTTAATGCATCCTTGCTGAATAAAAGTATTAATTTCAAGTATACTGTAACCTTCCACTTAAAATTTTTAAGATGATAAAATCTCATCAATGGCATCTGCAAACAAATTAACTTTTAAATAAAAGTTTCAACTTCTACAATAGCAAGTAAATTAGTTCTCCTCAAGTGTCTTAGTGGAGTAATTCATCACATTACCCATCATCTATGGACATTTTCAACTAATGCTTGACAACCAGAAAGTGTCCAAATACGTTTTAACCAGTATATCTGTTGCTCGTGACATTCATTCTTTTAAATAAATGGATGTTGGTTTGATTGTTTTTTTTATCTAAGTGTCCGGGGGCTACTGTACAGCAGGTTGTTCCATCTAAACCCCAAATGCCAAAATAAATATCTCCAGGTGAAGTCCGTCCTCCTCGCAGTGAGAAGGCCGTCGCCAGCGCAGTCTATAGGTGTAGGAGCGAGCGTTCCTCTGCCGTCCACCAAGTGGGGAGCAGTTCCACCATAATCCCCCTTTCTCCTACTCGCTCTCTCTTTCCCCCGTGGTTCCATTCATATTCTAATCACAGCTTTCCCTTCTGCAGTTTGTAGGCACTCCATCAGAGCCCTCCCTGCCTCAGGCTCTACACTTTTACTTCCCTCTTTTGTGGCTGCGCTCTCCTCCCAGCACACTAAAATAAGGTTGCTTCAAGGAGAGAGAGAAGGGGGGGGGGGGGGGGGTTCACCAAACTTTCTCTATCCAGTTTTGCCAATGGCCTATGAAGTTTCTGGACTTTTGGTTTCAAAAGATGACGATGAACATGTTTGCGTGAAACTTTGACTTTGATTTTGTTTAGTTTTTTTTTGCACCGATTTGAATTAACTCAACTTTCACGCTCCCGTTTCCAGACCTATTAACGGCATCGCGGACATCAAAAAAAAGTTCTGCAATGGGCCAAAAAGTGGCCCTTGGATGGAGAACTTTAAAACTAAAGCAGCAGGGGCAGAGTGTGTATGTGCGTGTGAGGAGAGGGTACGAAAACGTATTAAATGCTATAATGGGAGACGGGGAGGCCACAGTGCTGGGATTGCGTAGATCTAAGCCTCTTTTTTTTTCTGGGAAGGGAGCTTTTCTTATTCAAAACAGCCCCACAAAAGACTTCCAGTGAGCCTTGCCACATCCCCATCTGACTCGAAGCCATTCATCAGCCTGCCGAGCCTATCAATGACATGTCCCCCATCAGGGCTCCTATAAAATCAGCCCCTTTCCCATGAAACATCAGCAAACATTTTGACGGCTCTGGCTTTTCCCCCGCTGGATCTCTGGAGTCTGTGACCCCCCCCCACCCACCACCCCACCCGCTCCTACAACCCACACCCCCACCTCCATCACCATCGCCACCCTCTCCACGGACCTCACATCTTATGCATCTCTACGACGGGCAGTTCTCTCGGAGAGACGGAGGGAGCTGAGGAGGGGGAGTCCAGCACGGAGCCATTTTCTCAGAGGAGCCCCTGGAACGTGCATGGGAAGAGAATGCATTGTGGGCTGCTGGAAGAGCCTGACATGGATTCCACAGGTTGGTTCCTGCTGCACCGCCGTGACATTGGGACGCCTGGGATCTGGGGCTCTTTTGGAACGCGAAACGGGCCTTGGGATTTTGAGACCTGAGCTTGGCATCAGAAAAAGTTATTTAACCTTTCGTCAGGGAAGCTCTTGAATCTAGTACACCAAGAGATATGTTGGCGTGTTTTTTGGCCTCGTTTTTAATTGCTCCGGATGGGTGTGCTTCTGCTGAGAATATGGTTTTTACACAGTTTTGGGACTTTGTAAAGTGGACGGCGTTTTTACGGAGTAGCTATATGACCTTAAATTGAGACTAAACTCATGCAAGGTCACACATCTGAGTTTGTTGTCCAGTTTAAACGTTTTTTTTGTGTGTGTGTTTTTAAATGATGCACCTGCTCAAGCTAAGTTTTTGACTCGAGTCAAAGCTGCACTTGGTACTATTGGTAAATATAATTGCTTCTCCTGAAGGTATAAATTGTAAAGACAACATTAGTTCAAATATTTCTAGATGTAGTGTTTTAACCTCAAAATGTGTCCTATTTACTAATTTCAATTCTACAATGTAACACTCCGCGTGGCTTCAAAAAGCAGTGTTACCAATTGTTAAATTTTGTTAAATGCAGTCGTTTTGTGAGAAAAAAAAGTTAATTATTAGCTATTTGGAGGACTCCTTTCCACGCTGATATTCAGCGCATGATTATTAATGATCTCAGATCAGTCTCGCCTTTAGATTGGATTTAATCCAATTATTTAGAGAACTACTTAAACTGTTCACAGAGCAAATGATTCAATTAATTACAGACTGAAAATCTGATCTCAACTGATTATGAGCCAACACTGACAGAGATGATTTAGATTCTGAGGGGGAAAAAGAGATCTGTTGAGCTTTAAAATAACAGCTGCAGTATAATAACAATACTTTTTCATTTAAATTAAATAAAATGTCAGCAAAATTAAAAATGATCATTTGGCGTTTCAAATGCATGGTAATACTTGAAATAGTTTATACAGCCTGTTATCACTGATTGTAGACTTTTAAAAATAACTTTATAAAATGTATAATGCAAGGAATATTTTACATTAAGTAAATTGAACTTTTTTACATTTTTCTTCATCTTATTGCAGGTTTATTTTACCTAAATTGTGTGTTCTCATAAAATCCAAAGCCTCAAAATAATGAATACTTGAGGGAAATTTAGTTTTTACTAAAAGCACTGAACTTAGTTCAGAACTTTAACAAATAAATTACTGATAAAATTTTTTTTATATCTTTGCTCCGTGTAATATGTAATAAGCAAAAGTTTCAAAAATAGCCTGATTGTTTCTTGCTTTTTGAAATGAGGATTTGATTATTATGATAGGAAATGAGCAAATCAAAGCTGGGCCTGATTCAAAGTATTTTCAGCTTTTAATTTGCTCCCAAACTATGACCTCCATAATCCATTCAGTTAAGAATGTAGATTTGAGCTTATTAGTAATTTCATCAAATGCACATTTCTCTCACTGAATGTATATTTGAATCAAGTCAGAAGTACATCTCGCTTTTGTGTCTCAAGGCTGTCAAATAACTTATCCAAACAAGTGTTAAGTATCATAACTGTCTCCATAACTTCATGCGCGATATGAAGCATCAGTAGGCTATTGGTTGCCCAGTGACTCGCAGCCGATGCTATAGTAACTGTTGTCATGGCCCGTGCAGGAAAACATGATTGACTTATGTTCGAATCGAATTATAAGTGTTTCAGTCTTGTGATGTAAGGACACCAGTCGGCTTACTTACATTGCATAAATGAGAATGGCGCTAAAAAGGTTCTATTATGACGACACAGCAATGGAGGAACGGCGAGCGCGCAGAATCAATTGAGCGTGCGCGCGCCTGTAATTCGCCTCGGGAACAATGAAGGATTCCTGCAGTTCTGCTGAAAACATTTCAAATAGAATCCCAGCTGCCCAAAGATCCGCACAATCGATTATAATTGAATTGCCCCGTCATTATTATTCCCCTCAACTCTTTATTCAGTGGCTGCGACACAACCACGTTTTCTAATGTTTATTGCACTCGTCCACAAACCGACAGTTAATGTAACTACAGCATATATGCTATGGAATTTAAAATTACAAAAGTCAAACACATTCACAAAATATTTCAAGCTCTGTGGGGGAAAAACGAAAAAAGACGAATAGACTAAACTAATGTTTGGAAACCACGGCGCGGGTGCACCTGTTGCCTCTGCCGATGGGAATAGCCTAAAAAAATAAATCATATGCTGTTAAAATATAGGCTATGTTAAATAAGTAAATAAAAATGGAATTGAATAGAAAAAGGGCGAATTTGATTGCTACACCTTTGTTTCGCCTTTAAAGTTTGCTTCATCTAAAAAAAATAAACTAGAGGACGCGCCAAATAGGGCCCAGGAGGAGACAGCCGTATGCCTGCGATAAAAAAGGCCTAATGTAAAAATGTATTTTGCTTTTTTCCCCCTCTTTTTGCAGAGAGCTGGATTGAAAGATGCCTGAACGAAAGCGAGAGCAAGCGCTTCTCCAGCCACTCTTCTATTGGAAACATGTCCAACGACGAAAGTAAGTAGTGTCTCTTCATCAATAAATTAACTCAAAATAGACTGCATGAAACAATAATTCTGATCAAAGAGAATATAATGTGAATGTTATCAGTGACTGAATCTTTCAAAAACAAAACAAAAAAACTGTAAAACTTTAATTTATAGGCTAGCCTACTGTAAATCAAATTTGAGACAATATAGTCTACATATATTGCATTATGTATAATTTATTTCTTCGATTACTGATTATAATTTTTGTTTTTCTTTTGATAAAAGACGAAGAGAAGGAAAATAACCGAGCATCTAAGCCACATTCAACACCTGCCACATTACAATGGTGAGTCTTATTTACACCAGAAATGTACATCACTTATTTTCATCTTTACTACCGCCTCACACAAAGTTGAACTCTTGAAAGGTTTTAAACCATGGTAAATGAGGAATATAGTAATTAACTTTTATATTTTTAATGACATCCAATAGGAGCAAAAGGCTTCAGTCTGTGGGGAAACTCCTCCTTAGGTTTGAGATATAGCCTATACGCTGTATAGTTTCAGGGCTCCAATTTGTAAAATATGACAAATACAGTTAATTGCTTTATAATTTTCAAACAAATCATTCACTTTTCTAGAAATTCTAGATCATAAAACAGCAGTTGAATTTCCAAATGTCATGTTTGCAGTCCTGTTGTTTGCAAGTTGTCAGTTTCAAGTATCAGAAAGGCAAACAGACTTACAACCTCACAGAGAAAGACTTTAAACTTCAAATGCTTATTGAAAGTTCAGTCAATAATACAAAATCTTGCTCGTCTATGGCAAACAAACCAAAACTCGAATTTTTTCAGGCCATTTTCTCTCATTTGAAATACAATTTTTATTACAATTATTTAAGTTATTGATACAGTTATACTTGAATTACACTATATTTCTTTAAGAAAGAAAAACAATTAGCAAAATTTTATGTTGACCATTGCTTGAAGATCCCTCCAGTGCACACAATAATATTTGTTTTAGAACCCCAGAACTGCCTCCCTCCATGTTTCACTGCAGAGTTTATTTAATATTGACTTCTGATGCGTAGACCCTAGTTTTCTATGTGCGCTGACCTAACTGTGTTCTCATTAGGTTGGAGGAGAACTATGAGATCGCAGAGGGTGTTTGTATTCCTCGCAGTGCACTGTATATGCATTACTTGGACTTCTGCGAGAAACTTGATTCACAGCCGGTCAACGCTGCAAGCTTCGGGAAGGTATGAGCCTGTATTTAATACGTCAGTGATGAAATGATCATCATGATGCTGATCTTTTATGATAATCATGTTTTGATGAGGTAATCAAATGTAAAAAAACACTTAGTTTTCTCTTATCAAAGCTCCTATAAAAATGCATGTTCACATGAAAGAGGAAGGAAAACATCTGTTACAAAAAAAAAAAGAGAAAGAAAAGCATTACATAATACTGGGTATTATGAAGAGCCACAGCCAGTGGTCTTTTCTTACACCTCTTCTGCAAACTCATAGCTGGACAATAAAAACAATGAACATGTTCACCCTTGTTCCCACAACCCCTCAACCCACCTACTCATATAGCCACCCCCCGACACCCTTGTCCCGCTCCCCCGGGTCCTGTCGGAGGATATTGAAAAAGAGAGGGGGCCTGGATTAATGTGTAATTAAAGGAAATTTGGAAGGGTGAGATGTTGCGGAATGTTAGATCAGTGGCTGGAGCAGCGTGGGGTGTCCTTTAGGAAGGCTTCATTGATTCAGGACAAAAAAGAGAGAGAGAGCTGGACCTGCCTCCCTGTCTGCTCATTTATCAAGCCAAGCCTGACAGAAACTTCACAGCTTGGCCTCTTTTTTCATCCCGCACAATAGAGAGCTTCACTGTTTGCAAAGTTTTCTGCACCAGGAGCTGGACCAAGGAGCTCATGGACAAAAAGCAGAGAGAAAAAGAGAGATTGGCCAGAAAAGAAATGTCAGTGGACATGTATGAATCAAACAAGATGATTGAGAAGATATTGTTTTGTCGTGGTTGTAACAGATAACACACTGATGTCATAAAAAGGTCTGGCCAGAAAACTCTAATGTGTGTGTGTGTGTGTGTGTGTGTTTTACAGATAATAAGACAACAGTTTCCTCAGTTAACCACACGGAGACTAGGAACGAGAGGCCAATCGAAGTAAGTTCCTTCTCCAATATTATAGAACTTTTCTAACTTTTATCATATCACTTCAAATGTTTTGTCAAGTTGATGACAATCTGAAACTTCGCCAAGTGGAGTCAATATTACTTCCAAAAACTAATAATTCATGATAATTAATTTGCAAAGTTATATTTTATTCCTTTATCATATCCACCCTCATGTTGCTCCAAACAAAAAAATATATATTTTTCCCGAGAAGTAGGAATTAAAAAAATCTTTTTTATATATATATATAATTTATTTGAAAAATATTTACTCACTATAGTCAAAAGTTTGGAATTATTACGATTTTTTAATGTTTTTGAAAGAAGTAGTTCGCCACGACTGCATTTATATATATATATATAGGCCTATATATTGGATTTTAGTCATTGAGAGACATATTACCATTTACACCTCCACAAAAAAAAATGTATTCATGTATTAAAAAAATGACCACTGCAAATCTACTTTAGACTTTGAACACTTTCAAATCAAGACTGCTTTAGTACAGCAAAATTGTCAGCAAACACATTAAAACTCATATATAATCTTCATCCTGCCACTCCCATGTCCCTCTTAGGTATCACTACTATGGAATCGCTGTGAAGGAGAGCTCCCAGTACTACGATGTGATGTACTCTAAAAAGGGCGCTGCGTGGGTGAACGAGACGGGCAAGAAAGAGGTCACCAAACAGACAGTGGCGTATTCACCGCGCTCCAAGCTGGGCACTCTCCTGCCAGACTTTCCAAATGTCAAAGACCTAAATCTGCCTGCCAGTCTGCCAGAAGAGAAGGTAAACAGATCACTAAAACCTCTAACTGCTAACCTCCAACTCCAACCCCCTCTCCATCCTCCTGCCCGCTACCCACCCCTCTAGATCCTGCTTTCATGTGTCAGGCGGACCTTCCCTGGGCCTGGATTTAGATGAGGACCTGGAGGATTTATGTGTTGGTTCCTAGCGAACTCTTAATCTTTCGAGTAGATAATAAGATCTCGCATCGGACAAAGGACGGGCACTAGCTGTCTCGCTTTAAAAAGGTGCCTGTAATTTTAAATGGTTTGTGAGTTTCTGATCTTTAAAGCCTCTTTTCATACACTGGTTTGGCAAGACCTTGTAAATAGGCATTGTTCATGAAAGCAGCTTTTTTGTTGTTTGGTATTTGAATCCTCTTTCTTTAGTGTTAGAGGCTTTTAGTGTCTTATTAATGCATGACCATGAGTCAGGAATGAATTTGGTATGACATCATTAACCAAGAGTTTCGTTGAATCAGTCTCTGTGGGAAAGTATTATAAAAGTCGTTTAAATGGGCTTTTTTTTTCCTCTACAAGGTCTCAACCTTTATCATGATGTACAGAACTCACTGTCAGAGGATATTGGATACAGTCATACGAGCTAACTTCGATGAGGTTTGACGTTTCTTTTTTTTAGTTGCATGCATTAAAAAGCTTTGAATTATGTTTTCTTTAAGCTTTTTTTTATCCAGTGGCATTAATGGTTTACACAAGAAAAGGCTTCCTTCATATTTCATCACAATGTTTATTTGTTTGTGTATATGCATAGGTCCAGAGCTTCCTGTTGCACTTTTGGCAGGGCATGCCGCCCCACATGCTCCCTGTCCTGGGCTCTTCTACAGTGGTGAATATAGTGGGTGTTTGTGACTCTATATTGTACAAGGCCATCTCAGGAGTCCTCATGCCCACCGTCCTACAGGCTCTACCTGACAGGTGAGTCCCATCCCTGCCTATTCTGATTTTGTAAAAAAAAAAAAAAAAGTGTACAACAGAATTTATACACTTACAGTTTTTTGAAAGTGCTGCATTTCCTGGCATAATTCTGGTTGAAAGGGGCAGAGGTGTAAACAGTACCTGAAACCCATACTTGAGTAAAAGTACAGATACCTCACAGCGAAAATTACTCCATTACAAGTCACCAATTCCAATACGACTTTAGAAAAAATCTTAGTATCTGATTTTAACAGTACTTAAGTATTTTACTCAAAGATGCACTAGTCCTCAACACCCAAGAGACATGCCAATGAAAAACAAGCAACAGTTGATTTGTGAGGAGAGCAGTCACATTTTCTAAGGAACCTCAAAATTGCAGTAAATCAAGTCTCAGTTAAGCTCAAGAGTTCAAAAAGGGCTTAAGTAAACTAATATCCTTCAAAATGGTCTTTTCAATATAACGGATAAATAATAATGTTAAGTAAAATGAAATAGACGAAGTCATATCTGCAGTCATATCCTCATCTGAAATATGAAACACCTGCGATTCACAAGTACCTGCTAATACACTTACATTCGCTTAGAGTAACCTTGTTGACAAATTTGGTTAAAAACGCACAAGATACAGTACCTTCAAAGCCCTGTAGATGGCAACATCACTTCTTTTGTAGCAGAAATAAACTGCTGCAGAAAAAGTTAGGTTCTGTGGAAATTTTAATGAGAAATTGCATTATTCATCACAGATATATTGGAGTAAAGAGTACATATACTGTTAAAAAAATTAAGTCATTTATAGAGTAAAAGTTGCTAATATCTTTGATACTCGCTAAAAAGATTCTTAAGGACAAATTACATTTACCCCAATACTTTACACCATTGGAAAGTGTTTTTGTTTTTTTATTGAGAAAAATAAAAATTATGACAGGACTGGATTTTATTCATTGGAACTGGATGGATTAAGATCCAAGTGGATGGAGGGGAGAATTCGGCTAAGTAAGAGGGTTTGGTGGCATCAGCCAAAAGTCAAGTAAAATCACATTTTAATAAGATAACAAAGATTTGTTAAGATTATGAAGAGTTTTACTTGCATATTATATACGATTCCTTGAGATTTTTTTCTTTAGTCAAATGGACTTTTGTCTTCAAGCTAAATAAAAACCTTTAATACTATTGCCACAGAGATCACGCTAGCATGATATGTCTAACTTTTGCGTCAGGGTAATTAACTTACCAGTTAATATTTAACTATTAATTAAAAATAGTTCAAATTACCAAATTACCTGTATGACGCGTGACTCCAATTTTTATTGCTCCAGACAAGAGGTCGAAAATGTCATCGAGTCAGAGCATTCTTTGTGTAATGTACACATTAGATGGTTTTATACATTTATGTCCTTGTTTATGTGTTTTGATAATGCAGCCTCACTCAGGTGATCAGGAAGTTTGCCAAGCAGCTGGATGAGTGGCTGAAGGTGGCATTACATGACCTGCCCGAGAACTTGCGCAACATAAAGTTTGAATGTAGGTGCCAAATATATTCAAAACTCTCAAAAACATCAAAATGAACTTCGCCAGTATTCTATTCTATTCTATATTTTTTTTAATTCTCAGTGTCAAGAAGATTTTCCCAGATACTTAAACGACAAACATCATTAAACCATCTCTGTCAGGTATACAGCAGATTTATGTTTAATATTGAACTTTTCTCTCTGCCTCCTATTCTCCATCATGTTTTTGCAAATGTCTATGATCAGTTAAAATCTTGCTCTTGTAGGCCTCTCGGACGGTGATCCACAGTGCAGACATCACCTTTCAAATGCTTGAAGACTGGAGGAACGTAGACCTCAACAGCATCACTAAACAGACTCTTTACACAATGGAAGACTCTAGAGAGGACGAGAGGAGACTTATCATCCACTGTAAGGAATAGTGGTGCATTTCACGATCAGATTTAAATGAAAAAGTAAAAGTATTCAGATTTATTTATTAGTGTTTCTGTACTCCACCACATGCAGTGTTATTGCTGCAGAATCACATGCAGCGCTGTGTTAAAAGCCCCACTGATTTACGTTTCGGATTTCACACAGTAGCTGTCAACCAGAGCTGAATCATTCCCACGACCATGAGCGTCGAGCTTTAACCACAGACACTGAGAGGTTAACCCTCACAGTTTGACACCCCGAGGAGCATTTCAAATTCATTTCAGCGTCAACCTCTCACATGACTGATCAGGTCAAAGTTCAAAGATTCTGTCATGTCATCCTCAAAAGAGGATTCTGAGCTCCTCTTTCTACAATTTCATACGGAGATCTCAAATCTGTGCCAATAGTATTTTTTAATTATGGATTAGCAACCTTTACAAGCAATTAAAATGGAATTTAACCAATTTGAGAAATGCATGAATTTGTTTTTAATCTCTTATACTCTTTTCTGCTGTTTTTCAAAGTGTATCAAGAATTTGACAGACTTCTGGAGGACCAGTCCCCTATCGAAGCCTTCATCGAGTGGCTGGACTCTATGGTGGAGAGATGTGTCGTGAGGGTACGTGTACGCAGAATATGATTTCCCCAAGTACAACATGTGCCTGGATCATCATCTTTGTTGATCCTGGAACAACCAATCAGATTTGAGGGACGGCTTACAACCAGGGTTAGGTGCTTCTACATCAGTGTTATTCACCTATCATTTCCCTCTGATTTTAGGGATAACTTATGGGTAGGGTTAGGTTAGGTGTAGGGATATGGTTGGGACAAAATTTTGGGATTGGGACAGGAATGTTGTTCCAAGATCAGCAAAATATGTTGACCCGGCAAAATCAGGCTTGATTTATACTCTACTACAGTAAGATGATCCTATAATTAGATATGTGATTGTATAGCTAAAATATAGGCCTATACAAATAAGTAAATATGAATAATAAAAAAAAAACGAGACCTTTCGTTTGGGGTCGGTAAGATTTTTTAAATGTTTTTGAAAGAAGGCTTCCTCTTGGATCCATTTGAGTGATCAAAGATACAGTAAAACAGTAATATTGTGAAATATTATTACTATTCGAAATATTTGCTTTCTTTTTCTATTTTAAAATTTAATTTTAGCATCGTTTTCAGCATCATTACTCCAGTTTTCAGTGTCACATGATACTTCAGAAATCATTCTAATATGCTGATATGGTACTCAAGACAAATTTGTTATTATTATCAATGGTGAAAACAGTGTGTGTATATATATATATATATATATATATATATATATATATATATATATATATATATATACATATGTATGGATGTATAATTTAGATATTTCAACAGAAATAGAATCCAGAATTGTCATTACACTGTTTTTATGTTCTTCCAATCCAAATTAAGTTTGCAGGCGTCCAACCCATGCAACTCTAAATGCCATCACAACATACTTAAAACCTATCATGATGCAATTCCCCAACTTAATGATGTCTTCATGGCCCCTTTTTGCGGGGCCTCAATTATAGTCCAGATATGGGCTCGTAAATCTGGTTGCCATGGGAACTTATACTACCTGCCAGACAATAGTTCAATGGGAGGGTGTTTCCTTTGGGGCAAATCAAATAGTTGACTTGTTGACGTGTTTTTCGTACTTAGGGGTTAGGCCCCAGTATGGACCCAAAGGTTAAGGCCCCTGTGCCTTCCCCCAGGCTTTTCTAATGGTAATACTCCCTTTAGGTGGCGGGGAAGAGACCCGGATGCCTGAAGAGGGTAGCTCAGCAGTTCCTGCTCATGTGGTCATGTTTCGGGACCAGAGTTATCCGGGATATGACGCTGCATAGTGCACCCAGCTTCGGTGAGTCAAGCTGCACCGTTTCGTCACAATCATCCTATTAGAAAGAGTAGAAACTTTTTTACTGGCTTTATTTGTCTGGAAGCTTGAGTTTTTCAGGTTAACTAAAAGTTTCTCAATCCACGACACCAAGTGTCAACTTTTAACTAAGATGGCAGCTTTGTTAACTCTTGGCTTACACCATCTAGCCGTCTATGGCAAAGTTACTGAAAGAAGGGCCATAAAAGAGGTAAAAGCCCCCTCCCTGTCAGCTCTGTCTGTGAATATCAAAGGCACAGCTGGTTGCAGTGTTTTGATAATGCAGCTCTCTGTACAAAACAGCTAATTAACAAAGGCAAACCCCCACCAAGTCTTTCCCCCTTCTTCCCATTTTATGACCGGGCAGTATTGCGCCCAGTCCGCTGAATAGCAGCGATGTTTATTATGCACATAGTGGCTGGAGTTGCTAACACAATGTGAGGATTGTGCCATGCTCCTTATGAATTCTTTCCCCCATCTCATTCAGAAAATGGACTCAAAGCATCATATGCTTCAGTAACTCTGTAGAGTTTATGGTTGGACCGCTAGTTTGGTTCTGACTTGGATTTGAGCTCTTACCGTTTAAATCGTGCAAGATTCAAATTCAAAATCATTTTATGGTAGTTGTCCACGAAGCCTTCATTTATTACTTGTTTCAGACAGGAGACTTGAATTGGTAGGAACTTTTTGTGGTAAACTGGATTCTTTATATTTCTAGGCTCATTCCATCTGATCCACCTCATGTTTGATGACTATGTGCTATACCTGCTTGAGTCTCTGCACTGCCAAGAGAGAGCCAATGAACTGATGAGGGCTATGAAAGGAGAGGGCTCACCAGGTAAGATCGATCTGATACAAGCAATAGAGCTGATCTGTCATGACATCAAACAGAAAGCTGATTTGTCATTAAAACAGTAGTTTTCATTTGTATGTAGTTGACTTTACTTGAAGAGACTTTCAAGTTTTGTTCTACAACATTAATGACACAGTCAAACCTCAACTAGGAATTTTGAAGTTGCAACTTTTTTAAAAGTCTATAAAGCCTGCTGTATCAAATTTGATACACAAATTGCCAATGCCTCTAAATTATTAACATGAACAAAGCATTGCTGAAAAACCTGTTGTACACAATCTACTAGATATTCTGTCGTCGTATTTTTGCTGTGATGTCTCTACTGATTTTTTAAAGTAGATATAAGAATAACTTTTATATTGATAGTCATATTTCAGTATGATCACTTGCTGGACTTTTCATCATTACCCATATATATAATTATTTTTTTGAAAAATCATGTTCAAATATGATTCATCAGGCTTTTGGGGAATGTTTATTTATATGTCTCTCAATCATCATTGTATTGCATTTCATTGAAAGAGCTGCAGAGCTACAGAGCTTTGACAATAAAACTAAGCCTTTAAAAATCATCTAAGACATATAATTAGGAGATAGACAACTGAGTTGGTAGGAACCAATTCTACTGAACGAGTAGAGTAACAACTGATATTTATATGCATTTTATTTACAGTAAGTAGTCTGCTATATTGTTATTAAGATCTCATTGATTTACATTACAAGCCATACATTTCCATATTGCTTTTTGGCCATATTAATAAGCAACAGCACCAAATTGCACATTTTTGCTCTGCTTGGACCTCTGAATAACACTGAGGTGTTTTTTCCTCCTCAAGTATGAGCTACATATTATCATATATATTGTACTACTAGCCATAAAAGCCTGAGTATCAAATATGATACTTAACAAAAAACACACATGCAAACTTTTAAAATATATATATTTATATTTTCTGACTATTATTTCAGGTCCAGCTTTACAGGAATAAAGGTTGCAATATAATGAAAACAACGGTTGTCTAATTCAAATGCATCCTTGTGGTAGTTGTAGTCATTGTTAGCTACTTGTTAGCTCCTTATATTCTAGATGCTGTAAATCAGCTTAGACCAGCATGTTTAATGCTAGATAGAGCTGGTTTGGTGATGATCTATCTGGTGAAAGAGGTTGTCCAGCATTGTATTTCTGTCTAAGCTGGTTGACCATAGCGGGGGATTTCAGGTTAATTGGGACATTTAGCAAAATAGCGTTCCAATCACATCTGGTTAAGGTTGTTAAGATGTCTGCTGGGGCATCCTACACCAGCAAACCATCATTCAAAACATGCATTGTGGTTATTGCAAAAATATTGTAATAGGTTTCAAAATCGCAAAGATTTCTTAACATTTTAGACTTTTGTTTTGGGCTACTACAGCAGATACTGGAGAAGAGCAGATGATGATAGGCTCCACCCCCACATCTACGTCACCTGGACCCTACTCTCCTGCCAAGTCTGTTCACTCGGTGGGCGTACCAGCAGTAGGTTCCCCCAATTCAGCCCAGTCTCCGGAGTACACCAGCATATCAACTACCACAGGTAAATGGTGACTCCGAACTGATTATAACACTCAAATCCTACATCACAGTATCACATTCAACAGTACAACTGGCACAGGCCCATTCCATGCATTCATTAAAACTGTATCTCACAGTTAATTAACACGCCAAACACGTTTCTTTGTATATGTATGTCTGTATGTGCCAGGAGCTGTTCAGTCATATACCTGGTCCCTTACATACACAGTGACAACCTCAGGTGGTGGCAGCCCACCCGACACCGGATCCCAGCTTTCCTGCATGAGAGGCGGACCTCCTCTACACAGCTCCTCCTCCACCCACAGGATGCCAGTTTACCCACATCGGGATGAGCATGGGTGAGCCCCCAAAATCAATGAGAAGACATTTAATGATGTTGAAAACAGCATTACAGTGTGGATTGTGAAATGTTGTTAGAGATTTGTACTCCATTTTCTCCAGGTATACTGGCAGCTATAATTACAGCAGCTACGCAAACCAGCACCATCATGCCATCCAGAGTCAGTACTCCAGTTTAACCCATGAAGCAGGGCTGCCCACCCCTCTGCACTATTCCTCATACCACCGGACCTCCGCACAGGTCAGGCTCCTCCCACACACGATCCTAAAATCATACACTACAGTATTATTTTAATATGATACTATTTTTTTTTTATAAACTTAGGGGAATTTCTGAACTATTTATAAAATATCATAAAACATGTGATTACAGAATATAGATTGACAATTTTCACAGGCTACGCCTTCAATTTCACAAGTTAGTCAGTTGTGTCGATTAAAGTCACATTAGTTCAGTTAACGCCCATTTCCACTATACATAAGGGGAAAAATATTAAATCAAATTAAATGATAGATCATAAGTATAACCCAAAAAGGGTCAAAATTAGGCCATATTAATTGATAAAAAGTCAAAATTGAGAAACCGTCAATTATAACATAAAAAGTATTTTTATTTCACAATTTAAACTTTTTATCTCATAATTATGATTTATAGTAGGTAGTCAAAATTGACATACTAAGCTATCATTTGAAGATAATGTCGAAAGTTTGATAAACTAAGTTATATTTTTGGCAAAAAGTCATATTTGACAAATATTTACATAATTATGACCTAATTCTGTATAAAACTTTTTATTTCAATTTTGACTTAGTATTTTATTATTTTGACTTCTTGTGTCAAAATGATGACTTTTTATGTCATAAGAAAATAAATCTGCCTTTGGTAAATCATGTGTCAGAAAAGACTTACACTTTCAACCAATTTTCAATGAGAAAACATATTAGATGGGACTTGATTTTATCAACCATCTAAAAAGGAAGTTCCAGATTAAAATCTCTTGATTAAAGACTAAAAAAAGCAAATAATTTTTTCGCAGATGAATCATGAACAATAAGACTAGGAATGAGTATTAAGAAAGTAAACTTTATAACAGACAGAAATGGGTGTGTATTCCCCAGAATTGGGTGTGGAAGTGTATTCTATCCTCTTTTAGTATTTAGTGTATTCTAGTCTCTTTTACTGGGTTTGTAACTGAGAGAAGAATACTATGTACATACTGTGAATGTGAATGGTGGTTGATGTATTACAGTCATTAGCATCTGAAATGTTCTTTTTACTGTTATCCACAGAGTTTTATGGATAGAGAATGCTTGCTTACCTCAGCACAAACTGGGGTAATAGGCTGAACTCCTCCTGATCAGAAATACTGGTCATTTAGCATATGTATTTAAAGTGTATTGACTTCTGAAAGAGAACAAAGATGGAAAAGCTCAGTTAATTGTCTTTGTTAAACCTCTAGACAACTGCTGGGTTAAAGTTTGATGAAAACAACACTCGCTAAATCTCAAAATGCTGCCGTTACTTTAGTATGAATCAGCCAAAGCAACATTTTGCAAATTTCAATACTGGCCTGGAAAATCCTCGTTTAAACGTTAAAATTCTCTTGATGTCTGAGGCTTATTTAGGCCGTATGTAGTTGGAATACCTGGAATGTTTGAATTAGAGATGTTCCGATACCCTTTTTCCCTCCCCGATACCGATTCCGATACCTGGACTCAGGGTATCGGCCGATACCGAGTACTGATCCGATACCTGGGTGTGTGTGCATCTATACAGCTGCAATTCATACTAGCCCTGTATGAATTGATATAATTATTTTATGGTGTGCTTCAGACTCATCCCTTAATTAAACATGAACAAATACATACAGTGAACTAGAGTATTTTTATTATCTGACATACCTTTCACAGCAATATTATTTATTTTTCTTAAGTGAAAAAGAACTTCAAATGCAGCCACACACCTTATACTGTAAACTGAAAAGGGTATTTTAGTTTTACCATATAACAGTAGAAAAAAAGTTTATCAAATAAATCTAGGAATCTAAAAAATGATATATGAATAATATAAGAAAATAATCTCTTTATGACTTAAACTCCAGAAACAATTTAGTTAAATAAACGGCATTTCAGTTTTGACAGCGGCTGGTCATCCAGAACAATAAACTCGATCATTTTGTCGGTTATATTTATTGCTCGTTGGCTGTCTTTTGAAAACTTTTCTCTTTGTTTGAATGAAGCTTCCAGAGATGGTTGATTCTGGCGCGTCTCGTTCTTCTCTGCCCTTGCCTGTGTGTAACCCTCGTGTTCTGCGGGGTGACGCGTCTTCAAATCCTTTAATTACTCGTGTTGAAGTTGCTAATACTTGTTCCACCCCTCGAAATTGCAGTATGGCATACGAGACATGTCGCCGTTTTACTGGCTGGTTGGCTCAGTCTGAAATACTACTAAACAGCGGACGCACTGATAGCGCGCGCGCGTTTTCTTCTTCGCTGATCTAAACAGTGGTCGCTTGTGGCAACAGCACAACTTCCTGTATTGCCGCAAGCAACAACTGTTTAGAGCAGCGAAGAAGAATTGATCTCCGATTTGCAGCGTTAACAAAGAGTATAGAAGCACAAGAGGCGAAACTCTGATGCTTTTTTGGTAACAGCCACTAGGTGGCGCCTCGGTAGCGCGGCCGCCATTTTGGAGTGAAGATTCCAACTGAAGTTAATGGACAACAGCACAGATAACAGTTTTTTTAGGTAGTTTTTTCTTGCATTATTGAGTGTTTCCATTTTATGCAACTTTACACATTTACTACTATTATTAGTTACCAACTCCACTAGGCCTGAAATATATTTTGTACGTTTTAATCCCCTGGATCATGCTACAAACACGATGACCTTATAGAACATGATGCATTACATGTGTCCGTTTTCCGATAATTGCCACTTTTGTACAGTGTTTTTGTTTACATAGTCTTGCTTTAACGGTCATTAATATACGATATAAGAAGTTTACTGCAAAGCTATTCTATTGCTGTTATATATTTGTTGTCCAACATTTACATTTTAGTAGGCTACAGTTATATTTATTTGCTGAATTCATGCATTTCATTGATAACTTATTTTTGAACATATCTCGTTATTTCAACATATGCTGGGACATTCTAATCTGCATTAAGCCAAGTGTTCTTATAATGGTTTTCTATGGGAGGAAAATGCTTAATGTGTAAGCTAATTAAACACGTTGCGTTTATATTCTGCTCATCTGATTTTTTTTAACCTACTTTATTTTGATTTTAGTATCATAATGATTAATAAATGCATGCACAATTATCCGTGAACTTTATAAATGTTGCAGATATGTTTTACTGTGCACAAAAAAATGCCTTTCAACGTGCAAAATTCAGAATTAAATGAATGTGCAGCAATTTTGTACAAATAGAGAGTCTTTAGGCCTACTGTATACGTGTTGTAGCCATTAAATAAGCGCATTTAGTTTCATATTTGTTTTTTCCCCATGTTGATTATGAAAAGTGAACGCACGTGGTGGAGTAATAACTTCTTTTAATTAAACTGTTTAAGGTCGAAATAACGCTAGATTTTTAATATAAATTACAGACATGTCATCTGAGAACTATTTCTAATTTTTCTCAGTTATTTTGCTTTATTACCAGACTCAATATTTGGCTCGTTCTTACATAGTAGAGCATGTTCGCACATGCGCAGTCTTCAAACACGGTACTTTAAATCTTTTGACAAACTAAAATACGTAAATTACATTTGTATGTATTCTAAATAAAAGGCACAGGTTGTACTGAATGTCAGCTTGCTTATTTTGCTCAAGATAACGATTTATTACGTCCAAATGTCATGCAATTTAGAAACTATGCTTCTAACCACAGGTCGAGAGCTGTAGTTCAAACCACACAACTTTGCGATGCTGTTTGCGACTGTTCGTTGGAACGATGGTTTCAGGAAACACTGACTCGTTGAACTATGCAGATAACGACGGAACTTGCGACCATAGTTGGCTAACGATGCTTTCGGGAAACGCACCCCTGGTTAGCAACTTCTTTTTCTTTTTACCTAATTATTTCAACCTAAAAATGACCTCTGCACTGGACTAAATATATGTATAATATATGACTGCCGAGTCGCTTTCACCCCAAAATGGCGGAAGCACAGCGCTGCTGCTGGGCGCTGGTGTTGCAATGGAACGTTCTATTGGCTTTCACTTCTTGTAAATATACGTTCTTTGGCGTTAAGCAAAGCTCGCGTGCATAACTAGGTATTTTTTAAGAAAATGGTATCGGATTGGTACATGGATAGAAGTACTCGCCGATACCGATGCCGGAATTTTTATTGGTATCGGCGGCATTTCCGATACTAGTATCGGAATCGGAACAACTCTAGTTTGAATATTTGAATTTTAAAGTATATAGTGAGTATTAGCCTATACATTTAAAGTTGGAAGGATGGGCAGTTTGAATAATGGAGTAGTTTGTTCTGGGTGCTTGTTAAAACTTTAAAAGGAAAGAAAGAAAGAAAGAAAGAAAGACAGACAGATATCTATGAGCTTTTTGATTATCAGATACAGGAACACCGTTTGTTCGATCAGTTTGAAAAGATATAGCACATTACGAACAGGCTGCAGGTCTGTGCCAAATTTAGTAGATGTAGCCTGAAAACTTTGAGTAGTTTTACTGAATTGTGGACAAGCATTGCATTGTTGCATGCAAATATACTAAGTGTATACAAAATGTACATGCTGCATGTTACTAGTTCCGAAACTGAGGGAATAGTTGAATGTTAAGTAGTCTTTATTGTGCTTGAGATTGAGAGAGTGTGAATAGTTGAATTACATTGTTCAGTTGTGGATGGAGAGGAGTGGGTCTGGTCTCATATATTGAAAGTCAAAGCGGGTGTGATGGTAATTTCCTGTCAAGAGCTCTCTGGTCCAGCCTGCCTTTGTAATGGGGGATCAGCTGGTCCTCAGAGTTCTCCTCCACACAGCGGATGCAGCCTCTGAAAAGTGGACCGGCTAGCGCCAAGAGAGCCACACACACACACACTCACTCACACACACCCAATGTCTTTCTACCATCCTCTCAATGACCGTCTCAGATAACTCAACTAGTGGCCGGAAATCCAGATGGAAAAGCGTGTTTATTAAAATATTGTTATTCAATGGTCTCTTTTATCTGCATGAACAAGAGGTCACCAAGCAACACATCTAGGTCTCTGACCCCGCCTGACTTTCTTTTTCCGTGCCGCAGCCGTTCATAAAAGCTCTGACTGTGGACGGTTTCTATTTAGAGAGCACTTATGGATTTTTACTTCCACTTATTTTCCATCAACTTAAAATGGATACAATGTCCACACTTTGTTCAAGAGAGCTACTCTGAAGGAGGCAATGGAGAGGAGACAAATGAAGATTTTGTTGACTTCCCCGAGGAGAACAGATTGTTTTATTTAGACGCATATCTTGAGCTGACATGCTCAGTTTTGTTTTTAGACTGTAACCCACAGCAACAAAAATACCTTTTTTTTTTTAAGTGTTATGTTAACTTAGCTTTCTTATTTTATTTTACCAGTACAAATGATGGTGAACTGTTGCACTTTTAGTTGATTAATAGATCTTGCATCATAATTTTAACAATAACAACGACAAAAAAGCCAAAAAGATTTATTGAATGCATAACATAGGGGATGCATTTATGTCCTGTTTAGCCAGTTGGTCCAAGTTTTATACTTATCCAAACCTGAATGAGTTTCTTACTTCTGTTAAACACAAATGGCTTCTGTCAGCTTTCTGGTTACCAACATTCTTTAAAATGCCTTCTTTTGTGTTACACAGAAAAAAGAAACGTATACAAGTTTGGAACAAGTAAATGATGTCAAAATGTGCATTTTAGGGTGAACTGTCCCTTTAACATGAAGGAGGATGAGATGAATCGTTTACAGAATGCACAACATAAGTCACTTGTGTTTTGTTGCAATGGTCCTCATGCATGTCTCTCTCTGATTTGTAGTATCCACTCAACAGCCAGATGTCCAGAATGGAGTCCTGTTTGATGAGTGGGTCTCCTCTTCTACACTCGAGCGCTGTGACCCCCCGTTGGCCAGACGTGCCCTCGGCCAACAGCTGTTACACCAGCCCTGCAGTCCACACGTCACGCTACTCCACCGGAGACATGTACTCCCCTCTGGCCCCACGCAGGAACTCTGAATATGAGCATGCGCAACATTTTCCAGGATTTGCCTATATCAATGGGGAGGCCACAACTGGGTGGGCAAAATGATTGTACACATCCGAGAGTCTTCGTCCAAGACAACTGATGTCTGCGTGTGGAAACCTGGTGGAAACCTGAACAGATAAAACAGCAGCCGCCCATATTTAACCTTATCACAGAGAATGTATTTGAGTGGAAATGACATTGTGTCAGAGATGTTTTTATTGGTGTGGTCAGTGTTTACAGTGTAAGCTGCCAATGAAACTCTTTTCGAATCGCAATCATTGTGTGGGTGCAAAAAAGCAGTGTCCCAGTTGTGCCTTTCCTTGTCTTTTTCTCATTTATCTCTATCTCTATAAACATTATAGACCATACTATCATTTACTGTGCAAATATTTTGTTCACTGACCTCATTTCAGTGTAAAAATGCGCACATCTCACAGCATTCTGTCACCACAGGTGGGGTGTTTGACGTCAAATAGTGATCAGTTAACAATACCGCAGGTTTTTTTTTTTTTTTTCAGCCCCTGTCAACGTCAAAGTGTGCTGCTTTCCTAGCATAAACATAACACATTCTCAGCACCAGGAAGAAATGCCTTAATTTTTCACCTCATAACGCCCTATTGGTCAGCTGCCAGGTTGCGAACGTCATAGGAGTCTAAACAAATAAGGGCAACTCACATGAGTACTTGTTGCATGCGAATGTGAAAATAAGATTTCTCATATTACACAAATGCAGAATTACCCCAGTGTGATCCTGGGAGAATATTAGAGATCTTTTCTGTAGCTTTGTAACATTGTGTCCCTTTGCATTGTTTATCTGTGTTTGACCTGTATATCCAGTTTTGTATGATTTAGGAAACCGAAAAGTGTTAACCTAGGTTTGTGTGTTTTTGAATGCACTCAAAGGTACTGTGGACCTATTACCCTATGGGTAGGAATAAAAAGGAAAGAATATGAAAATGTAACATTTATTATCTTTAGTCACTTTCTCTTGTAAATAAAAGCACTCAGTAACTTCTGTGGTGACAGCTGTTACTCTTAAATGATATATGTGGAATTATTTGTTGCCACATAAAGATTTTTTAAAACCCAGTTTGGATTGTCTTTTTATTATTTGTGGGGGTTTTATGTGTTTTTTTTTGTTTTGTTTTTTTTACTTGACGTCTATACGTTTCAAATATATATTAAGGAATTCATTATACATATTTAGCTATAAATTACTGACAGGCATCAAACACTAATCAGGTATACTTTTTAAAGTTTTGAATAGTTTACTTTGTTAAACCAGCACTGAAGAGTCTAAAAATCAGATTAATCTGATGAATTACACTTTTCAAATGGTCACATCTTGATAATTCAACTCTAAATTTAATGATATTGATTTATTTATTTGTGCATGTATCACTGTAAATTGTTGCCTGCTGCATCTATGAATTTTGTACAGTGACCATTTAAATCTTAGGCTACACTATAAAAAAATAACTAAACAAAGTATTCATTCAAAAACGAAACTTTAATGAAATGTAGAGGGAGAAGAAATAGTTAATATGATACCATGCATATTGCAAAATAATACATGCAGACAGAAAAACTGAAATTCGGAGAAGCTGCATGCGTATTTGACATGAAGTAGCCTATGGAGTGAAACCCTCAGATAATTCCTTCTACTTATTACACTGAAAAAAATTTGGAGTAGGATTTGCTTGAAAAAAGCTTGCTAACTTTTTTCACTCAGAAAATGCTAGTAAATTTACAACGATTTGCCAAGTAAAAACCTAAACATATTTATCAGTAGCTTTAATTAGAAATATTTAAGTTAAATCTATTTGGAATTTGGAATTAAGTGAACTTTACTTAACCTAGTCAAGTGAAAGTAACAAAGAAAATAAGAAATTTTAACTTGGCCAGTAAAAGGAGTAATATCAATTTAGTTGAAATTTCCTTTGCATTACATTTCACTCAAACAATAATATTATATTATACCAGTATGTGCTTTACTTAGAACTTCGAAGTAATTTATACTACATCATGTCAGATGTTAAACATCATGTGAATGCAAAGACCTCAATACTTGGTAGAAAATACACAATGACGGTAACATTTGATGGATCGTTTTTGTGTTTGAATGTATCCTTTTGAGCAGAAAATTTACTCAAAATGTCACAAAATGGCAAGTTACTAATCCTGACAACAAAAGCAATGATAAAACAGTGTAAATACAGCTGGAAACCAGTGAAAAATCAACCTCATTAATTATTCAAGGTCCAGTGCATGATGGGAACCCCAGTATCAGAAAACTTGAGTAATTTTTACTTAATTTTATTAAGTTGATATTTACGCTTTCATTTCTACTCGCTTGAATTAAGTACTGATATGGAATTTACTTAGTTTTTTTTATTCTTGCCTGAACAAACTTTTTCATGTAAATTGCATTGGTTTTTTTCAGTAGTAGGCTATTTACTTCACCACAAAATCATTTTTTACAGTGTACTGCGATAGGCTATATATTCTAAGTTATTGAAAATGTTGGTCCAGAAAACATTCTAAACATCATGTTCCGTCTATTTGTTGGAAAGTCCATCTGTGGTTTTGGAACAATAAGCTGGTTTCTAGCTGGTCTAAGTCCAAGCTGCATTTGTTGGTTGACCAGCTATCACGTTATAAAACATGCTTAACCATCCTAACCAGTTTGACTAATTGTTTCTTTCTTTTCCTGGTCAGCCCAGTTATGTTGTAAAACTACCATCTTAAATTATATTATATAGTTTTATAGTCTTGCTGTTCCGACTGCCACCATAACATTTCCAGTGTACAATGAATATTATTATAAGACCTGGTACATTCGGACACTATCCAGGGAGCTTTGAGGAAATCCTTATTACTGGCATGTGCGTGAAACGTGACGTTTAACGGTGGAGCCTGGAGGTGTGTAACTCTCATCTGTTCTGTTGTTGTGAGAAGGACTGTCACTCAGTGTTGCTAAGTGAACGGCAAAAGCAACATTCAGAGATGAGTTTAAGTGCTATTCTATCAGAGATCGACGGTGGAGATGACAAGGGGGTTGAAAAGCTTTTGCAGAAGTATAACACAGAGGTAAAGTGGCTGCTATTAGCTTACTATCTCATGTTGTTTTAATGCGCGCTAGCAATGTAAATGTATATTAGCCAGTTAACGTTAGCCGCTCGCTAATTTCATACCATCCAGACAATATAGTGTGTGTGAACCAACAAAAAGGTTAATGATCTCTGCGGAAAAAATGCTTGGTTTCTGAACGTTAAACATGTACTTCATTTGTATTTAGCGATGATTAAAGCCACGAGGCGTTCGCCTTGTGATCGTAGCAGTAAACTAGCATCCTCCAGCTGTTAGCCATGATAGAACCTATTTGCTAACGTTACATCCAACTTGACTTTTTTAAAACAAAAATGCCATGTTTGCCCCCGTGAATGAGCAGTGTGTGAATTCTTGGGGGGAAATGGTAATTGCAGACGAATAGAAATGAACTGTTGTTTTGGTTGTTAAGTTACGTCACGAAGTTATGGAAGGCTAAAGTAGCTAGCTTGACAGCTGTCAGACAGGTATTGTCTGGAAATATTATTGTACAACCATTTTATCAACGAACCGTGCCTGTATAAATTATGCTGATGGGAACAGCCATTTTAGGGTGTTACAATGATTTTAATGATGTCGAAACAACGAAACAAGGATGCTAATTTTTGTTGTTTTGGAGGAAATCTCCAGGCCAGGGTAACGTTACAGGACTTTCCTTTACCTATTCCTCGATCCATGCTTTGGAATGTAACACATTAACAGTTTTTAGAAAGAGACTGATACTGTTACTGTGGTTCTAATTCTAATTCTAATTATAAATTAATCAAATCAGATGTAACGTTATTGCTGGTAAATCCATCTTAAATCTTTATTTTGGACCATGGTAACGTCATTAGTTGGTTGGCCATCATCTTAGACCAGCGAGACAAATTATTTATTATAATTAACGTTATAATTAAAACGTTAAAATTTGGCGTATGTAACGTTACGTGCTACTGAGGTGGAGATTTCTGAATCTGTAGATGAGGGGAAAAAAACTCCCTTTAAAACTGCCTTTAAACATATGTAGCCTACTTTAATTGAAATCTACAGAGGCTAACTTAATAGATTATGGGCTGGATTAACAGACAGGGTTTAGATTAAGCCAGGATTAGCCTAACTAATTTAGTTAACTTTTAATTGAGTTAAATAAGGACGAGTATCTTTTATAAACGCGCCTTAGAAAAAACATTACTGGTAAACTTTGCATCTTGAGAAAAAACAATGGCACTGACATATTTAATATAATATTAGTTATAATATCCCCTAATCTCTAAATTGACCAGTACATTTAAAAAACAATGGTTTTGTCTGTAGTGTCTTGCCTTTATGTGGTCAAGCTTGTTTATGGGATATCATAGATGATCAACTAGCTTAGACTAGGAATGCACGATATATCGGCCACCATATTGGTATCGGCCGATATATGTTCATTTTTGAATATTATTGTTATCGGCCTGATAAGAAAATTTGGCCGATATATTAAAGCCGATAAATAATGTATTATTTCCTTCAGATGAGCACTGTTTGCCATGATGGTTTTGAATTGCTTGAAATATGATCTGAACAACTTCAAAAAAGGAAAATATAGTTACGTGCAACATGTGCAAGTCTGTCATATCAGCTACATAAAATTATAATTGTGTGCTTGGGACATGACTTTTGTTTTTGTTATCAGGCTCTCAAAAATTATATAAAAATTTGGAATTAGATTTATCGGCCAATATATCGGTTATTGGCTCTCAAATATAAAGAATTATCGGTATCGGCATCGGCCAAAATGTTCATATCGGTGTCCCTATCTTAGAACAGCTCAAATTTTACAGCAGGATTAGTGAACTGTTTTACTCATGTCTGGCTACTCTATGACTTTACAAGGATGCAAACATGGGACTTGTTTATGCCAGATTTATATCGTCTCATGTCATGTTTTCATTTAATTTCAGAACAGCCACACGTTCGCCTTTGACCGCAAAGAGGAGGATGCACGAATTGTGAGTAACAGATTTATGGTCTATTATGTTTTCTATCTCAGTATGGTGTGTTCCGTGTTGTTTCGGTACCTTGTTTTATTTATAACGATCAATGAATTTTTTGTCCCTTCTGCAGAAGTTGTGTCAGGGTCTTCTCACAGTTCTCCGCCGGTCAGATCTTCCACTTTGCCAAAGCACCTGCCTGGAGACCCTGCGCATCCTGTCCAGAGACAAGCGTGTACTTGGTCCCGTAGGCACCAGAGAGGGCATCCTCACTCTAGCAGGGCTGGCCCGGATCCGTGTGGCGGGACACGACGGACAGCTGTTAGAGGTGGCTCAGACAGCAGAGGAGGAGAGGGTTGTGGTGGAGGCCCTCAAGTGCATGTGCAACGTGGTGTTCAACAGCTTGCAGGCACAACAGGTGGGAGCTGACTTGCAGTTGGCGGAGGGCCTTTGTGCCTGCTTGCATTCGGTCAACTCGTCCCATCATGAGGTGGGCCTGTTCTCCCTTCGGCTACTGTTTCTGCTTTCCGCCCTGCGGACAGATGTGCGTGGCACGCTTCGGAGGGAGATGGGTGCAGTCAGGCTGCTCACTAATGTGCTGGAACGCACCCTTGACGTGCATTGGGTGGGGCCATATGAGGCTGCGCCCCCTGATCCAGAAGCCCCGCCTATTTCACCAGAAAACAACGATCGTGCCATGGAAGCCCTTAAAGCTCTGTTCAACATCACTATGTCTGATTCGAGCGATGAGGTGAGATTAACAGTATTTGTAGAACAGCAAAATAACATTTTATGTCTGTTTTATGATGCTTTTTACATACCCACTATATATTTTTATATCCACACAGAGCCTACAGTTAAAACGGTGTCAATTGCCAGTAGGCCGGTATCATTTTCATAAATTCTAATGCAATGTTGTGAGAACATGAAGGTGAACAGACATGAACAACACTCGGACGGGCCAGTGTTGCATCATCATGACTCACGAGAAAGAAAACGCTTGTGTACAGTATCAGATACACTGGATCCGTGCAGGTCTTAAAGTGACAGCATCCTTATAATCCTGCTGCTGACGGTGTTGTTAATGTTAATCAGACAACAAAAGACAACGAGAAAATCACTCACTGCTCTTGTCTGAATAACTTTAGCTTTCGTCAAGGATTAATCTGTTTAATTTATACAGTAAAGACTACGCAGCGTTATTTTACATTTGATTATTGCATTTCTGAACCGGAGGCCCCTCATGTACTGTTCCACCTACCTGAAAAACGTACCTGAAAAGCACAGTTTACTTAATTTGTATCTTTGTTCTGTTGTATTTGTTTGTGCTATCACTGACTGTTTATTTGTCTTTAATAATGTTTTAAATTTATTTTAGTTTGGCTTGTACTTTTAGCTGTGGTATCTCCATTGACAGGTGTTGTAAAAAGTTAGTTTTAGGCCCTACATCCATACTGTATACGGTGCAAGTGTGCAGTACACCAGAATGAACCTGAAAAAAACAGCACTAAATAATTTACAAAGATGGATTAGATTTAAATCGCATGTGTATCTCACACCAAAAACAGAATGGAGGATAATGCAGGGCTTCGGTTTCCTGTTATACTGGTGTTGTGTTGAATAATTTATGCTTGCAGAGTGGAGTCAGTGCTCTTGCCCCCAGCAGAGTGAGGAAAGTCAGGTTTCTTTCTCCTTAATCAGATCGTAGGTTCATTGGCTTTAATATTTTTAACACCGAGCTTTATAAAATCTAATTTCAATGCTCTGGTGGCCTCTTTTCATTAGCTTTGGCAAGATTCTCATGTCTCTGGATCATTAAACTACTGTTGTTTGACATCCAAAATGTTTAGATTTAGTTTAAAGTGATAAAGCTGTTGTGTTAATCAGCAGTGTGTCAGCCTATTTGTAACACGTTTGAAATGTCTCTTAAGTGCTTTGTAAATTTTTAAAGAATGCAAATGATGGTTATGGCTTCATTTGTGCCGCTATATCATCACTATTACTATTACGCCTACTTAAAGCTACAATATGTAATTTTTTCGCTGCCAGAGGTCACATTTTCAAAACAACAACAAAGACAAGCTTAATGACGCTATGAAAGAGAATGGAACTATGGGAGATGTCATTTTTGTGTTACCTGTACGTTTAATCACACTTTATGTCATAGTAATGAATTAGCTGCCAGGAACGTGAAATGTAATGCTATATTAGCCTGTTACTAATATGTAACTATTTGTCAAATGATTTGGTGGGTTAATGCTACGCAGTTTTACACGTTTAAAACAATCATACTAAAAGTACATTTGAACAAACCCGCAGTATTTGCAAGTAATGGCTAAATACTTACACATAGGCTACTTAATTTCACTGCCATAGACTTGGTCACCAGACTTGATAAAAAGCATTTCTGAAGTACAAACAAAGTACTACAAACTGTAGTGTACAATAAATAATATATATTTGCTTACCTATCTATTAAAATACATGCAAGAGCAGTGACACTGTCGACAGATCAAGTCCCAAGTTTGTTGCAAAGCTCTCCTCATCCTGAAAACACCTCGCCGATTTTGATCCTTGTTTTATTTCTCCATTTTTCCCAAAACCTGCTTGCCTAGGTTGATGTTTAAGTTTTTGGGGATTTTCTGTTCTCGTCAATCTATAATTGTGAACCATGATGACTGAACGACACAACAGCGGTGTGCGAGATATTGTGTCATAGATGTGCATACATAGACAACTCATTAGCAGCTTACGTATAGTGGTTCATTTAAACCGCCGCTAATGAAGGATCTGTGTACTGTTTCTATGGTTTCTACAAGCAGAAACCGAGGATAGCGTGGATATTACGTCATTAATAGGCGACAATGACCAGGGACGAGCCATTATTAAAAACTGGAATTTCTCTGGATTTACAAATCCTTGGGAACTTTTGGGATAATGTAATTACACAACTGCATGAAATATATCACACTGTGAAAGTGGTTTTTGAATATTTTATTACAAAAATCTTACATATTGTACCTTTTAAGTATTATTTTTGTCATCTAGCAACAGTGTTATGCTACTATTGTTAAGAGACTACTATAGTATAGTTTATTGTCTCTTTAATTAAAAAGCGTTAGAACATCAAGTTAAACTAAATGAAAATGAGAAATGTTGCCTTAGCAGCTATTTTATTTCAGATAATGTTTTATTTCAAGTGATGAAAATGTTTTAGTAATGAAACGATAATAATCATGCCTAACAATTTGTACTAAAACTATGATGCCTGATTAGACTATATAATAAACCAAGATGGCTCACTCGTATTAATATGAACAGGTGAAAGTTCAATAAAAAAAATGTTTTAATTAAATGTTTAAATGCTAAAAGCTCCCACCCCCACCCTTTCACCAAGTAGATGAAACAACATTGGTACATTCCAGAGTTCTCAGCCCTTTGAATAGTTACTGAAGTAAGGCTAAGTGTGTCTCAATTGCCTGACCTTTTGTTGGTTTCGGTATGGTTAGGATCACCCTGACATAAGATGTACTTTTTTTTTTCTCAAGCATGGGCGTCGGAACCATTGTATATGGGTGGGACAAGACCCACCCACTTTTTCAGACCAATGATATTGGACCCACTCTTTTACCGTCTCTAATTCAATCAGCGCATATGTCTGTTCGCGTTTCAGAGCGCCGTCAGTCAAATCCATTCCACTTGAGGAATGCCCTAATAAATTAAACTCCATTTCCGCTGAATCGCTACATTATATTTCTCAACGAGCTGCAACTGACGAAAATAACTGCCCGTTTTACCCTTCCAGTCAAATATTGCGTTGCAAACATCAGTACCAGCTTTATGTTATCATCGGGGTAATCCACGGATAGCTGTGCATTTAATACACAACGTGAAGCAGAGTTCAGTTTACTTGTTTAATTAAAAAGCACCAGAATACATGAAATGGCATTGACTCCAGGAAAATATTTATAGGGGAGGACCCACCCACTTTTTTTTTTGTGCTTCCGACACCAATGTTCTCAAGCCAATGGTTCTCTCAGTCCCTAGATCTCTTCATTGCCTCTTAGCTCTCAGGTTGTTTAGTTTGTAAAGGAACCCCAACCATGGCATCAGTCTGCTATTGTTGTGAAACAGTTTTTTGGCTTAACGCTCACACAATTTCTCCTTTATTTTAATAGGACAGTGACCACCAGCTTCGGCTCATTGCAGGCATCATGAGACATCTCCTAATGCTGAAGACACACACTGAAGATAAAACAGAGGAGGCTCACAGGTACTTCCATTCTGAAAGATTGACAGCCAAATCCAGTTTTTCTCTGTATACTAGGCCTGTGTATTTGTGTAATTGCTTCAAACCCAGTATTCCAGTGAGCCAGAAAGCAAAAGAAAGCAAGTGTGGTGAATGTGAATGATGAGATGTCTTCTCCAAGTGATTAATGACACACCCCTTTGCCCCATCGAGACAGCTCAACGCATTCTGAAACTCCCACCCGTTTATTTGGGCTTGACTCATTGTGCCCACGGTGGTGCCGTCACCAGCCCTTTCACACTCCTGGAATGCTACCCTCTCTAAATGCATTCTACAGCACTCTGAAATGACTAACTCTACGCTCCCCCTTAAACAAAATGCGTTGAATGTGCTGAACCAGTCCTGGTCAGTAGATGTGTCTTTGTTATTCAAATTGTGCCCATGGACTGAAGGCCCCCCCACCCACCCACCCCTCAGTGTTTTCAGAATGCCTACTCATGTTTGTCTGCCGCCATCACATTCCTAGAACGTGACATGAGTATGTTGAATGTTCTTTTGCGTCAGAGAAGATAATAAAATGAACTAGTGAAAGTGGTATACAAATATTTACTTTATCTATTTGTACAAGGTACTTGCATGTGAGAGGGAGTTTTTTTTTTTTGGCATCTCCATGTGGTCCTGTCCTGTATTGCAACTTGACTTGTCTAAAATATTATCAAGCACTTTGCAGTTGCACTGTACTCATACTACGTATACGCTGAATTCAAAAAAAAAAAAAAAAAAAAGTCTAAGTTTTGGTGTGCAATTATATGGACTCATTGTATCATTTAGAGTTTTCTTTGAAAGATCTAAATTTACCTTGGAAAAAAAGCTTGTAAAAAAACACAGTTTTGTGAGAATCACCCTTCAATCTGATGGTTTACTTTGCTGGAAATAGCAAATGATGACAAAAATGTATGTGTTAAACAAGATAAATGGTATATGCTTAATTTCACAATAATTTCACAATAATTTCCCTGATGATGTAACGTATTTAATGTGTTGTTTAATTATTCAACTTTTTACTTAAGTCAAAGAAAAACAAAAACAAAGAAAAATTTAACAATTAGTGATAATAATAATTATTGTTATTATATAATATAAATAAATTAACCATTTATATTGCAAAAACATTGCATAAATAATGATAATGATAATAATAATGATAAGGCAGTGGCTATTTAAGTGTAAATAGTGGCAGATACTATTTGCACCTCAGTGTTGTTGTACTTTAAATGGTATGCAATGATAACATAGTATAAATAATTATGTTTAATAAAATAACTAAATGGGATGCTGCCTTATTGTGACAATAAAGCCCTCCCTACACCTAACCCATAAACACGTAATTATTAAACGTACGTTAGACACTTTATTTCCACTTGTCAAATATTTTCTTATTTTTTATTAAAAATAAATTAACTGATAGGTGATGGGAAAAGGGAGTAGAGCAAGTTCGTCAAAAGGTGGATTCGAACTCCGGTCGATTTGTGTTAAAACTTTCTGCCACG